>CM041292.1:70541756-71141756 GCA_023052935.1 Piezodorus guildinii | reverse complement strand
ATTAAACTCTATATATCGATGTAAATTTTGATGCGCTTTTATATGATGTAGGTTTCATTTTGATTTAAATAGTCTGACATGGCTTAAATGCCGATATTTTAAATTTTCTTCCCCTAAAATACCTTTAACTTTGTAGATACTAAAAAAATAACAATATAACCTTGTTATCAACGATAAAAAACAGGTAAATATATAAATTGAACGAATTCGATTTTTAACTAAAGGAGAAAACTGCGAAAATATTTTTTTAATGCAATTTTTCGTTTTTGAACATAAGAACAATAATATAGATATGTAATATACCGTTGGAAAGCTAAAGATTTTAGAAAAAAATATTATCTTATACACAAGCTTGTAAAAGTTAATAAACAATGAAGAAAATCCGATAAAACTAACTGATTATTATTTCAGATAATAATGTAATATATTTTTTAATAAAACACATGTTTCTATAGAAATTCAATTTAATGAATTCTTTATTAGTTTCACTCATTTTTATCTTTAACTGTATTTGAAAATTCTTTAATCTATTTTAACAGCGGTAAGAGAAAGTCGTGTGATGCCCGCACCATATATATAGTTTTCTACAACTGGATGTAATTAAATGGGGATTCACTCACAGCCTCTCCCCAGGTTATGTGAGACCTGCCAACCAAATGGTGGCTACTCACAAAATTAGGCGTAGAGAGTGATGACCCTACACTACAAAATGTATCAAGTTACGTGAGTGTAATCTCCCAGGCAATACACGGCCTGTCGCGCCACTGAAAGAAGAAGAAGAAAATCCAATGTCTAAATGTACATAAGTAGTTATTTAAATAGTTATAAAAATTGCATACAAAAAGTATTTTTCTCTTTTCTCCTCTAGTTACTCCTCGAATTGGTTCAGCTTCTTTATGTTGCCGTTATTTTGTAATGCTGATAAGATGATACGGTAATTTTCTTTTTAAATCGACAGAATTATAGGTACATTAGGGGAGGAAATGAGGTATATAAACCGTCAGAATATTTCTATCAGAATAATAACAAACAAGTCTTGTATTTATGATAGATAATAGTATTTAAGTACTAATTACTTTAGTAAACGTTATCAAAAATCAATTTTGACCTTGCAAAAAGGGTCATAGGAAACAAAAAGTCTTCATTTTCATTTTCATTTATGAATTTTGTAAGTAATCCTTAATTGTTCCACCGGAATGGATATAAGATGGATTATGCAACACAGATTTAGATAAATAACTATCTGAGAGGCAATATCCACAGGATTTCGGAAAGTTAATGGAAGCCATTTGGTAAGCCGAGATAGGTGATCGGGCGGAAGTCGGGTCGGGTGACGAGAAGATGTTTGGCAAGGATCCTATTGAGCTACCACATCAGATGAAAGGTGTATTAGGACCCAACTTGAGCAAACTTAATCCCAAAGCTCCACTTACCGCTCTCTGCAGTGAGAGTGCTTGAGAACTCTGCCTACGAGCGAAATAGAATACCTCAATCAACCTAATGAAAACTTCATAACACACCATGCTCATTGCTCTTATTTGTAAAGAGCTTGATTTGATTCATTAGGAATTTCACATCTTTGAACCAAGTTATTTTATACACACGGTGTATACACAATAACATAAGTTTATGGGTTTATGACAACTTTATATAAGCTAGCACGAATTTTTTAAATTGCATATTAACTTTTCTACAATCTTGCGCTTTTCAACGGTATATTATGTCTATATTAGTTCTCCCCTGATATACGGTACCCCCTGAAATACGGTCACTAATGGTCGAAAAACGACGGGCTCTGAACCAATGGAAAAGATCTCGCTATCCTAATGACAAACGATTACTTAACCAACTTACGAACAGACTGAGAAAACCTATACAACAATATAAACACGACACTTACAACACACATTTGAGTAACTTACAGAATAGTATCAATACTCTCTGGCAACAAACACTAAAGATACTACATTATCACCATACAAAGAACCCTCTCCGTAAACCTGACAACACATGGGCTAGAAGTGACGGATGTATTTTATCCTCATGATGACTTGCTAGACCAACAGCACTGCTCAGACATCCGATAAATTCTCACTTATTCTCTTCCTCTTTCTCTACCTCCTCCACCTATTACTCCTTCGGACGTAAAACTTTTGCATTAAAAATTTACCTCATAGAAAAGCTCCTAGTTTTGACCTAATCACACCTAAAATTGTACGACTTCTTCCTAAGAAGCCATAATCTTCCTGACATCTATTTATAATTCTTTCCTCCGACTTACTTACTTTCCTCCAGTATGGAAGTTTTCCATTATAAAGATGATTCCAAAGCCAAACAAACGGTTAGACCAAGTCACTTCATTTAGAACAATTAGTTTATTACCGTTATTTTCCAAAATGTTTGAAAAATTATTATGAAAGCCACTATATCCTTTCTTAGAGTCCAAATCCGTAATTCCTAACCACCAATTTGGCTTTAGACCTGCACATTCGACCATACAAAAATGCCATAGAGTTGTTTATTCGATTGCTGTGGCATTAGAAAAAAAAGAATACTGTGCAGCAGCATTTTTATACGTCGCACAGGCATTTGATAAGGTGTGGCATGATGGCCTCCTCAGTAAAATCAAATCAATTTTACCACACACATATTATTTAATAATTAGGTCGGATCTTGAGGATAGGTTTTTCGTGGTCAACCAAGATGGCAAACATTCCGACTACTGTCGAGTTGGTGCGGGAACTCCGCAAGACAGCATTGTGGGTCCAGTTCTGTATACTATATACACTTCTGACATACCACAAACACCCGACACATTACTTGCAACATACGCAGACGACACCGTGATACTCTCAACAAGTACTGATCCGACCATAGCCTCACACAATGTCCAAACTCATTTAAACTTACTTCAAGATTGGCTTGATAAATGGCGTATTAAAATAAACATACAGAAATCAAGTCAAGTAACATTCACGCATCGGCATTCTGATTGTCCTCCACTAACACTTTACAATGTTCAGTAAAACCGAACAGACAGAAACAAAATACTTAGGACTCACAATGGATAGACGCCTGACATGGTAATCACACGTAACTACCTTTAAAAAAAAGACTGAATCATCGACTATCAATACATAGACGACTTCGTCACCATATACAACCATATCATATACAACATGTTACTTAAACCTAGATGGACGTACGGTACTCAGGTGTGGGGCTCATGCAAAAAATCACACTTGCAGACAATTCAAATCTTTCAATCTAAATTCCTCCGCTTCATCACTCACTGTCCCTTTTACGTAACCAATAAATCATTACACAAAGACCTCAACATACCAATCGTAACGGATATCATTAAAAAATATTACAAACATTTTCACGACTCACTCGCTGGACATCCAAACCTACTGGTACAAACATTACTGACTGATACACTACCACAAAACCCACCAAGGAGACTGAAACGCCGCCTCTGGAGCAGAAACCTACTTCTTCAGCAGATCTTACACGCCAAGGAGTGCCTTCACTGGGAGGTTTCTTCGCTTACGAATTCAGAAGAATCCTGAAGGAGGTTTTTCGTAATGGACATCAATGTTACAATATATGACTAAAGGCATTTGTATATTACTTGTTGTCAAATAAAATTTAAAAAAATATTAGTTCTCATATTTCAGGAATAATTGTTTGATGATTTGATAACAGAACATGAATTTTTCCTTCCCAGAAAAAAATTAATTTTTTTAACTTATAAACCACTAGGAATGAATGTACTAAATGATGATGAAAATCGTATCGAAATCCGTGCATGGCAACATACAATATTATGTTAATATATTATTGCCAACACTAATTATTAAAAAAATTATTTCCAATAGGAACTATGATCGTACTATTCACGTAATCCCATTCTTTTTTATGTACGTATAACTTTTTTACAAGGTATTGAAGAATTTGTTTAAGTGAAAACTTCTTTAGGCGCGTTATGCGATTTTTGGAAGGGATAAAAGCTTTGATTTCGAAAATATGGTGACGTTACCAACATGCCCTAGACTGGGCACACGCAGCGGTCTGTTCATTTTTTAAAACTGTATTTATAAATATCTTCATTTTTCATTAAATTATATATAAGAAATAAAAATGGAAGATCCCCTCCTTTGAGTATAAAATCCTGTTGTATTAGCGAATTTCGATTCAAAGCAGAGAAGAAAAACAGGTTCGAGCGATGTAGAAATATGAAGAAAAAATATGTAATAGTCTAACCAACAAACTTGGGCTTTCCAAAGGTATCTTAAAAGTCTATACTATTCATATTTCATGAAAGTTTTTATGGCAGAAAATTTAGTTTTCCCATCTAAAAAAATGTTAAATAAAAGAATAAAATAAAAAAACTAGCAACTTGCAAAAGAAAAAAAAAATGCAATGTATTTTACTTATAAATCTTAAATAAAGAGTTTTTTTTTAATTTTTAGAATTAAAAAATCACTTTTCAATTGGCTCTTACCATCCTTAAAAACAATAAAAACAAAAAAATAATGTCTTGAGTTAATTGTAATATTTGAAAATAATAAAGAGCACCATATATACCTACCGAATAGAATTAAAGCTCTTTTAATGTTTCGGTTATTGTGATGAGATTTTAATCTGAATATCCCTACTGTCATCCGAAAAGAGAAATGAGAGGTTATTTGAAGTAGAAACAACTGAATAATCAGTAAAAGTAACCAAATGTTTCCGAATGAAAATGAATATTTGGAATGTCAATATAGATACAGGACGGAAAATACACACCCAGTACTCCCACATTTATAATTTGATTTAATAGAACTCCAATTTAATAAACATACCTTTTGGTTATATTATTATGATCTAATATTAAAATCCTGAAATGTGAACATTTCGCATGCATTTAATCAACTCAAGTGAAGCAGGCCGAGCTACACGCTAGCCATGGCTCTACTTTAATTTGATTATTATTATTTAAATAATAACCTTCATAAAAGAAAGAGCATTCTGTGGATTAGGAAACAAAATAATATTTCAACTTTCGGGACTCTATAAAGTGACTCTTACAGCTTAATCATTTTCTAAGTACTGAAATTTGATTTGATACCAGTGAAACAAGAACAGATCAGCACACAGTCAAGTTAGCGAAGTAGTTAATCATGTTCATGACGATAAACTCTCTTAATAAGTTAAGTCAAAAAGGGTACTTATGCATCATCAGCACGCCATGAAACCTACCTCCTTTATCTGGTGTAACCTTTTGTTGGGACATGTCTGTTTTGTGAATTGTTTCATTTATAACTAATAACTAATACAGATTACACATCTACCATGAGTATAAGTGATATAAATTCATTGAATGCGACTAAGCTCGTTCACGAGTTATAAAGTTCTCTTCGCAGTTAAAATAATGTTTTCTTTGAAAATTATTAACTGCATTTTTTAGGACGAAAAAAAACTGAAATGATTTTGACAGTGTTTTATACAGTTTTGGATTTTACAGCACATTACCTAAGTAGCCAAGGCAATGGTTAAAAAAATTCACGAATATTTACATCAACTGAAACTTTTAGCATGCTATAAGAAGGAATGTTAAATATGAGTCTCACGCTTGATATTTGTTTTTTGTTTTTTTGTCTTATCCTACTTTCGAAATATAATACATCAAACAACTTCGCAAGAGTTTCCCTCAACACCAGAACCAGTTGAGTCTAAGCTGCTAAATTGTATGCTACTTAACTTATCACATAGAACCATCATCTGTAAAATTTCCATTATGTTTCACGCAGTCATTTTTAAGGTGTTTCACAATAAATATTGTAGAACTTGGAAATAACCCTCCAGCTAGCCCGATCGAAGTAGTTATATATATATATATGCTCTACCATCTGCTGACTTCGCCGCAGCTCTCGCTTTGTCTAAAATTAAATTTACAAGGCCACCATGAGACCCACTCTTCTCTATGGTGCGCCGCTTCTTCGCCACCTCTATAAAACTACCCTCAAGAGACTGCAGAGCTTCCAGTACGCTGTCCTTCAGCCAATAGTCAAAGGAACCTCGCCCCAAGCAGCAAGATACGCCACAATCTATGAGGAGCTCCAGTTACCCTCGGTGCCTGAGTACATAGGCCGGAGGTACGTCAAGTTCTTTGATAGGCTGAAGACCTGTGGGAACCCTCAGGCAAGGCACTATCCCCTTGGTTGACGTTTTCGACGAGGGAAGGGGCCTGAAATCAGCAGTCTGGACCCACCCAACATTTATAGCCAGTAGATTATTTCGCCCCCATTCACAAATTGTAAAGGGCAAAACCCAAAATGCTTTTAGGCATATACAGTGCATCTTCATGTATTATTCACCTTAAAAAGCCCTGGGGCAAAAGAAAGAAATATTATCAAGTTTTATGTGTGTGCATATATTACATTGTATTTTTTGTTTGAAAAATAAATGGAGGAAGAGAAAAAACAAAAATAACCCTCCTTTGAAAAAATTATGTAAAAAAAAATATAATGCTTTCTCGACTGAAATTTCTCCAAGAAGTAGTGCAATGATAAGAAAATACAAGAAACAAAAATTAAGCGTGTGACTCGTTTTTAACCTTTCCTTTTTATAGGGCGCTAAACGTTTCAGTTGATGTAAATATTCGTGAATTTGTTTAACCAATTCCTTGGCTACTAAAATAATGTCTTGTAAGGACCATAATTTATCGAACAAGTTGATAAAAAAACATTCATTTCCAAAGGTATTAGCCATGTGTTTTTTGTTTCTTCATCCTGAAAAATGATTTTATCTGCACCAGTTATAAGGCATCAATCTATCATTGCGTCATTTTTAACTTCAGTGATGCAATTGACTTTCGTTGTAAATACCGATTCAATTTCAACTCTAATATCGCGAGCAATAAATTGACAGAGAACGTGAATATTTGTTCATTTCTATATGACTAGTGATTTCCATCCGTTTTAGTTGGAATTTTCCCTAAAATATCGGACTTTGGAAGTGTATCGAATTGATTGGTTGCTGTTTTAACCCGTTTCGTAATTCCTAGACCATAGTTTTTATATGTTAATTCCTGTTTGCTATCGAGTTACAATAATAAAATGGAGGTGTACAATAATAAATACGCACGGTACGTTTTTATTTTTCGGTTCACAATCCTGGAAAATTCTGTTGTAATTGAACATTTAATATATTTAAAAAGGTATGGTAGGACGAAACTTGTACATTCTAGTTTTCCGTAAAACTATACGATTTAAGTTTCTCTAGAACCAAATGATGTAGTCGATTTTAAAAATCTGGTGCGCGCAACACACGACTTTCACGTGCCTCCGTTGTTAAAATTAATTCAAGGATTTTTAAATACATTTGGAGATGGAATCAAATTGTTAAAGAATAATTCACATCCAGTTTTAAAAGAAACACGTGTTTCACTAAATCTGAGCTAAGATGGCAAAATGTTATAGTTTTGAAGGTGGTTCGTTTATTTGCACAAGGTAGTGTTGTTTCCTCATAAACTGAAAGGAAAACACTAAAAGATAAGAATTGCATTATGTTGAGACCGTGTCACGAATTTATATGATCTTACGGTTATGTTAGCAGTCAATATTTTGCAGTATTTCCAGCTGGTTTGTTGTGGATATGTAAACCTATATAAATGGAGGCTTAACTTTACAAAACCCAACAAATGTAAAATGCGTTCTGAAAACAATGTTTCCTTAAAGCCAATTCCGTTGAATCTCCGCTACTAAAATGCTTCAGTTTCTTAATTCAAAAAATATTTTGTGAAGTGGCATAACCTGGGCTTATCTTACTTTTTTTAAGCGTGTATAAATGAAAACCACTATCTCAATCTCAGGCGTAGGAAACAACCGGTTAAATTATAAAATAACCTGCTGGCTAGACCGAATGGACTTGAGGTCAGGTCACCCGACAAACTTTTTAATCATCTACTAAACTATAACTGTTCGAACAACAAACAACAATTAGTGTCTATTCAGAGTTTGTACTCAAACTCTCAGGTATATTCAGGAGTTATTTGGAAATTTAATGGATTAAATAAGATTGGTTTAGCAGACCATTCTATCCATTGGTTTAAAGATGATAGTTTTAGTGGACAATCAATACCAATAAATATCTATTTAGTATAGTAGTGCCGACTTAAAGATGTTGCCAAGCATCAAAGGAATTTATTTTCAGTAAGTATCAGTAATAGAGTTCAACAAAAGATTAATATTAACTACTGAGGTTAGATTAGGTTAGTTATGGACACATAACTACTGTCATTTTGCCTATATATATTATTTTGTTATTGTATACGTTTATTTATTTTGATTTTATTTTATGTAATTTGACTTTCCTTTTGCTTATATTGTATGAATGAGATCCTGTAGCACTATTATTATTGTCTATTAATATTATAATAACTATCTAATATAATAACTATCTAATATAATAACTAACTATCTAATATAATAACTATCTAAATTGTAATAAATAAGAATAATAAAAAAAAAAAAAAAAAAAAGACTTCTTGACCTGGACGGTCCTTGAAGTGTCTAGAACGAAGCCCGACCTCTACCTGCTATGTCTGGAATATTCGGTGGTGGTACAAATACCGGTCCACTACGCCTGGGTCAAGCAGTCTTAATCCGGCTCAACAAGCATCTGTGATGTATCAGTGAACAGTGACAGTGAACCGTTCGTGACAGTGTGACAGTGTAGTGAAACTGTGTGTCAGTATTGTGATAACCGGTCGGTGAGAAATTAGAAGACTGTAGTTTATATATAATTTATAGTTGTAAGTTTTAGAATAAGTCTAGCATATTGTATAAATTTACGTAAGTAGTTTATTTGTTAGGAATACCTGATTTTATATGTCGACTGTTTAGTAGTTAGGCTGGTAATTCAATTATTATTGTAACTATAGTGGTTAGTAATCCCTTTGTATTTGTACGTTCTGTATTTAATAAATATTTGTAATTTGTAAACTGGAGTAGTTCATTTCTCACACCCCGTAGCCCGTAACAATATATATAGTTTTTTATTGCTTAGTTTGAATTTTGCTAAACAGATTGAATCCTTTGTCGATATTTTGAAATAGTTACATTAAAAGTACTACTAATAATATCATAATTTACAATTTTATAGCAGCTAAAAAATTGATTAATAAGATAAAATTACAATAAGGACACTCAAAAACGTTTAAAGATAAGACTATATTAAATTTTAAAAATTCACTCTAAATACCCTGTTCAATCATTATTTGAATTTTCATCTACTTTAAGGTTTTCTAGAAGTAATTGATTGAAAACCGAAATTGGTACCTGAATTCTTAAAAAAACAATTATATTTATTCTGTTAGGATTACATATTAATTAATACATTGAAGCTATTGAAAGTAAAGCTATCACTAATACCTACACCTGATTTTTGTTCTAAATCTTCTAGAACCAATTTAAAAAAATATATTATCACCACATGATTAATATGAAACTTTCAAATTACCAAAGCCTTATTATTCTAGACACATGAAACTATTAACTATGTGACTATGAATGAATAATAAGCAATACGAAATATTGAATAATTAAAATGTCGAACGAATAGTTGACTTTAGTTAGAGTAAAAGAAAAAGTCTGTTAGGGGTGCAGTCATAGAAACACTTTAATCGAGCGATCTAATTATGCTAATGTTCAGGTCTAAATTTCTATTCAAAAAAATTAAATCAGCCAGATTTTTAAAACAATATGAAAAAAAATGTACAGAAATTAATGAGAAAGTATACAGAGAAATTGTGTGTAGTAAGTAATAAGAGAGAAATAGACCAAGATAATATGTAATAAAAATGTAAGAAATGTTTAGAAGAACAAAAGAAGATATTTATGTTAATTATAATATTATTGTGGTAATTAGACTATGATGTGAAAAAATAATGTCATATTAATAATAAAAATAAATAATATTTCTCTCTGTTCATAGTTCTCAGGTTTTGGTACACAAATAAGGTCTTCATAATAATTACATACTATCAATAATTTTAATGTGTCACTTTATCAATCTATCAGAATAAAGTATAAATCTTGATTCTTAATTGAGCCATTTTCAGAAAGCCAAAAACAACTTTAGTGACAAAAATACCTATACAAAATATTTGCAATCAGCCAAACGATTTTAGGATCAGGCTTGTCCCCACAATCACTTTTGCAAGGAAAAGCAATAAACCAGAAGACCCTGCAGTTTCTCTTTTATTCTCATCGGTGTTATGGGATCAAGTGGAAGCTTAGGGTACTCCTTTGTAAACTATATAAAAAATCAAATCGTTGATTAAGTTCTTGTCTTTTGATTCTAGTATTGGAACCCTAAAAATTGGAAACCTGGCCATTCGTCATGAAGTATAGATGAAAAAAAAAACTCATATATCATCCTATTTCTATCAACACGCTCAATCAAGATCCCTTAAGCAACTGTAGCCAGTTTTATTTTTAAATTTTTGCTTTTTCTCTTCCCTCGGGTAACAGATCTTTGAATAGGAAAGAACGTCAAACATTAAATATGTGTGTAAAAACTCCAATTAGTATTTAACCATACACAAATCTACAAATGTAGCAGAGAAGATTCTAGTATTATCTACACAACTTATCGATATGTTGGTTCTATAGGGTTGTTTCACATGAAATGTCTGTATTTATAGTTTCTGAAATACATAAAGGATTTTGCAGGTCTCTGTTGTTTTCTTCCAAATGTTTACTTAATTAAAGTAAACAGTTACTAATCCTCTACCTTCGTATTATAAACATTAGCTTCCCAATCAATTACCCACTTTTTAGTATACCTCTAAATACGAACATACGACGAGAAGGTTACAAACAACAACGATTTTCGAGTAATATTTTTGTACGAGTTTAAACTCGACCATTCAGCAGCTGAGGCCGCTAGAAATATTTGCAAGGCGTTTGGGGAAGGGAGTGTTAATGAACGGACCATTCGCCGTTGGTTTGCTAAGTTTTTAGCTGGGGATACCGACTTGGAAAACTTGCCCCGAGGAAGACCTCCGTCCGTAATAGACAACGATGTCCTCAAACATACAGTAGATGAAACCCCCTACCAAACAGTTAAAGGGCTCTCAGCACAACTAAATGCAAGTGCATCTACCGTTTTCAGACATTTAAAGTGTATTGGGAAAGTGAAAAAGCTCGATACAAGGGTACATCATGATCTCACTGAGCGGCAGCAAGACTCCATGTTTCAAAACATACCGTGCGAAAATTGAAAGAACTGGGCTACGAAGTTCTTCCGCACCCACCATATTCTCCCGACTTGTCTCCAACAGATTACCACATATTCAGGAATTTAGACAACTTCGTCGATGGAAAACTTTTTGAAAATGATGATCAAGTGAAAAGTGCGTTTGCAGATTTTGTTTCACTTCAAAGCTCAGAGTTTTTTCAGTTCGGAGATAAAAACATGTGTAGAAAAAAAAGATAAATACTTCGAATAAAATTATCTTGTTTTCATATCGTATTTTTAATAAAAATCCTTTACCTTGAAAACGGACACTTCATGTGACACAACCCAATACATCAAAGAGTGTAACCCTGAAGTGCCAACCGACTTATTGTTAGAAACATATTAGAGGAATGGTCTTTTTTTCTTGTAATTTTTAAACAGAACAGGAATGGGAATCGATATAGCAACCTTATTAAGCAAAGATGTAAATAATATCAAACCACTGATAAGCTTTCTCAAGGCCCATCTTCTTTTGTAATTGATTTACTAACAACAAAACAAATTTTTAACTAAAAACAAATTTTTACTTTTATAAACAAATGAAATAAAAGCGTTGATGACACTCGGGTGTCCCCTCCTCCCAAAACCCAAACCGACAACAACTATTTAATGTTGGAATATTCAAACAAAATTAATTTTAAAAAAGATTTGCATTGATTTAGATTTTAGTTAGTCCTTTCAGAAATCGCTAATTGGATCGTCATAACAGCTATTTAGTAATGCATTAGTAGGAGAACTGGGGCCAATACATTAAAGCAGCTGTAGCAATAACTTGCTGGTACATTATACATGAGTTGGACTAGCACTTAGGTGGTACTTTCTCAGGTTAACCGAAGCGTGTTAAATGAAACGTTTGACCATTTGTTTAGAACTTGGACAGAGAATGTTATCCCGATACAGCCCAGAAAGGTAGACCATATTCGATTTAGTTTCGAAACCTAGTTATAGCCTCTATTGATGTCACTGTAGAGGAAAACTGTTCTGTTTCCTTTGCCATTGACTTTATAAACTTCTATGATTTGTTTAATTTATTTATTTTGTTAGACATTTATGAAGTTTATTCCATACTTGATCTTCTATTAATTGTGTGACTTTTACCTTTACAGTTAGTTTTACAATTTCATATGTTGTCCAGTTACATTACTTTTAATTATAATCTTTTATTATGATATTGATAATAATGATAACATATTGATATTATAATGCTTTTAACTTTCACTTAGATATATTTGCAAGATAAATCATTGCATCCCTGAGTCCATAAATCAACTACGAGATAGATAAATCAACTCCATAGATCAACTCGTAACACTTTTTTTTAAACAATCAAAAAATGATAAATGTGTGCTATAATTAACCCGTTTAACAATGTTATATGTTTAAATTAAATTGGGCTCGGGAACCGCAATTGATCAATATGCCGAGACAGTCAGCATGAAAAAAAAATTAAAAAAAAAAAAAAAGATTTTTTATTTAGAATATAAGAGACGAAATGGGCGAGTAAAGTTGTTTGGCTCGTTGAGGAGCGGATTCCGAGAAAGTTAGTATTTGCTTGAGGATTGCGTTAAGGCTGATCTTGGGCTTGGGCTTGGCTTGGACGATGAACATTGGACGAGTCTGTGTAGACAGAATTTGGTGGTATCGGCATCGAACCTTCGGGTTCGGTAAGCCTATTAATATTATTATTATTGAGAATATAATGCAACACAAATTTGTTCATCAACAATCTATGAAGGTTTTTAGATTCCATACATATAGAGTGGAATTTGGCCTATTAATTGAGTAATTGAACCGAAAGTACGCTCTGCCGCCAATTTTTTGTTCCAAATGTTAGGTTGATTGAGCGTTTTCCTATCCTCGGGTCACCTTACAGCTAAAATAATAAATTTAATGTTTTTCTGCCACTGCTAGTTTCGAACTCTACAGCCCTCAGATTAGTAATCCATTGCCCTATCCACTGGACAACTCTTCGCCTTTTAATTTAAATTCAACACACCTTATAAAAAATTAAACAAAAACAGATACTAATCTATAATTCATACGACTCATATAGAATAACTTAAAAAAAAAAAAAAAATCATAGTTTTCTAATTTTAATTTCTAACCATTTATTTAAGTTTATAACTTAATTTTATATAATTTTAAACACAAATTTGACTTCATAAACTTTTCATAAGAGCTAACCTATAAGTTTTATCTAATCCAATTGTCATTTCGATTAGGCAGAATATAATTATATCAGTTTATTTATTTTTTCTCATTTTAAGGGAACAGTTAAACTAATTAGAATTAAAAGTAAAAACTAATACAAACTTTTACCAAATACTCACTTTTGCGCGGCTTCAAATATATTTTCAAGGTCATTTTCTGAATAGTCATCAAATCCGCCTGTTCCATCTGTAAACAAAACGCTCCGTTAATTGTGAAATTAAAAAAATAACAAAGTGTGGTATATTTATAAATTTTCTAAAATAAACACAGAGTATCTGTCTAAGATGTTTTGAAGAACAGCTTTGTAATTTTTCACTGTTTATTAGTAAAATATACTATATACAATATATTTATTATATTATTATATAGTCATTAAACTGGAGAGCCCGTGGCTGAGTGGCTATCGCGCTAGTCTTTCATGCTACAGGTTGTGAGTTCGAATCCCAGTGCGGACGGGGCTTTTATAAGGATGTATATCAATGGGGATTCACTCACAGCCTCTCCCCCGGTTATGTGAGACCCGTCAGCCAAATGGTGGCCACTCACAAAATTGGGCGTAGGGAGTGATGATCCTACCCTTCAAAATGCATCAAGAAACGCGAGTGTAATCTCCCAGGAGAATACATCGCGAGGCCCAGGGCCTACACGGCCTGTCGCGCCACTGAAAGAAAGAAAGAAGAAGAAATCATTAAACTACATTAAAACAAATTTGTTCCATCTTGACATCTAATCCACAATTTAGTTCTAGATTACAAAAAGTGTTTTCTCCAGTAAATACGTGTATGTTTCTTGTCGAAAATAACAAAACAAGTTTTATTCTTCTTAAGCAGATTAATTTAAATTTTTTAAAGCGTATTTCGTTTCATTAATCTATCTATACATATATTCAATAAGTTGTTTGACTAAAGTAGAATCTGACTTTAAAAAATAATTTAAATAAATGTTAAAGAATAAATAATATTAGAAATAACCATATTTAATGAAATGTTTTTTTTTAATATATTTTCATTACGAAAATATGACTTTTAAAATACGCAGCAGGTCTGTATCTCTAGACTTAATCTAGTTTCAAAATTTTAATCGATAAATTCATGTTAAAATATCATTATGCTTCTTGCTTTAGTACTTTTATGCCCTTAGTGCTTTATGAAATTCATCAAGCATTATGAAAGGAAATTAAAAAAAGTTCCGGAAGGGTTCTTAGGAATATAATTTCATAAAATCTAAACATTTCAAGAGTTAATGTGGTTTTCGTTTAAAAGGGAGAAGAAAGATCCATTAATCATATTCCCATAATTTTCTTAATTCGGTCTCAAAGAAAAAAAAAATCTAACAAACTTTTTTACTTTTATTAGGTTTCTTGTTTTGATGTCAGTGAATTTATTTGAGGTTTAAACATGGTCCGGTTATTATTCAGAAAATAAAATAAAATAGTGCTTTCTATATATCAACATCTAAGTTTCAACGAAGATTGTATTGATTGAATGTTATTAAAATCTACAATGTAATCTAGACTATTTCACCAAATGTTTATAATTCAACTTTGTGCTATATTGTTAACAATTTCAAGCTAAAAATGTCTAAACAGACAATTATTTTTTTAATGACCCTATAAGGGTAGATGCATTTTTATTAATGAATAAAATGAGCATTAAGGCTAAATGAAACATATTAGTTGGATAAATTCTATATGGAACAAACCAAGAAACAAATTAAAATCGGGCGTGCTAGGGGAGATATTGTGTTTTGAACTTCTTCGTATAATATTTTGAAAACAGAGGTACAATATTAAACTGAATTAAATTCATTAAATTCGATCTCAATATTTAAATAAAAATTATAACTATCAATATGAATGCTTTTTAAACAAAAGCCCCTATTTTTTAAGGGTCAGTTTTGGATAACAATATGTCTCCACCAAAAACCCGTACAAGTATCACTCAACTCCTGAACAAAAGACATTTATCGTTGAGAAGTCATCATATAAGTAAACATTACACGGACCGAAAAAGACTGGAGATCATAAGTTTATTTCCTCAGGATAAAGGTGACATTTTCCTCAAAGTTATGTGGATATATAGCTCACAATGGAATTCAAATTCCCTGCAAATTTATTCATGGAATATGCCAGCTCCATCGACATGACGTGTGTATTACCTGCAACCATTCTGTAATGTACTAAGGAGATTACAAAGAGGGAAATGTATGATTATTTCCTTATCAGCTCGTTGGATAAACATAATTTTTACTGCTGGTTTTACTAATAAATTAACTGTATTTATAAAAGATAGTTAGCATTTAATCAAATTGTGTTCATCGTATTATCTAAAAATCATAATGGTTGTGAAGGCTGATATTTTAATACATTTAGATGTGCTGATATAAGGTTGGGCTTGGGAAAATTCGTTCTCTAGGAGTTTGAAAAATATTGCTTATCGAAACTCTTTAAAAAAATGTTTTTTTTGGATAAATGAAAATTTAACACACACTGAAAATATTTATTAATGACATTATTACCTTTCTAACCACATGGAAACAAAATCATCTCAATGTGATAATATAATTAATTAATAAAAATAGATAATTTTAATAAATTTGTAACGAATATATATTTAAGCATATTGTCCATATTTCGTGTGCAGGTTCCCATGAAAACACCTTTAACTTTTATTATTTTTAAACAATTATTTTAAGCAACTAAAAAAATTATCTCTAAAAGCATAAAACACTTTATTTTACATAGAAAACTTGACCCGCAAGTGGGCAAAATTAACATTCAAGTTAAAAACGAATTTTGACGATATACCACGATTATGTTTACTATGTTTAAAATCTGAAAAAATATTAAGCAAGTAAAGTGTGCTAACTTCTAATGGTATGTTATCGTAAAATTGACAAACCAAAATTAAGATCTGTCATTATAAAATAACACCATATTCGTTAAACATAAAAATATTTAAAAGAGTAACAGATTACCTGATGGCTAAATATTATAGTTACTGTAACCACAAATTTATATAAATTAACAACAAAATATTCGCGAGAAAAGCCGTTGGTTACAGCTGGTATACAACATTCTCCTTTCAACAAATAATCTCGTAAATCCTATTTTTCAAACAATATAGATTAGGTTAGGTTACTTGTTTTTCTTAAGCGATCAACAGCAAGGTCATTACGCCCTCAAATAATATATAATTTCAATTAACAGACTTTAATAAAAAATAAGCACACGTGTACCAAACCCATTTATGAAAAAAATAAATAATTTTAAACTCTTTCCTTTCACATAACTATATGTAAAATATATAATAAGGGATCGTATTGTTATCATAAAAATTTTCTAATTCTAATTTTCACCGGAAAGACACGTTTTAGGGTTCCCTGAGTCTAAAGGACCAAGTCACGCAAAAAAAAGTTCTGGTGTGTGTTCGTGTTTGGTAAGTCTAGAACGAAAACAAAAAGTTATACAAAACTGAAATTTCATATTAGTGACGAATATGCGCTCGAAACGTTACAATTTTTTTTCACTAAAATCGGCTGACCGGAAGTTCTACTCTATAACATGAATTTGGCATCTTTTTACGATTTTCTCAAAAACGGCATAAACGATTTTTATTAAATTCGCTTTTTGGATGTAAAATTTAGGATTCAATATCATGTAGGTTTCGTTCTGATTTGAAGTCTGACAGGGGTCTCAAAAGTACGAAACTTAATAATATGAGATAGCAGCAACGTATGAAACTTACAACCAGACGCAAGACCTGAGGAGTTGAAAGATGAAAGAATTTCCTATAGAGCTATTCCCCTTGAAAAGAAGGAATTGAGAATAATTAGGGAAACCTAATAACCAATCCCTATATTAATGAAAACAACAACACGAAAAACGAATCGAAAAGTGCATGCGCAATCTAAAATCCGATACAAAAAATAGAACCAGAACCCACGAAAACTAATAATCAATCCCTATTTTAATGAAAAAATTAACACGAAAAAACGAATCGAAAAATGGAACCAAGAACCTCGAAAATCTGAAAATCTAAAGGAAAGTTTAAATTTCGAAAGTGATAAAAAAATAAAATAAAAAATTATTTTTTTTAAAAGTCTATTTTAAGTTAGAATTGGTCAAACGAAATAACAAAATATGTAAGAACTGTACAGGAGGAGTATTTCAAAAGAAATAAATATAAAGTGGGAAATGATGTACCTGAAACTAAGAAATATGAGATAGCAGCAACGTATAAAACTTACAAGCAGACGCAAGACCTGAGGAGTTGAAAGATGAAAGAACTTTCTATAGAGCTATTCCCCTTGAAAAGAAGAAATCGAGAAAACGCCTAGAGGCGGAAGGATGAACTCATCTTAACGCCAGCAACAAGTTGCGGGAGCGGAGCCCACAGGGACCGAAAGATAAATCCAACAACAGGTCCTCCAGGGAACCCACATAACTTCCCTCACAGTCCGAGGAAATAAGAAGAAACTGGAAAGGTGCATTGGGACGAACTTCTCTTATATTTCAAAATGGATGTTCAGAACATAACGTTTAGATAATTTGCGATGTAGGAGTAGTGGAAAAATTCCCATTTAACTTGAGTTAACGTCGATAGATATCTTTGATGTGGTGAAATTTAATTATAACACCAAGCCGCTATGTCTAACTTTGGATCTCAACCTGGGTGACGCCTTCCAAACCGCAATTCAAGAAGGCTGAACCTTCTCCTCGTGTAACCAAGACACCGTATTAAAGAACCACCTTCACAGTTCATTCTACCATGTTAAACTACCTCAAAGGGCTCTCCTGAATTATGTAGTTGTTGATTGTTAATGATGAGAAACACAAAAGTCATATTTTATAAGTCTAACTTTACAATACAAATACTCGTAATTAATTTCCAGGTACCAAGGTAGTTCGTACCAAGAATCAGAAACTTATATTATACTTTTATCATCATAATAGTTTTTGCTACGTTCGAAAATGTGAAAAATTACCGGATTTAATCATTTTTAAAGACAACTTTTTTATGTTTTTTAATAGCGAAGAGAATTTCATAACTGAGAAAGCAGCTAATGTTGAGTAGGGGTGGGCATAATCGAAGGATCGTTATAATCGGATGATCGGACTTCGATGATTTAAATAATCGAATGATCGAATGATTAATATGCTTTCTGAGAGGTAATATGCGAAAATTCCCGTCTCTATGATGGCTGAGGTGGCTGAGCCTAGGTGCAAATATGCATATAATTTGTGTGATGAGCAAAAAAAAGGTCGTTCGATTATCCGAGCTCCTTCTAATCCCTCGATTAATGTTAATTCGAACTGAATCGTTTAACATTTCTCCAAACCGATTAATCCGATAAACGATTAATTCGAATGATTGAAATAATCGAATGATCCTATAATCGTCATTCGATTATGCCCACCCCTAATGTTGGGTATGCTGAAATTAAGCGAAGAGTCCTGTGTGCCAATCGTTGTTATTATGTCCTCAATCAATACTTTAGCATTTTCTATGTGGTGTAGATACGACATTTGGCTGCAATGTTGAGACAGCAGTGATCTTCAGTTCACCCAACGGCTATCCAAGGGGCACGTGAGATTTTATTTGAAATAAGTCTTTTTCAAGACTTGAACTTGAAAGAAAAAATAGTTGAATAACAATTTTATTAAATGAATACTTTTATAATTCAAACGAACTGAAATAGTGATATTGTTTACAGGCTTCATCAATGTCTTTGTTTCGACTTTATATTTTATTATTGGGACCCATCCTTTACACAGCTTATACAGCTGATATCCCAACCCATCCTAACACATTCCTTTCTACCTATGCCGATGACACATGCGTGCTATCAGTTCATAATGATCCTAGTACCGCCTCTCAAACTCTCCAATCCCACATCAGAGACCTTGATGGTGTCAGAATTGGAGAATTAAAATCAATTCCAATAAATCCCATCAAATTACCTTTACCCTTCGTCGAAAACCAATGACATTCCAATCAAGGCCTATCTGGACCTACGGAGTTGAGCTATGGGGCTCTACTAAACCATCCAATTCTTCCCGTATCCAATCCTTACAATCCAAAATCCTTCGTAAAATCCTCAACGCTCCTTACTTAGTTACAAACAAAATCATTCATAAAGACCTCCAAGTTCCTTATGTAGCTGATTTGGCCCGTACCAGGTATCATTCCTTCCATGACAAACTCCATTCCCACTCTAATCCACTAGTTTCAATCCTTGCTTCTTCTACAATCCCTGATAACCCACCGAGGCGTCTGAAGAGAAGATGGCCTCGAGACCTTCTTGTTTAGATTGATTACTAGAGTGCTGCCAATGGGCAGTTTCTCTTCACGTTTTTCATGTACATATCTTCATCCGCATATTTACTTGATGTATTGTAGTATACAGTTGTAAATTTCAATAAAATATAATTTAAAAAATAAAATATATTTTATTTTCAAACAGTTTAACTATGTTCTTAATGTAAATAATCAATAATATTCAAAATTATTATTTTATGAATATTCAAAATTGTTTATCTGTTAGAAATAATTTTAGGCGAATCTTAAAGACTAATGCTCTTTTTCAAGAGGTAGGCTGGTAGTGAATTATATCCAGAACTTTATATTCTTCTTTAAATTCATTACTAAAGGAAGTCTAACATATATTTTTTAATATGTATTATTTATTTTTCTTCCAAGGAGCATGAAGATCACAGTCCTCGAGACCTGCTAATAAAATAAACACTAAAGCTTCCTCACAAGTCTATTTCACGCCCATGATTGAAAATTAGCTCTTTTCCTTTTTTTTATTTATTTATTTTAATTCTATTTTAGATTATTGTCTAAAAAATGATATATGGAATTTGTTAATTATTTGTGAAATTCTTTCTTCTTATACAAATGCCTGAAGTTAATAAAATATGGTACCGTTCCAAGAATAGTACGATGTCAAGCCGATTGCCTTGTCATACCGAATGTTTACGAATTAATATAAACATATGTACACAGCATGTATTCTAATGTTTATTGCACAATTTTGCAACATTTTAAATGACCGTGTTTAGATTTTCACTGCACAAAATTCCACACCCGATGTAATAAAAACAAATTGTTTTTATTTAATTATAAAACCCGAGTATAATTTTATAAATTTTAAAACAGCGCACATTGAAGGACAAGAAAAAAAAAATCATTAGCGAGAAGTAGGGTGAGGACCGGAAGGTCTCCTAATTGCTTTAGTACCGCCGTGCTTTTACAATCCTAATTGATCGACCCGATTTTCTCCTTAATGGCTGATATTCGCCACCGCTTCCTATTGTGTCTTTAGCTTTAAAATGTTATGATAACACAAAATTCACCACTTATCAAAAACAAAAATGTTTTAGGAAAAGCTAAGATAATTGACAAATTAAAAGGAGTACAAATTTGAATTTATATTAAAAATAATTTAAATTCTTAGTTTCCAATGAATTTTCCTGTAATAACAACTAAAATAGATAATTAAAACTGAACAAATGTGCGACTGCAAATTTTACCGTTTTGAATAAAGCCATTGTAGGTACGCCTACCCCAAATTCCAGAAAGACGAGCTGTAATATCGATGTATAAGATACCATTTAAAGGCTAAGATTTTTAAAAAATAATATTTTACAATTTTTTTTATAATAAACAATTGTATTCAGTAATATGACAATACGTTCTGTTTAGGATATTAATACAATATTTAAGAAATAATAATACAAATATGTACAATAAAAATCAATGGAATATGTACAAAGTTTAAAAGCAAATGAACATCCAAAAAGTAGGCGTAGTTATATACAAGCTACAGCATAAAACACCTGAGTGGAGAACCTATCGAGTGTCAGAACTCCAATATAAATGTTTATAAGAGATCTCGGGGTCACTGCCGTTTCAACCTTCTAGGGGGTGGTAAGGGATTTGTTGAGCTAGAGGATTGGAGTGATAAAAAAGGTTCTAATGGAAATTAATATAATTTGGATCGAACAAGGTCTTAAATAAATGGAATATTTAGGTGTTGGTGTAAGGTACAATTAGTGATATAATAAGATGCATTAACTATTGTTCGGAGGAGTTTGGATTGGATGTGTTTGATGTTGAAAAATTTGGAAAAAGTCCATGGATCCAGACAGGTTTCAGTACTGTCTAGTAAATTAGTACTTTCTTTTTAGTTGAAAGCGATGATTTTCTGTTTAATATATTGTATAATTGTCTGAACCGTCGGTTTTACTAAGTCAAAGAAGTTAACAAACAAAAAAAGACCCACACACTTTTTTGTAATTAATAATTTATACTTTTAGATTATTCAATGCAAAACAGATGTTTCTCTGCCAAATAAAAAAGTTTTGACCAAAACTAATGCAAAAACTTATTTCAGTATTTATAAGTTGTTTTTTTTTTCTAAACTAGACAATTGTCACTAATCTCCTAAATAGATTTTGTCTTTAATATTTACTGGTTAATCAATTAATTTGATGCAATTATATTTATACTATTAATGTAGAATACCTTTTAAAAGTCCTGTAATGGGCTTTATAAATTGCAGTCGGCTATTTGTAGTTAATTTTTAATATAAAGAAATACAAATTGGTCATAATTGTGAGAAATCACCGAAAGTTAAAAATAGTAAAACAGTTAATAGATATAATTAAAGTTTGGTTCAACATGTATATAATAATATAAGGTAATGCGATTGATATAGAATTCTTAATTTCGTTTCCTCTTTTTTTTAACAATTTAATATAAACTATTATAACTGTAACAATTTGAAAACGTTATCATAAACAGAGAATCGACCTGAAGAATTGTGTACAGTAAATGTTATCTATTAATCTTTTATCAACAAATCGTTTATAATTTTAAAAAAATTGTATCGATTTATATAAAATAATAATTTAAGTTTAAATAGGTTTTTTATTAAACAAATAATCCTGAATTGACTATTTCATGGTCAGAATCTTTTAAAAATCATTTATGAGGAGGAAGTATGGAAGGTGGAGCGATCTAGGGGCTATTATAGGAAGTAATAACGAAGCTCAGCAGGTGGCGCCCAATTAAGGAATTGACTGGAAATAGTTTTCCAACTAAAAATGTTACATTATATACATGCTTTAACTATAAATCGTTTTTGTTTTAATAGATTTTAACAACAATTATTGCTTTGAATATTTTGTATACATTCAACTACTTCATACTATATTACATGAATCACTAAAATTAAATATTTAATTTTACATCTATTAACATTCGAGATGCCCAAGAAATTGTAAAGTATGTAAACTTTACTTTTATTCTTAAGAAATATTTAGCTCTACCTTTTAAACATTGGTACTCCAATTAATAAATTTATTTTATAAATGGAAATTAACATTATTTTTATAAATTTATTATTTCTGATGTTTAATTACGATCATTATTCCTCTCATCTATCCTTATAATCACTCCTTTCTCTCTTCGAGATAAACTTCAGAGATTTAAAATTAAATACTTCATTTTCAAAGAAAGTTTTGAAGTTTATTAAAACTTTAAACTGAAAAGAAAGAGGTCTGGTGAGGGAAGTGGTTACAGAAGTTGAAGGATCTCAAGTTTCTAGCCCTCATCATCAATTTCTCATTTTCCAAGGCATGGTTTAAAATCTTAAATCTCAAATTGAGCAATTTGAATTTCACATTTTTTTTCTGTGTTATTCAAATGCAACCTTGCATCCACACAATGTGAATTTCTTCACGTAGAAAGGTATTTCTTAGTTTATAAAATTTGTTTATTTGCCCAGCTACGCACTAGTAAATATTTCAAACCTTTATCCTTGACCTTTAGATTGTCATATACACTAGTATAACCGCTTAAGCTTTAAAAAAAAAAAAAAAAAAAAAAAAGGAATATAATGTCAAATAAAATTTAATTTTTTTGTGATGTTACCTTTCAAAAGCCGAAATATTGATCTCGTATTCTTTATTCAGTAAAAGTTTAACAAAAAAAACAATGAAGGGTTTCTTCCCTCTAGCCATTTTTTAAATAATTACGGAAATTAGTCATTATATTATATATATATATATATATATATATATATATATATATAATATATATATATATTATTATATATATTATATATTATTATATATATATTTTTTATTTATTGATATTTTATTGTATTTCTTCATATTTTCCCATTTGTACCAGTCAGAAGTTATCTGACAATAGGAGATGTGTTATATCAAGAGTAAGCAGCAGACATGATAATTATGGGGAAGGAAATTTAACAGAGAAGGTCTCATCCAGCTTCTTTTCAGCCTTCTTCTAACAGGTATTTTAGCTATTTACTTGTCGTTTATAAGTCTATTGTCGTTGGGGGTGGGGTGACTGAGTGAGTTAGCACGCGTTACTTAAAATGCGCGTTGCCTAGCTACCACAGATGACCAAAACCTTGAAACCAAAAAATTAAGAGTTTGCGTCTCGGTGCCGGGGAGGGGGACTGTAATTTTGGCATTAATCCATCCTCTCTCACCTCCTAATCCGAGAAAACCCCTATAGACTTCAAAGGGTGGACGAAGAAAAAAAAGTCTATTGACGTGCCCATGCAGTTTACTATGAAAACGAGAATAGAGAGTTAGTGTGTGTTAGACAACTGTTGATTTTTAAGAGTCCGTACGTAGTGTTTTGTTGTTTACGTACCAAGGAAGGAGCTGCTGTCATAAGTATTAAAATGTGTGATTGAAAGATTGAAATTTTTGTATATGAGGTTGTTTTTTTTTTGTTTGTTTTTTGCTAAGCCATAAATCTGTAAAGCGTAAGTCAAGATGGGTTTAAGTAGGAATGTGTATGTATCCGATTTTTGTTTTGGAGTTTTTTAGTTTTGGTGATTTGGATAGAAGCGGGTATAGTACTTTCAGTCGCTGGTTGTAAATTTTTCTTTTCATCGTGACATGTGTGACCAAAGCCATCCTTCGGTCGAGTGCCAGTCATTGGTAATGTACAGAGTTGGTCTGAGGAATTTTGTTATCGCCGATAAAAATTAGGGGGCGAGTGTTTAGTCGTAGTGTGAACGTTACATGTTTTCATTTATCATGATTGAATCGAATTTTTCAAAGATAGTACCAATTTTGTAGAATCATTTAGTGATTTTGTACGGTCAGTAAGGCCAGTATAGGATCGTCGTTTGATTTTAAAATTACAGTATTATCCATGTAAGTGACCGACAATTTTGCGGGATTAGTTGGTATGTCATGTGTGTATACAATGTACAGGAGAGGAGTAAAAATGGATCCTTGCGGTACTCCTGCCAAGACCAGCCGGATTAAATTGAATAATAAGATAGTACGTTTAATGTAGTACGTTATTGAGTTTTAAGAGAAGCCCCTCATACTAGACTTTATCAAAGGCCTGGTCAACATTCGAAAATTCGAAACTGGAGTTCGAAAATTTTAACGATCTCAATACGTTCTATTATTATATTTTCTATATAGGTCAGTGGAAGTAAAGAAGATATCATTGTAGTTTATTAGTAAAATTAAGCATTTATATGAATAAAATTAATATCAATAAATAAATAAAAATAAATATCTAAGCCAATATTAATTAAATGCTCTGCACAGTGATGCTATCATGAAACTATTGAAATAATAATTAACCAAAATTCAAATTCAAACTATACACTTATAATCTTTTTATAAATGAATTAACGGGACGCTAGTGACATAGCACGTCGGTGACGCTAACCAGCAAGTTTTTCCCCTCCCAAAAATTGCTTTGCACGCGTAAAGAAGTTTTCACATCAAAAAATAAAGATATGCATAATGAATGTCACGTGTAAAACACTTAACATGACTCAATTAAAACTTTAAACACGTGAATGGTTTATTTTAGTTAGTTCACTAGCGCTGATCCCATTATCTAGTTCCATCAGAAGTATGGCTGGAACCCAGTGGCAATTAGTATTTAAAGCAGTAATTGTATAATGAATTTTATTGATTCTGGAATCGATTTGAAGGGTTAAGCAGTGTAGAGAAGTTCCAATACCTTTCTGTTATTCTTTAGCTTTAATAAATTAAAACTTACCCACTAATAATTTCAAATCCAAGTTCAACTCCATTCTATACCTCGGATTCCGTGATTTACTAATTGAACCGACAGTGTTGGAGGCTGGTGAAACATCAATTTCCAGGAGATCTGGTTTTAATTAATGAACTGCCCACGTAGGATCATCCTTAGGATTGTTGTTTCGTCGAAATTGAACTGCTGTTTTTGTGTTTCCTTTTTTGAGAATGAATGGAAAGCACGGTGGAGGGAGGATATGAGCTCCGTCTGGTTTTGTTTGATTCCCTTTTATTCACCTCGCCCGTAACTTATTAGTGTTAGGAATAATGGACTCAGAGGAACAGATTAATCAAAATGAATATTAGCTTGCAGGAATTGTACTTAAGTTAAAATCCAGTGAGTGTCAAAAGTCTTTTACTATTGCTATATATATATCTCACTCAAATTAATAAATCCTTAAATGTTTTTTTCATATAACAGAATCATGTTTACGAAAAAACAAATAAAGGATTTCGTAAAAACGATACGATTTTCGTAAATATATGTTATGATTATATAATGTAAATAATGACATATTTTTCTTTCCTTTTTTTTTACATATTTTTTTTTTGGACGTTTTAATTTTATTATTATATCTCATAAAGATAAATTCAACAAACATACAAACGGAGATATATATATATATATATATATATATATATATATATATATATATATATATATATATATATATTTCAATATTAATTTATAAGAGAAGAAATTACTATTTCGTTTCATTTTTTTTTTAAATATTTTTATTAAGGTATTAAACATTCCATTAAGCATAGGCATTCCAGTTTTATCATTTCGATAGGTAAGGTTTGCGCAAGAAGAATTTTAACCTTTTTGAAAATCCCCTACGGATGTAATAAGGAAGTTTTTTTTAATTTTTATTTATTTGTATTTATTGGTATTCACAACTGTATTATACAGCACATCTAGTAAATAGGCTAAAAGAAAATATAAACAAGACATGTAGAGAAGCTACCCAGCGGCAACACTCTAAAACATTCTAAACTAGAAGATCTCGAGGCCATCTTATTTTCAGACGCCTCGGAGGATTATCAGGAATTGAAGTAGATGACCTGATTGAAACCAGAGGATTAGAGTGGGAATGTAGTTTTAAGCATTGAGGATTTTGCGAAGGATTTTGGACTGTAGGGATTGTGAGGATTAGCCCAAGAGTTTTACTCCGTAAGTCCATATTGACCCTATGATAGTCATGTAAATGAGCCTTTTGTAGTTAAGTGGAAGATTTAAACGTTTGTCTAGTAAGTGTTGGAGTAGTCGAAAACCTCGAGTAGTTTCTAGTAAGGAAGAGTAAAACACGGATACGTGATGGTTGAGGCTGTTTTTCTTCTGACGAGTGTTGGTGATCTGTTATTCACAGACGAGGAACCATAAATAGATTTTTGAATCTGTACATTCTCAAAATAAGTGCAGGAAAACTTAAGATTTAATTAAATTTTAAACTCATTCAAGACAATGACTCTAAACGAACAACCTTGTCTACTCAGACTTATCTTGTATGGTTGATTTGACCTTTTCTAAAACCCTTATAAATTTCTTCTTCCGGATTTTATTGAACATTAGTGGCACACTATAGGCCCTATCAAACAAGGAAATAAGATATTTGAAACTAAAACATTTTCTTTGTGATTTTTTATTTTATATTTAAGTGTCTAAAAAAAATAAATATGATTGTTGTGCATTTCGTATTTAAATTTCATTTACGATTCTTAGAATTTACAATTTTTTTTTTTAACTCTGAAAAAAACAAATAAATAAATTTATAATGTAATATTATACAAAAATCTTATTAACTTCTATATAATCTTGACACTCGCTAGATGTAAGGAATTTGATCTGTAATTTTAAATCATTCGCGATTGTAGAAACGGAACATTATTCGAATGTGCTTTTTTTATGATAATATTATTTTTTATAATGACAAATGATGAAGAGCCCTGTGCTCATGATATTTAATGAATTTCATGAGAATGTTATTTTAAAACGTAGAAATTCAGAAGAATTTATCGAGCACAACCCACTATTAACAAAGAAATTTAAGTAAAAACATCATGTGGAGAGACCCTACTTGAAATAAATTACAGAAGAATTTATTAAGAAAGAACAAATTCCATTTCATTTCGCTGGAACTTCAGTTTATTTTTCATTAAGAACATTAAAAATTAAAACTAAATTACTTTTACAATTACTTTTTGTCCATTTTTATTCTATTTGTTATTTCTATTACTTTGTACCTTCACTTTATATGTTAGGTATTATTTTTTCTAAAATATTTAGCCTTCCAAATATGGGCCATTCTCAACGGAACGTACAAACGCTGTCCAAATGATTTCCCTCGTACTGTAACTGGCTATTTTCCAACTTTGTTTTCTTTTCTGGTAGACATTTTCTGATCTACTTGGTGCACATTCATAAGTTCAAATCAATTAATTATTCCTGCATGAAAATTTTGGATAAATGTCCGAAAAATAATTGGTTCACTCCGACTTTGCCAACTTCAACGTGGGACCCAGTCAAGTTGCTGGAAACTGGTTTGGTTCATTGCGTTCATAAATACACTCAGTTTCAGAATACAGAATAGCAGGTTTAGAAAACGGTTATATCCGTTTCAAATGAATAAAACTGAAATGTTCAAGGGATTTTGCGTCATTGGCGCACCCCAAACTGTTTTGGGCGCCGTGATCTCCCTTCACGCCATCCAAAAAGGCGGAAAAAGGCTCGCAAAAGCCGTTATTCCTTCGGCAAGCCGACCAAGAGGTTTATAACCGCCTTCTGTATCTTTCACGGTGGCAGGGAGAGAAGACGTACGCTAGTGAGTGAGAGTATTTTTATTGGCCGTCATTTGACGCACCCACTCTACCTCTGCTAGTTATTTTTAATTGATTAATTTTCTATTTTTCCGTGAGAGGGTTCAGCTTACTGAGTAGAGTGATGTACTTCTTTATTTTGATACTTTGTTTTGGAGAGAAAACTTTTTGGAAAACCTTCAATTCGTCATTGACGCACCCGTCATTATAGCACCCTATAGAAGGTGCGCCAATGATGAAACGGTTGTTTGTTTTTTTTCCTTTGAACCTATTTCTCTGGTATGAAGAAATATTCTGGTTCACACTTTATCGTACTCAATCGGGTGATGATCGTATATAAAAGCGATTTTTTTTAAATATTTAACAGATGAAAGAGGCGAGGACTATCTCAACCTTTTTAGTCGTTCAAAAACCTTCGGGAGATCATTCCAAAAATCATTGGCTCACCACTAGATCGTCATTAGCTCACTTTCTGATTTCTGGAATAATTTTTTTTTTAAATTAATTGATTAATTAATAATGGAATTATTTATTTTGATAATTACACCTAATCAAGCTCTGCTGAGTGCTACATCAGATCAGATTTCATATATAGGAACACAAAAAAAAAAGGATGGACCGAAAATTCAACTTTTGAAATTTTCAAGAAAAACGCACCCGATTGTACGTTTTGCTGAGAATGGTCCATATTATATATTTATAGTACGACTTAATTTTTTGTTCTCTTAATAAACATTGAAATTCTTTCATAGTTTATATGTATGAATCATTTTAATTATTTATAGTATATTAGATTATTATAGCGATACTTTTAGTCACAACAAAGGTGTTCTGGACATTTAAGGCACCCATCAGAGCATATAAAGACATTTATATTCAAAGAGCATGCAATGCATCCCACGTCAACTGCCAAAAATGACACTTCAATAAGATACTGTATTTGAATATCTTATAGGGAGGTTCAGTGCCTTATACGAGTGTCTTTTTAGACAGCTGATATGAAATGCACTGCATGTTGTATACATATATGAGATTTCTTTTTTTGATTTGATTCATTAATGTCGATTCCGTTTAATCTTCTTCCAAAAGAATGTTTGTTTATGTCTGTTGCATTTTACAATTTACTAAGATGTAAAAGGGTTATTTTCATATAATTTTATTTTATCAATTTAATTTAATTTAATTTAAACTTTGCCAAACGGGTCCAGGAGCATCAATGAAGTCTGGGGTGAAGACACTATTAGTGAGTACACCGCTCAACAGGGATCCGCCCAATTTAGAAAGGAAGATTTAAACCTGCAAGACAAAAAAACTCCTGGAAGGACTTATTCCCTTGATAATGATTCTCTGCGAGCTTTGTTGGAAACGAATCCCTGAATAACTGTTCGAGAACTTCAAGCAAATCCACCATCTCAAGGGGATTGGAAAGGCTGAAAAACTCGAAAGTTGGGTTCCTCGCTCATTAAATGACTACCAAAATAATCAGAGTTATGAATTTTCTGCTTCACTTCTGTACCTAAGTTAAAACCATCTTTTTCCGTACTACTCTCAGAACTTCTCACCAACTGATTACCATTTTCAGACACCTCGATCACATTTTACGAAATTAAAATATTATTGTTCAAAGAGCATTAATTTTTTTTAATTTTTTACGTTTCTAAATTTTAGTCAGATGGTATACTGACAACACGGTTGAAATGTATTAATTGCCTGCATTATTTTCCGGTAAATGTAAAAGATCATCTTAAAAAAAATATATGTGAAATTAAAATTATACTTTTTTGTATTATCTACTCTACTCATGTCCAATCTTGATTGATCTTTTAAGTCAACCATTATAGACCAGTCTTTAATTATTTTACGTATCATTAATCCATCATATCTAAATTAATAGCAAAAAAATAAATCTAACTCTCACGATGTCCCAACATTGAAAAAAAAATTCGTAATTACAAAATAAATTAAGAACATCTGGTGACTGAAAGTCCTGTTTTACAGGTAAAAACTTACCTTCGTTGAAAAATCAATTTAAAAATTTTTAAATACAGATAGAGATGAAAATAAATCGTTAAAAAATTAATTACATTAAATTTCGATGGAAACGAGTGTTTTATTAAATTTGTTGAGGCTTTTCATCACCATCCATTAAATTTTACAATTCTGCATTTAAAATAATATATTTTTTTAAATCTTTAGCTATCCAACGGTATATTATACATCGATATTACTATTATTATGTTAAAAAACACAAACATAGTATTTAAAAATAATTTTGCTCATTTCTCCTTTAGTTTGATATCGAATTCGTTCAATTTAAGCCCTGTCAGACTATTTCAATCGGAATAATATATCGTATTGGTTTAAGCCTATAAAATGTTGCACCGATATAGCGAGTTTAATAAAAATCGTTAGAGCCGTTTTTGAGAAAATCGTAAAAGTGCAAAACACTTCCGGTCAGTTGATTACTGTAACATTTTGGGCGTTTTTGTTTAGGTGCTAGACTTACCACACACACAAGCGGACACACAGACATTTTGCGGGACTTGGTTATTTGGACCCTACAACGCGTATTTCCGTTGAAAACTGGAATTCGAAAATTTTCAAGATCGCAATACTTTCCCTTTTACTATATCTGTATAAAAACTGGCCAACTCGAGTTATATCAAAAATGAGTTAACTCCACGTATTGGTCCCTCAGACCGTCTCCCACGTCGTGTTAAATTGGCTAAAGAAATTTCTTGGAGTAAAAATTTTCAGGTGGAAAGAAAGCTGTTAATCACTCTAATTGAGGTATTACGTAAAGTTTAAGACGCTCAGCTGTAAAATGAAAGATTTTGACTTAACCACTTATTGACGACTGCCACAGTTATATTTCTTATATAAATAAGTGGAAGTAAAAATCAAAGAGAAGTAATGTTTGGGCTGTTATGCGTCAAGGAATATAAAGTAGGTTAACCGATGGAATTTGTTACAAAATAATATTATACACTGCAAATTGTGGGTATGTACCCTTTACATGCGTTGTTTGATGAAACAAAACTTGATCATTTGTTCAAGAAAATAAGAAGCCATCACTTTAAACTTAATCTTTATGTTCTTGTACTCTTAACTTTTGAACATAACTGTTAATTAATCGTTTTGGACCACTGCTACACATAAAGTAGTTGTATGATATATTTCAGAAGTTTCTTAAGTTATTGTCAGGAGTTCTTTTGTCCTTGTAAGTAGCGGTGTAGCATTAAAACAACTTTAATAAGTAAAGTGATAAGTCATTCACTGGATAGGCATTTATCTTCTCCAGCCACGTCCGGGAGAGATTAAAACTGGCGCGATCAAAGTCGTATAGGCTATATCACTTGCTGACATCGCCGCAGCTCTCACTGAGGCTCAAACTCCAGATCTATAAAGCCATCATTAGACCAACACTTCTCTATGGTGCGCCGCTACTTCGTCACATGTATAAGTCTACCCTCCAGAGACTGCAGAGCTTCCAGAACTCCGTCCTTAGGCGGATAGTCAGAGGAACTACACTCCAAAGGGCGAGAAATGTCACCATATACGAGGAGCTACAGCTACCCTCGGTTCCAGAGTATATCGGCCGGAGGCACATCAAGTTCTTTGATGGGCTGAAAGCCTGCGGTAATCCGCTCTTCCGTGACATAACACCACCATCCAGGCCCGGAAGGTGGCAAGGTGATCTCCCCTTGGTAGACGTGTTCGCCGAGGGAAGGGGTCCGGACTCTGCAGTCTGAACCCACCTGACCTTTTCTTATTGTCCCCAAAAGAATAGCCCTTCCCTATTCCCACTGTGAATAAAGGCTTAAGCCCTAGTGCATAAAGCGCCTCCAGCGCATGATGTATAATAAACCTTAAAATGCCTCCGGGCAAAAAAAGGACCAAAAATTGTAAAAATGTACATAGTTATAAGTGTATAAATATGTTGTAAATAGTTGAAAATAAATTTTGGAAGGTTAGAAAAAAAAAAAAAAAAAAAAAAGTGATGTCATTCCTGGCACTACCATATGTTAAGCTTCTGCGTTGTTTTTAAACTCCTTTAAAGCTATGTGAATGATCATTTCTCTTCTCCTTTCCCGTTCTCTTTAAATCAATAGTATTACATATTTATGAATGACAGTAAGAGAAAGAGGTGAAGGACAGCAATTCTACAAAATAGCCTTCTTTATTAAATGATACATTTTTACCTTTCATTTAATATAATTCTATGTAATAGATAAACTTCCCTCATATACTGAATGTAATTTCTACTTATGAGTTCTTGCGCAAAATAAAAGAGTTCTTCAGCCTGAAAAAATGGAGTTATCATGCTGTTTATGATATTTCTGAAATATTGTTATTATTTATCTTAGCAAAAAGAGAAAAATAATAAACTATTTCCTAATTACTCTATAAACCCATCTCGATTCGATTTACATAATTTTACTTTTCCATCATAAGACCTATCTGGACTTACGGAGTTGAGCTATGGGGCTCCACTAAACCATCAAATTCTTCCCGTATACAATCCAAAATCCTTCGAAAAATCCTAAACGCTCCTTATTATGTCACGAATAAGCTTATCCATAAAGACCTTAATATCCCCTTTGTAGCTGATTTGGCCCGAACCAGGTATCAATCCTTCCATGCCAAACTCCAATCCCACTCTAACCCACTAGTTTCAATCCTTGGTTCCTCTTCAATTTCCGACAATCCTCCGAGGCGTCTGAAAAGAAGATGGCCCCGAGACCTTCTTGTTTAAATTGATTACTAGAGTGCTGCCAATGGGCAGTTTCTCTTCAGGTTTTTCATTTACACTATCTTTAATCAGCATATTTACTTGATGTATTCCTATACAGTTGTAAATTTCAATAAAATATAATTAAAAAAACAAAAAACTTTTGCACAACAGAAAACGAAGGCTTGCCGATAGTTTAACATTTCTCGTGCGTTTGCAAATATTCCATTGTTAAAAAAAAAAAAAACTATCTTTAATATTTTCTACTCTTTTTATTTAATAATAATCTTGATCATTCTGATTAATGCTCGTAATTACATAGCCCATAACAGTCCTTAAATTTTTAAATAATAAATAGTGTCTGAAATAGTTATTAGAATGGTGAAATGGTTACTACTGATAATATTTCCATTCATATCTGCATATCTTTCATTAAAAGAGAAGCCAAAAATGGTGGTTGTCATCTATTTTCAATAGTATCCTATTTACCAGATATTGTTCAGAATCTTTTCAAAGAAAATACGTCTTAAAAAGTTTTTAAAAAATATATTTGTATCTACAGATATCAAGAGTAGTAAACTTCATCCATTAATGTATTCAATTCTTTCTAATTTTTATCAATTGAAACACAACTATTGAAGTAATCGGTGGACTTTAAGAAACACACAGAGTAGAAATGTTTCGATATTTCTTTTATTGTGATATATATACACCTTCTGTGGATATATACTTTGTAAAGGATGCAGTCGTTAACTTAATCCGTACATTACCAGGTCTCCTACGAGTGTGACACAAGTTATGTAACTACAACTACCTTGATAGTATACTCGTATATAGAAGGGATAGTAGGGGAGATGAAGGAATGTGAAAGGGGGTTGTCAAAGGAAGTGTTATAATTGGTAATTTAGGAGTCAAAATAAGGGAAATGGCTTTTAGTGGGTATTGGGTATTGTTCCGAAATTCAAGATTAGGGTTCTTTGGCCGAGTGAGAAAGTCCTAGGTAACCTGCCTAAGGCTATCAAGATAAACTTTTCTCTTGTACTATGACAAATATAAATGTTTTAGGAGACAAAGTAAGTCTTCAATATTCGAATGTTCAGAAAGTTACAGTTAAAAATTACTAAGAAGAAAGAGATGGTTCGGGTGGCGGTAAAAAGTAAGTATTTAATATCCAACGTTTCGACCCACGTTACCGGTCTTCATCACCGCTAAAAAAACAAAATACAGTGTAATTGTTTGATAAAAACATAAATTAACATTAAAAATTAAATGTTGAGTAAAAATTGATTACTAAAAACAGATAAAGCCAGTAATAAACACTAATAATTCTTTATTAAATACTAATCTCTCTATGTATAGTCAAAGAATCAACATAAGTAATACATAAGATACATATAGTTAACAAATTATGTAAGGTAATAGGAAGTAAAAGCCAGATACCAAACAAATAATAAAATACCAAAGTAAATGTTAAGTATAGTAAACTAAAATATAGTATAGAAAATAAAAAGTGAATATAAGTATTGAAGGAATATAAATACTGGCAAAAATGAATGCTGGCATTACAAACATCGCGAAGATAGGAAGAAGGGAGAACTGAATTGGACGATCCATGAGATTAGGGACAGAGAATATTGAGCACTTGAAGAATTTTAAATATCTAGGCACAGACTTAAATGAGGAAGGCTGGGTGGAGGAAGACATAAAGGAAATAATGAACTCTGCAAGGAGGTGTTTCAAATCTCTTAAGAAGGGCTCCATAGGCAAAAGAGAAGTCTCCAAGCGCACAATAATAATAATATACAAGATAACCTTCTTAACTGCACAGACATATGCCAGCGAGTGCTGGGCCCTCACTACTATGCAAAAACGCCAATTCTAGGCAATGGAGACTCGTTACTTGAGGAAAATAGAGGGTAAAGCAAAGCGAGACAGGATAAGATCCAACCTTAATGTGAGATCGGGCGAGGATATTGTTGAAGAAAATCAGACAAGAAGTGATCATGAAAGACTGCGGGAAAAGAGATATAGACTGGTGATCAGAATCAATGTAATCTCTATCTTTAAGTGACACCCTAAAACTACTGTGCGGTAGAAAGGAAGAATGGCGAAAGAAAGAAAGTATTCGAAATTGAACATCAAAAAGTCTAATAGTCTAATATGCCACAATAAGGATGATAGGGAATTGAAAGTAAAATTAAAATGTAGGATATGCCTGGCCTTCTCTCCACCCATTGCGGAAGCTGAATGACAGTGATTTGAGACAGTGAGTATGTAGTAGGAAAATTATAAAACTTTAACATAGGCTATGTAGTGAATATTTAGATAAAGACTCTTTTAAATATATTATATAAAATAGTTAATAAAGACTTTACAGATGTTTTACAAAACTAAAATTGTGTCAATAACTGAGGGTAAGAAGTTATATAGTTATTGACATTATGATCTTAGCTTTCGTAATTACTTAAATGCAACTTTTTATTTTTTTAATTTAAATAAGCTAAAGGATCCCAAGCATAACCAAAGTAGATTATTGGTCCATTAGAAATTGAAGAAATACATGCTTGTTGTTCTCAGGCAGAGATGAAAATGTTAAGAGCTATACAAATAAATTATATTTTTTAAGCACAGTCGAGTTGAAGAGGATAAAGCCTGAGATTATGATAAGTTAGAACAGTAAATTCTCATTGGGTTAACGTCCCTCTAAATCCTTATTACTGTAACGGAGATTCAGTAGGAGTCCGAGTTATTCTTAACATTTGTTCTTAAAGATTTCAAAATGCGTTTCTCTCATTTTGAAATTTCGAATGAATATGGGATCCCGATTTGATCTCTAATACTAACCCTTTATATACAATACATTGACTGTGAGTGTAACTGTAGGAACCCTTTGTTATTCTGATATTCTTTGTAAGCCAAATATAATATTACTTACTATTGAGCTAAACCGGCTGATCATGGGACAGTAAAGCTATGGCATTGTAGGAATTGTATGTAAACTACCGCTTGTGGTATTGAAAAAGCCTTGTAGCCGCGGAATCTTCAGCAGTTTGATGGGGCTCAAAGAGGATTAGGAGGGTCGCTTTTGGAATCCCATTGGCTCAAAGGTCTGTTTGTCAAGTGTATTCTACCGGCAGAGCAGAGAGCCTATCAGCAGATCAGCAGCCTCGGCTAAGACTTGTGATTAACAACTATATAATTATACACCCAAACCTCTCTCCAACGGACAACAATGGTTCCGATGGATTTGTCGGTTAAAGAGGGTCTTCGCCTTAGCCGGGTGAACAAATGCTCATCAGAAAATAAATATTTACCGAACATCTCAAACAACTTTTTTGTTTATTTTTATTACAATAACACCCTAGTAGTTGACGACTTATCATAAAAACAATAATCATCAGTATTTATTAACATGATCTAAATTTGTCAGCTACCATTAGCACAGAAACCTTAATTTCCTAATCTAATTTACTATTTATAATTTTTACCTTGGTCTATGAACTTTTCAGGATGTCATTCGTAATATGTTAAGTAGAAAGGATATTTTTAAAAACAGGAGCAAATCGTAATTAGTTCAGTGTAAATCTCTTAATCCTAATAAAATGCAGTTCTAATCCACTCTTTAAAACAAATCAATTTCGGAAATCAGAAATATTGTATGGAAGAATAATTTATTTTATTTGATAATAGCCTTTAATAATTAAAAACGATCTGTAAGAAATTAAAACACAACTTTAAAAACAAGAAATATGGTTATCTTAATTTTCAAATTTTATTCTGGGTGCTTTTCAAGCTGTTAACTACGTCAAAGTAGAATATGAAATTAAATTAGTCATTAGAGGGGCTTTATTAATGTAAGAAACCGGAAGAGGTACCAAGATTTTTTGATGGGCTGAAGGCCTGTACTAATCCATTGTTTTCTGATATCACCCCACCACCCAAGCCTGGGAGGTGGCAAGGATCACTACCTCTCGTTGACGTTGTCGCCGAGGGAAGGAGTTCGAACTATGTCTGAACTCAATTTATTGCCAAAACCCTGAAGAATGGTCCCTCCCATTTTGCAATTGATAAATAAAGGCATAGAAGCCATTGAAAGATTACTAGTGCATGCAGCGCATATAGCAATCCTCTTTAGAATACCTCCGGGTAATAGAAGGACAAAATGTGGCCTCTATACATATTACATTTGTATTTGTATTTTGTTTGAAAATAAAACCAGAGGGTATGAAAAAAAAAAGAGGTACCAAGAAAAAATAAATTATTAAATAGGTGGACAAGTACCTTTTTCCAGGCAGTTACAAACAACTTTTTTTTGTGTGTGTTTGCAAGAAAATAAATATATATTAAGTATCTCAGAAACGGTGGCGGAAAAAGAAAGTTCTTTTAAGTGGGTTGTTTTCTTAAACTTAAAATTAGTTTCGAATTTAAGTGGATAATTAATTAAATTAGAAGAAAAAACATAGTATGCTGATATGAGGATCAAATCGAATTGAAGAAATTCATTTGCAACGTGGTGGTCTTAGCAAGTAGCGGGAAATACTACATGTTATCAGGAATCATAATAAAGAGTGTTTGATTTAAATTCATTTTAGACTGTTAATAAAGCTCTTGAATAAGAAACATAAGAGGATTTATTAAAGAATATATGAATGTACAACAGCTTATGAAACGATTAATTAGTGGGTGTTTGTGACCTAAATGCCTTAAGGCAGTACTGAGCACGAGGATCATCCAGAAGGGGATTAGCGAAGAAGGTATTTAGGTCCTCAGGAGAGTGTTTGCAGTTCCTGATGGAGAATTTCCTCAGCATTTTCCATTAACATTTAGGATATAGATCTTAGGGGAACGACACAGCTTTAAATAAAGATTTTTTTTTAATTTATTTATAATAATATTTTCAGTTCTCTCCTCGATCTTCTTGATTGTCCAAGATCAGGGTTAGATCAGTATCCATACCACCCAGACTGGATTTTGAATGGTTGGGTAATTAAAACAGGAGATATCGTGGCCAACGGCTTTTAACATCAACTTAGGTAAAACTCGTATCAGGTGTGCGTAATGTGATAAAACGATTTGATTGTAGCGCAATCGCGTTACAATCTTACCTACATCGATAATATAAAATAATTAAACCTATGTTTCAAAGTTATCATTTCTTTGTATTGAGGGAAATGTAATTTTAATTCAAACCTTTTAGTATGGGCTAGTTTTTTTTTCCGAAGCCATAAAGATTTATCTCAAATTATTTCTTAATCAAGAAATAAATCAAATTTATTTAAAAACAATTGAAATATTGTGAGGATTTAATTGAAATATTGGCAAACTCATTTTACAACTGAATACTTTGAATACTGAAAGTTATTAATTGTACTTGCAAGAAGAATTTTTTTATTTTTATCATTGCTAAAAAATCAAAATCTGATGCACGCAACACATGACATTCACTACCTCTGTTGTTTTCTCGAATTTTTAATGAAGGTTAGAGTTGAAAAATGTTTAAAGAATTAAGTTACGTTTTGGTAGAAACACTTATTTTAGACTGAATAATCTAACATTAGATATCACAATCTACAATAATCAGTTACTTTTATCCGATTTTCACCACTCTCTATTAGCTAATACAACTTTCTATTTAAGATATTTTTTTCTTAAATCTCCAGCTTTCCAACGTTATATTATATGTACATTCTAATGTTAGGAGAAAAAAATTACCATAAACAAATATTTTTGCTCTTTTCTTCTTCAGTTTGCTACCAAATTCTCTCATCTCGTTTTCCCCTTCTTTTTTTTTTAATTCTAATGGTTATTTTGTTTTTGAAAAAAATTAATGATACTTTAGAGGAAAAAATAAAATAACGGCATTAAAGCCCTGTCAGACTATTTCAATCAGGACGAAAGCTACGTAATATTAAAGCACATTAAATTTTACATCGATAATATAAAATAATTAAACCTATGTTTCAAAGTTTATCATTTATTTGTATTGAGGGAAATGTAATTTTAATTCAAACCTTTTATTATGGGCTAGTTTTTTTTTCCGAAGCCATAAAGATTTATCTCTTCTTAATCAAGAAATAAATCAAATTTATTTAAAAACAATTTTTGAGTTTTCCCAAACCTACCAAGTGATTTATTAACCTATATTAAACGAAAGCAATAGTCAAATAAAGAAAAGTATCGTAATGCAAAGATATTAAAAAAAATATTTTGGATGTGAGAATGGTTGATTGTGTGTACATAGGAGAGAAGTTAGTTGAGAGTGTAGTCAAATTAACACACAATTAAGTAGAAACCTTATTTAATACTGCCTACGTTGCGGTCTAAATACAGTGTTAGGTTCTAACTCCTTCAATCGCCTTGACTTGAAGAACGCATGAAATTTAGGCTGAAACGTAAACAATATTAAATTAAGTTTCTACTTTATTGTGTGTTAATTTGACTGTACCCTCAAATAACTTTTCTCTTAAAAAAATATTTGTACGAATCTGTCGAATGGTACTCATTATGTTGATTAAAATCAATTTTTTAATAACTCGACCATATTAAAGGAGAATATATATTTTTAAATTTTTTTTTTGTATCAAATCCTCGTGCCTCTCCCTTAAGCATTCATATCAAATTATTTCTCCATAAAAAAATAAATCATAATTGTTATCTACCATTTTTTGACGATTGGGAATAAATTATCTAATGATTGATCATCCTAAATTAAATTCTGGAACCTAATGTGAATAGAATCAAATAAGTTGGTTCCATAATATAGTAATGAGAGATTTTCGCGCCCTCTGTATTTGGAACTCAACGCCTCAATTGTCAACTTGAGAAAAATATTTGCAGAACTCTGTCTAATGGTAATAATTATATTGATTAAAATAATTATATATTATTTCCAAATTAGTCGAACAAAATCCATTAAAAAATTATTAAAATGCATGATTTTCTAATGGCTATACACTTTCAATTTGCATGAATTTACTCTGTTGTTTTCTTAACAATATTGGTGTCAGAGATATTCCAGCATACAGGGGTAGGCCCATATTTACTGTGACAACAAGACATTAATCATCGTCAGTGAGAATCGGAATCAGTCAGCCTTAGCGCGATGTTATAGATTGATATTCGGGGCTTACAAACGGAGCGGGGGTCCCAACTTCCGCTGTAACCAATCACATCACTTCAATGTCTCCTTGGAATAATCGGATAGCATAGACATATAAGCTACGTTATACCTTCTAATACCTTTATGGTGATGGATATACTGTTTTTGAAAATGTAAAAAATGATTCGGCGGCATTATGTTAGAAAGACTACTACTATAATTTTATTAGAATCACATATTTTGTGTTATTGTATTTGTAAGGTATATAATGAGGCAAAATGCAATATACAAAATAGACTGTAAAAACTGTGAAGGCATATAATGAGGCAAAATGCAATATACAAAATAGACTGTAAAAATTGTGAAGGCATATATATAGGAGAAACATCTAAAAAATTAAAAACAAGAATATCCCAACATATATCGAATTGTAAAAATATAAAAAACACAAACACAACAGCATTATCATCCATAGTATAACAAAACAACATAAATTTAACTTTGAAAACACGGTAATTTTAGACACATCTCAAAATAATAGAAATAGAAAACTACTAGAAGCGATCCACATTACCAAAAATAATAGCAGGACAAAATTAAATTATAAAACAGATACAAACAACCTAGGAACACATTACACAGACATCATAAATAAGATAAAATTTTTAAATAAATATAACAATAGCCCAAGAACTATAATTATGACATATAATTAATAGAAATAAAAATAAATAAAAAGCACAAGGATTAATAGGAATACAGGAAAGGTACAAAGTTTAAAATAGAAACAGTGAGCCAATGAATACCCAAAAGGACAAATAGCAGTGTGCTATGAAATAAAATGATGGGTGATATATGAAAAAGCATTTATATAATGAAAAAAATAAGGTAATTAATATTAGTGAGTTTTAAATTAATTATGACAAATTGCTAAAGATAATTTTTCAAAGAAAAAGATTTAAATAATGTAATTTTATTCACTAATGAAAGTTTTAAAAAAAATGGTTTCAGTCTTGAAAATGGGGAAACAGCCCCGAAAGGTCGACAGATATGAAAAGCTTATGAAATAAAGTGATTAAGTGACAAATGGAAGTCAATGTGTGCTCTTTTAAGTGTTTATATTAAGAAAAACTTCCCAAAAAAATAATAATAAATAAATAAAATTAAAAATAAAATTTAAAAAAAATTAAAAAGAAAAGAAACATATTTTGTGTTATTGTATTTACAAGGCATATAATGAGGTCTAAGTCGCATGTTTTTAAAATAGTCATTAAGTATTGTAAAATAAGTTCTTAATTTTTTTACTGGCGACTTCAATAAAAACTTCAGTGAATATTTTATTCAATTACATATGAACCATTTTGAACTACTAAATGTTGCCATTTTTCATCATTTCGGTGGAATTTTGTCATTATCGACAGTGAAGGACAACCCGAGCGCTTTGCGTCTTCCGAATCAAAATTTCCGGTTTTGAACCGAGAAAACCACATACGGACGGTGCTTTCTCCACGCATCATCGCCATAACCAATGCGAATTTTGTGAACCATCTGTGCAGTGGATGAAATAGGTTTAAAGGATTAATTAAATTGATTTTCGGTAGAAGCATGTGTTTTAATAAATAATCTATTATGTTATTATCTAAAACAATCAGTTTTGTTTTTTTTTATTCACCCCTACCTCACCATATTTTGTTCCAAGTTGTTGGTTCTCTGTTGCTGGGCAACGCTCACTGACCTACTCAGCTACCCCGCCCCCACTAAAACAATCAGTTAATTTTATCCGCTATTCATCCCTCTGCATTACATTTTACAACTTTGTGTATCTGATAATATTTTTTCTAAAATGTTTAGCTTTCCAACGCTATATTATACATATATGAGTCTTATCTTAAAGAGAAACAAAAATTACATTAAAAAATACTTTTGCACTTTTCTCTTTCAGTTGATTACCAAATCCGTCCAACCTGTATATTTCGCCGTTTGTTATGAATCTTAACAACATGAAATAGTTAATTTTTCGAATCTACAAAATTGAAGATACTTTAGAGGATGAAAATTTAAACTATCGGCATTTAAGATCTGTCAGACTATCTCAATCAGAATAAAACCTTCATACTATTAAAGCTCATTAAATTTAACATAGATATAACGAAAGTAAAAATTAATTAAGTGACGTAAATAAATTTTTCCTTCTATTTCGAGCAAGTAAAATACTATTTAAAGATAAGGAATCTCGGTTGAAATTGAAGCATATAAGCACTTTACTTTTGTGAGACTATGTAAACATTATTAAAAAAGTAAACAAGATTTTATTACTACAGAGAGGATTTAATTGAAATATTGACAAACTCATTTTACGACTGAATACTTCTGAAAGTTATTAATTGTACTTTCAAAAAGAATTGTTTTATTTTTGTCACTGCTAAAAAATCAAAATCTGATGCACGCAACACATGACATTCACTACCACTGTTGTATTCTCGAATTTGTAATGAAGGTTAGAGTTGAAAAATGTTTAAAGAATTAAATTGAGTTTTGGTGGAAACACTTATTTTAGACTGAATAATCTAACATTAGATATCATAATCTACAATAATCAGTTACTTTTATCCGATTTTCACCACTCTCTATAGCTTATACAATTTTCTATTTAAGATATTTTTTCTAAAATCTCCAGCTTTCCAACGTTATATTATATGTACATTCTAATGTTAAGAGAAAAAAATTACCATAAACCAATATTTTTGCTCTTTTCTTCTTCAGTTTAGCTACCAAATTCTCTCATCTCATTTCCCCTTTTTTACAATTCTAATGGTTATTTTGTTTTTGAAAAAATTAATGATACTTTAGAGGAAAAAATAAAATAACGGCATTAAAGCCCTGTCAGACTATTTCAATCAGGATGAAAGCTACATAATATTAAAGCACATTAAATTTTACATCGATATAGGTTAATCAATATCGTTGCAGCTTTTTTTTGGAAAAATTGTATAAAGATGCAACATGTTTGGTATAGAGTGCCTAAAACATGTAGTTCCATAAAAATTGGATTTTGAACATTTTCAGGAACGCAGCCGATTTTGGTGACGAAGTTAGTGTAACGTCTTAAGCGGGAGTTGCCTTAAATATAAAATTTCAGTTTCGGACTTTTCGTTCTCGTGCTACTTACACACGGACACATAAAGAGTTTTTCAAGTGACATGGTTACTTGGACTCAGAGGATCCTAAAACGCGTATTTCCGATAAAGACTAGAATTCAAAAACTTTTAGGATCACAATACTTTCTCTCACTTTGTAAGTGGAAGTAAAAACGGAATTAGGAACTTTTAATTGGTAAACATTTTATATCTCAGTGCATGAAAAAAAAAATCCTTTTTAATTAATTATATTTGGGTATCTTTTTTATTAGTTGTGACGAAGGAGATTTAATATTAAATGTAGACAATAGTCTTATATTATAAATATGAATTTAGTTTCCTAGGAGGTATTCAAGGGCATTAATGCTTCCAAGAAAATTTCGGATGCTTTTTAAACACTATGATTTTCACTATTAAAATTTAAATTGCTCATTAGAAGAAAATGTCTTTAGATATGTTTTGATGAGATTTTAGCTTCGTTGAATTATAATTTGCCACTGCAGTGCTATTATATGAGAGTAGTTTTTACCAAGACTAATTATTCGTTCTGTGTGACACAATTACGAAGATAATAGGATCCAATTATTGGCGTTGGGTGTAGTTAAGGGATCGTCCCGCTAATCTATGGGCTGCCGCAGTAACCCACCCGATAGCCATCCTCAAATATCCCTGATTGCCATCTAATGCAGCTATGATTTACTAGTATTTGTTTATTGAACAAACAACCCAAAAACAACAAATAAGATCAAAATATAGATATTTAAATTCAATCGCCGGTTATGTATGTAGCGTTTGGGTATATTATTGTTATTTGGGATACATGCTAATGTTTTTAGACTGGCTCCAGCCTGTCTAAAAATCTAAAGCTGTATCTGTGGGCAGATCTAATGATTGTCTTTTTACTTTCACATACCTACTTCTGAAATGTACTGTAAGAGAAAGCATCTGCTGGTCCTGTCACTTATGCCTGAAGAGCTGTTGCCACGACTTTGCTTTAATAGACTAATCTCACTACTTGGAAGGAATCCTGATACAAACTAAGTGACGGGTCACACAGAAATGGCTGCTCATTATGGTTGGAACGATAGGTCTTGGATATCCTTTATCACGATCAAAAATTCCATAGCGCGATTCTAGATGATACGTAGGATCAACACTCTCTACGTCTATCTAGGTGAGTAGCCACAGTTAGTCTCACATACCCGGCGGTTGGTTGTGAGCGAATCCTTATTTAATTACATGCTTGAAAAAATCTTTCCGGGACTGACATTCGAAATTACAATCTTTGGCGTGGTGGACTTAGCGCGCTAGCCACACAGCCACGGGCTTGCCCTTTTCTATTTTGTTTTAAAGGTGTCAATAACTAGACCTATTTTTACTGCCCACTCTTACAAAACTAAATACTTCATTTACTGCCGTAAAGCATCTTCCTGAGGATGTCTTTATGATCTGCAAATCCAAGTCTTTATGTCGTTCTGTTTAAATATTTTCTTTATGTCTGGGTCTCTTATAGCTAACATTCTATAAAAAAAAAACAATTCGTTTTTTGTACTAATAATACAAATAATCTTAGAAACTAGAAACGGACTTGGAGTAAAAAAATAAAGGATTGAAGTAAGAATAACCTTTTTACCAGTAAATTTTGTTTTGCTAGAACTAGAAGTGACATAATTGAATTAGAATTGGTGCTGGGCTGGAGCCGACATGATTGGGGTGGAATTGGTGCTAGGACTTACCTGACATGATTGCAGCTTCGGGCTTGGACATTGGTTCAAGAAAACTATTTATATTTCTTTTCAAACCATACTTGAAATAGCTGTATTACAGCAGATTTTAAACAATAATTATTTACTAATATCTGTGATATTGAATTATGAATTCAAGTCATCAAGTTATATCATTTTGGATCATTTCTTTTAATATGGTCATTTTCTCTTGCCAAATAAAAATTTAGAAAAGACTATATATATTTAGAAAAGACTATTTTAGATTAATCTTAAAAAAGTTTGATAACAATGTTGACTACGTCAAATCTTTAAACATCTTCCCTAAGATAATGACAAGATTTAGAAAAAAATATATATACTATATATATATGTACATTAAACAAAAAAAATTCCACATAAAATTATCTTAGTTATTTTTTTTTGATAGTCTTTCATCTTGTCGTATACTTCCTGTATTTTCGAGTTGTCGGGATCAAAAAATAAATTCCATATTTAATAAGAATGTCAGACAGTTCATTTTTATGACAGTCAGAAGTTACAATCCAGACAGACAGTGTATACAGTGGATCAAAAAAGTATTGGCACACCCAACATTTCCTTACACATATCTTAAAAGTAATTCTCAATCTCTTTCTACTAATTTATTTTAAAAACTAGCATCAAACTATTTTATTTTTGCCGAATAAAATGCCCAAGCTAAAGATGTGGAGCGATGAAAAAATCAAATCACAAATTTCTGGGGTCAAAAAAGTAGTGGCACAGTTGGTTTTGCTTACATTTGAATAACCATACTCAACCTTAATCCTTTCAATCTGAAAAAAAAAATCAAGGGTGAATCTTTATAATCTGAATTGTTATTTGGCCTGCTCCAGTGCAACAATAATGGCTCATGAACATTCTGTTTCGTTGCGCGCCCAAGCTGTAAAGTTACGTTCTCGCGGATTGAGCTATCGTCAAATCGCTAATCGACTTGATATATGGCTTTAAGTTTAGTAATAAATAAGAACAATCAGACTGGTTCTGTTCTCAATTCTAGACGACCACAAAAGTTTTCTCAAAGAGAAAAAAAGCGTACGCATAGAATGGTGGAAAAACACCATCTATTTCTGCCTCTTTAGAGATAGTATCGACATCCAACACAACTTTAAGCGCCCAGACAGTCAGAAATGTGATCAACAGTTTTAATTATCATGGTAGAGTTACACGAAAGAAACCCTTGAAGTGATAAGTGAGGTCAAAAGCCAAAAAATTCTTGAGTACGAGAAAACCTATGTAAAAGAGCCGTTAGAATTCTGGAAGAAAGTTATCTTTTCAGTTAAATGTATATTCAATATTTTTGGCTCTTATGGTTGCAAATATGTGTGGAGAAAAGCGAACACTGCGTTTGAAAAAAGTAATGTCAGGCCAACTGTTAAGCATGGCGGAGGGAGTGTTTCGGTCTGGGGCCGCAAGTCATGGAGTGGTATCAGAAATTATGCTTCATTGACGGGATTATGAATGCTGAGAAGTATTTTGACATTTTACGCCATAACTTGAATAGCAGTGCCGAAAATATGGGGGTCAAAGACACATTTGTATTTCAGCAAAATAATGATCCGAAGCATACTGCTAATTTTTTTTGGCAAAATAAAATAGTTTGATGCAAGTTTTTTCAAAATAAATTAGTAGAAAGTGATTGGGCTTTACATTTTTAGTTAGTAGTAATGTTTTTAAATCCTCAAATAAAACTTGATGTTGTTGTTTGATCATCTAATCTACTATAACATATTTAGAAATATTTTATGAGTGTAATAGGTTAAATGTATTTAAATTAAAAAATAAATTAAGAATGAATATATTTTCATGATATAACAAATTAGAGACAAATTTTCACAAATAAGCAAAAGCAACTAATGATTGTTAAACGAACAGAGATAGCTCTTACGATAAGCATGCTCCTACACACACACGAAATATCTGCAAATTAATTTGAGCATGCAACCTTAGCTCACGCTAAAAGGTTAAAGATTGAAATATATATTCAATATTTTGTATGAATTATAATCCAGTCACTTCTAAATTAAGGCTAATTTTCAGACTTCGCTATGTCGAATAGGAATAATTAAAGAACCCGATGCGTCCTTCGTTTCATCCAATAAACACTGTCCAAGAAGTCTAAGCCAGCAAGATCACACACTACGACTCTGTCGGCCAATGGGACAGAATATTGTTAAAATTACTTTAAAAGCCCCCTAAAAAAATGTCTAAGTTAGATATTTTATATTATACAGAATGTAGCAGATACATCACAGAAAGATGCCTTTTGTTACCTAGAAATGTTCTAAATGAGGAATATGGTTGAGGGTGCGGTCATAAGAAAGAAACACACATTAAAAAGTAGTACTTATCTTCGACGTTTCGGCCTACATTGTGGGCTAAGAGAAACAAGATCACAACCAATGTAATTATAAACTTAATAATAATAGGGTGACGGTAACATAACATGGAAACAAACATAAATGTAAAATGATAATAAGATGACAGTTATAAAGTATGGAAGTAAATAAAATTAAGATGATAATATTTTAATAAGAACATTTAAAGAGAAATTAAGTAAATGATTAAATGTTAAAAGAACAATATGTCAACAATTGAAATTTTTTAAATTGAACAATTTAGATGTGATATTTGACGGTAATATATATAGAAAGAACATTAGAAACAATAAGAATAATTTTTTTATTTTTTAAATAATGTAATATTAAACAAACAATTATATTGAGTATATATAACGGAAAAAGATATGATTAAGAAAAGAGTTAGGAATAAATAAGCGGTGAAAGGAGTTCATAATCAATAAGAAATAAAATACATACTTGACTCTGAGACGGTGTCTAAAGAAGTGATATTGTTTGCTGTTGAAAATGCTCTCTCCGTTGTACGGAAAATATGGGAACAAGAAAAAAGTCAAGTTAGACTTGTGAGTAAGACCAATTTTCAGGAAAGCTTTGTTATGTTTACTGATTTATTTATTGAAGAAAAAAAAACTAAAGGATTGGTTAATTTTTACTTTCATTTACTATTTATAATAAGGGAAAGTATCGCGATCGTGAAAATTTTCGACTTCCAGTTATCGACGGAAATACACGTTTTAGGTCTCCTGAGTCCAAATGACCAGGTCACGAAAAAGGTCTGTTTCTGAGTGTTTGTCCGTGTGTGTGTGTGTGTGTGTGTGTGTGTGTGTGTGTGGTAAGTCTAGCGACAAAACGGTAAGTCATACGAAACTGAAATTTCATATTTAAGACATCTATGCATCCGAAATGTTACAGAAACATTTTCATTAAAATCGGCTAACCAGAAGAGCCACTTTATACCACGCATTTTGCATCTTTTTACGATTTTCTCAAAAACGGCTCTAACGATTTTGATTAAACTCTATATATCGATGTAACATTTGATGGACTTTAATATCATGTAGGTTTTATTCTGATTGGAATAGTCTGATGGGGCTTAAATGCAGATATTTTAAATTTTCTTCCTCTAAAGTATCTTTAATTTTGTAGATTTAAAAAAATTAGGCACATCATCTTACTAAAATTGATAAATAACGCCTAAATATACAAGTTGAGCAAATTTTATTAACAACTAAAGGAGAAAACTGTAAACAAATTTTTTCAAGCAATATTTGTGTTTTTGAAACAAGAATAGTAATATAGATGATACTATACCGTTGGATAGCTAAAGATTTTAGAAAAAATATTATCTGATTCACGGAATTGTAAAGGGTAATGGAGAGTGATGAAAAGCTTATAAAACTAACGGAGGTAAGTGAAAGTCGTGTGTTGTCCGCACCAGATTTTTTTATATATATTAATGGTTTAAAATAGCGGACTGAGGTTAAGAACTACAGAATTAATAAGAAAGATATAGGTAACAGAAAGCGAAAACAATATAAGTATGACCGGAAAGACATCGTATAGTCTGTACCTCGTCACTATTACTTACATCTTTCTCTTTCCGGTCATACTTATATCTCTGTTTCTTATTAATTCTGTCGTTTTTAATCTCAGTTCCCTATTTTATACCATTAATATATATAAAAAATATTAACCAGTCCTTTAGTTTTCATCTTCAATAAATAGTCTAATCAGTAAACATAACAAAGCTTTCATAGAAATATTTTAAATGTATAGAAAAAACAGGCCGAAATAATGGACATCACAAACTGCTAAAATATTCATTGCATGAGTGTCAAATCGCGTTAACGACGTCGTAGTGCCCATGTATTCGTTAATTGGAACTCCAAATTACAAGTTTGGATTATTCAAGCAGCCGAATAAGTTTAATCATAATAATTATAACAAATATGATGTGTTAAGGTAAATAATCTTAAATTTACCTTAACTCTTAACGTATATACGAAATGTGAATTTTTGACCGGAAGAACGTTTGATGTTATTGTTAAAAGATGTCAACCCTAAACTTTAGTCATTACAGTAAAGATCTTGAAGGGTTAAACGAAAAAAATTGAAGGAACTCATGGCTAAGAACGTAGCAACTTTGAAGTAATAGTTTAAGAAAGACTGTTTCAAATTTACTTCTTCTTTTTTTCTACTTCCTGGTAGAGTTTCAATCTTAAGGGTCAGTACAATAGATTTAATGCACAAAATTTTGCATGACGAGAAATACAATAGCTTTGAAAGGTAAAGATATAAAAGGGGACTGGACCTTTGTCAAACATGTGAGGTTCTAAAAAGGATTGGAAGACACTAGATATAACCTCACAAGTAAGTAAAAACTTTTGGGTTATTTCCTCGTGAAAAATTGGTACTTTTTACACTTCTCGTGACGCCTATTACAAGAAGAACATTGTAACGGCAACAGAAAATATATTTAATTATAATAATGGCAGATGGAAATCTATGAAATCATAGTCATCAATTTTTATAAGACAGGCTTCTTTTTTTTTAATATGGAAATGCATAAAATTTGTTCCTATGTAAAGAGAAGTTTATCTGTTATTCTTATCTAAAGTTTTGAATGTTTTTATTTTTGCTCAACTATTATTTATTTGTTTACTATTCACCCTTATTTACATGGTAATTATATTTTTATTTTTTTTTTACACAAGATAATTTACAAAGATAAAATAATCATTTTTAGTAATTATGATATGTAATTATTTTAATTGCAGGATGTATATATTTCCTTTTCTCTCCTCTGTCGCATTTAATTGATTTTAATGTTTTATCTCATTATTATATTATAAATTTTATTTCTTGTCTTTAATATGTCTTGGCCAAAATTACTTTTTCTTTGATTGTATATTATAATTATTCTTTAAATTAAAATGCATTGTCTATTCTATTCTATTCTTTTACTATTGCATTGTGATGTGTGAAGCATGAGCAGTTTTTGAATTATCTGATTATTTTTATTAATGATTCTGTTCACAAACAAACTTATCAAGGCTATCCAACTGCCTAAGTGTTTGAAGTTCAAACATCATTTCGATAACCGCCCTAAGAGGCATTGTCACTTGATTAATTTTCATCACGTTGCTTCAGACCCCATTAAATTCTGTGTCAAGATGTAAATTTCGTTGATTGGCTAAGTTGGGAGTGTTGAACGGTTAAGTTAGGCAACTCGCCCTGCATTGTTATAGCCTTCGCGACGAGATACTTGCTGCTTCGGATTATGTAACAGGAATCTAAGCCGCACAGGTAAGGGCTCAAAAGGGTAAAAAAAACATCGGTTTTGACAGAATAATCAACAATATAGGCAGTGAGGGCCATTTGTAAATAAACATTGTGTATTTACTTTTTAAAACCATAAGCCTTTTTAATCGTCCAGATAAAAAAGTGTTTAATCCCTCAAATGTTAGGTCACGTTTATCGAATATCGCCATGTCGAAAATATGGGCCTGAGTTGCCGTAAACAGTACTCAGATCCCCACACTGACATCAGTCATTAATTTAAGAAATGGCGACCGATTATTACTCGGTTTCGAAGAAATCAAATATCCTTGAAAAAAAGTCCTTATTTCAATGATTTTGATTGCGTTTATCGTCGTAATAACTGAACAGCTATTCAATTCGTCAACTAGGTAATAATATATTCCAATTTTATATTGCACTATTTTCTCTTTTTGGGCTAAATTGCACGTTTTTTACTTTTTAGTTAAATTTGATAATTTTAATTGCATTTATTTGAATGTTTCAACATTTTTGCTAGTCATATGTAATGTGATACGTACTTACTGATTACAATATAATTACTTCTGTTAACCATTATTAAATTTATCGATGGATATATTTGATGACAGGCCTCCGTTATTGGGATCTCTCTGTATAGCTATAAAATTTAATTGGTGTTCCATTCATATTGTTTCTATGTTTTTTTTTATGTTTAATTATATTATACTTCAGGGTATTGACCATGTTAGCCTTAAAGTATTTCTAATTATATCTTTTTGTTATAGTTTAAAGGTTGAGATCCTCTTCCGTGTAGATTTAAGTTTATTGTAATTTGCTTTTGTATTTAATTTATCTTGAATATTCCAAGATAGAAGTGGCATATCCAGGAGTATTCCTATCATGTGAAACTTTATGAATCAAGCAAAAGCTATTATTTTATTATTTATTATTTTTATTTTATTTATTTTTAGCTATTATATCAAGCTGACTATAACTCTGTTTAAATCATTACTGCATGTTTTTGCATATTTTTTTTTTTTAGTCTCTAGTTATCAGTATAAAATTAGGAATTTGTTTTTTACTGAAGTGCTACCACTAGGTAGTTTCCTCACAAGATATTTTCAAGCCAATAAATGTAACTAAGCCCATTTACTATTTGTATTTATTATTAATACAGTTGTAAATAACATAAAAATGCTGGATAAAAATCCTACAAAATGAAAAGAGAATCATTGAAATTGGTTTAGAACCAGCAGAGGTATAGCGTATTGAAATTAGCAGTGGTGATATGCCATTTTCCTTAGAATTATATATTGCCTAATTGCCTATCTACAGCTTTATAAACAGTTTTACCGTTATATTGTTATTTAAAAATAATAAACCATTTTGTAATAATTTGGAGCGTTTTTTTTTAGATATGTACATAGAGATATTACTTTGACCTTTTTTTTTTTTTTTTATTCTTTCGTTTGTTATTTAAATGTAATAGTATATATTTTCTATTATCATAATTGTTTTTGGCCAGATATAATTTTTATTTTGTTCATAATTGTTATTCTTAAGACAGTGTCCTAGAATAAGGTTTCTTGTTATATTCTAAATACAATTAAACTTTATTCTGTTTTATATGTGATAATAACATATTAATTTTAACAATGATTTATATAAACTTATAACTGAATCATAACTATGCTTAAAGAAAGGAAATTAAAAAAAACCACGGAAGGCGGTTGGAGGGAGATGTTCACCACAGCTCATAAAGGAAAGGAAGCTTTTATAGCCAAAGGCACCGTTCACAAGATCATTCCGGAAGACGTGAATTTCCTTCGTGGTGAACTTTGTTTAAATAACCAGAAAATCATTTTACCAAACATTCTCATACTAAGTACATATATTTAAGGATTCCTTGTTAATATAATTTATTTTTCAAATCAATATATTTTAATGAAGGGACAATGGTTGACTGTGTGTATATATGAAAGAAGTTGGTTCAGGGTGCAGTCAATATAACACACAATTAAGTATAACCTTAATTTATTGGTGCCGACGTTTCGGCCTAAATTATAGGTCTTCTTCAGGGCTGTAAGAAAAAACGAAAAACAAAGATAACAACAAGTAGTGGAATACAATATATAAAGATGATAAGAAAAATAAATTATACTATAGGTTACAAACAAAGTGAAATAGTAGTAATGATAATTGATAAATATAATAATATTTAAGAACAAAAGGGGAGAAAAGAAATTTTATTAAAAGGTGTGTTAATTTTTTACACAATGAATGAAAAAAAGTTGTGAGACATTATAAAGTTAAAAAATACTTTTGACAGTAAGAGAAAAAGAGTTATAAATCTATGACGTACAAAATATCCATACTAATTATATTTATAACATAGATATTAGAGTTATAACTCTTTTTCTCTTACTGTTAAAAGTATTTTTTAACTTTATAATGTCTCACAACTTTTTTTCATTCATTGTGTAAAAAATTAACACAACTTTTATTAAAATTTCTTTTCTCCCCTTTTGTTCTTAAATATTATTATATTTATCAATTATCATTACTACTATTTCACTTTGTTTGTAATCTTCAGTATAATTTATTTTTCTTATCATCTTTATATATTGTATTCCACTACTGGTTGTTACTTTTTTTTTTTTTTTCTTATAGAACTGAAGAAGGCCTATAATTTAGGCACCAAACATAAAAAATACTTTTGACAGTAAGAGAAAAATAGTTATAAATCTATGGTACAAAATGTCCCTACTAATTAGATTTATAACATAGATATTAGAGTTATAACTCTTTTTCTCTTACTGTTAAAAGTATTTGTTAACTTTATAATGTCTCACAATTTTTTTTCATACTGTAAAAAATTAACACACCTTTTATTAAAATTTCTTTTCTCCCCTTTTGTTCTTAAATATTATTATATTTATCAATTATCATAACTACTATTTCACTTTGTTTGTAATCTTCAGTAAAATTTATTTTTCTTATCATCTTTATATATTGTATTCCACTACTGGTTGTTACCTTTGTTTTTCGTTTTTTTTTATAGAACTGAAGAAGGTCTATAATTTAGACAACACTACATTAAGTTTATACTTAATTGTGTGTTATATTGACTGCACTCTGAACCAACTTCTCTCACAGTATATTTTAAAATCAAATACTTATTCTAGCGTTGTATCAACTAATTACATACTATAATGCCGCCGTATCGGTTAATGGAAAATGCATTCTAATTACAAAGTTTGATAATTGATATCCTCTAATCAGCTTATGTTGATTGGAATAGGGTTTTAGTCCACATAGGCTAATAGATAGCAACATTGCATTGTTCCTTCATAACGAACACTATTCCTAACAGAGTATGAACTAATTTAGGAATTTTAGCTGATAATTTATTCCAAAAGTAAAAACTTTTTTGATTTTATTGAAAATTTAATTCTGTTTTAATAATTTAAAATAAATAAGATTGATTTGTTTGCTATAACATATACCTTACATCGCTTAAACATCCTGATATATATATACATCTCCTATAAATATAAAATATTGCCGCAATTCTAGTATTCCGCGATATTTTATGTAAATTTGACTTTATCATTATTTTCTGTACATATTGTGTGAATGTGGTCTCATAACACTGTTACTACTGTTCATTTAGAAACAAATTGTAGAGTATCTCAATAAAAAAAATGAAGTATTCAGCGAACTTCTAAACCACATGACGGATTTGTAATACGGTTTTCACTACGATACAGGGTATTCTTTCCTAAACGTTAATAAGTAAATTATTCAATTAAGTTTTTCTTTCGAAGGGAATATTTAATTTTCTCTAATGAATTCATAAAAAATATATTCCTGAAATTTGAGTCGTAATAAAGTCGAAGACGAATAATATGCCGTTGGAAAAATCAATATTTTTAGAAAAGTTAATATACAATAAAATAAGTCTTAAAAGTCAATAGAAAGTTGTTATAAGCATATAAACTTATGAAAGTGTTATTTACAATGTGATAAAGAGAGATATGGTGATTCAGGGTTGCCGCCGCATGCCGTTTATGGCATTCTTTCCTGAAGGTCTGTAGGTAGGTACAATACATTACAATAAAGTTTTTCTTCAGTTTTAAAAAACATGATTTCAGAAAACTATATCTCCAATAAGAGAAGGCATACACCTTAATAGAAAGTCGTTACAAGCCTATAAACTTATGAATATTTCTTCTTCTGTAATGAGCTGATGATCCCAAAGCGATAAACTCTAAATCGGTCAAACTGTGCTTTATTAAACATGAATGACGCTACATTCGAATTTCACCCGGATAAAGCAGAAACGATTCACAAGAATATACAAAGCAAACGAACTTCACACAGAAAAAACACAGCTACTTAACCCATGTAGTACAGCATTTATTCATTCTCTATATTTTTAATTTTAATTTTTAATCAAAGTTTACAACAACCCAAGTAGTAAAAGTGTGATACTTGCAATGGAGAGATAGATAGATAGATAGAGATAGAAAAGTCTGTTTATTTTCAAAATCACAGCAAATAGAGATGAACAAATAAAAAATAAACAATTAACAAATTACAAAATACCATAATAAAAAAATCAGACAAACTACATGGTCTATTGACCGTCCGTGGAGTCTGTGTTTATTGAATAAATTAACCTTTAATCTATTAATATAAATAATAAATAACAAAATAAGAAACAAACACTTCCAATGTTATTTATGTACTAAAATAATCTATTACAGTATTCCCCAAAAGCTTCCAAGTATGTAAAATCTCGTTTTTATATCCTTCTTCACACGGCCATTAAAATAACTAAATTAAAATCGTAACAAAGTTCTAATATTTTTTTCTCATTGACATTTAAATGAGAGTCTCTTGAATTTCTATACAAACATTCAATGTTGGTATCAAAATCTATACTATTTGTTTGGTAACAATCAACAAATATGTTGATCTAATACTCTACTATTAAAATCCCCTACCAAACAAACATTTAAATTATTTACCTCATAAAGGAATTCCAATAAGCTTTTGTAATCCCTTTCCCAGCTGTTACAGTTTAAATACACTGGCAAAACATAAACATCAAAGTTATATAAACTTAAAATTACTAACTATTTTTTTGAGATTTCACAGAACTTAATATATTTTTATAAGGTCTTTTTAAGTTTACACCATATAAACTGCCGCCCGAGGCTCTACCATATGTTCCCTTTCTAATAGCAGGCACCCATATTACATGAAAATCATTAAATAAATGTGCATACCTTGACTCATCCTTATTCTCAACGCAAGTCTCAAATAAAAAAAATATATCAAACTTTTTAATATATTGAAAAAAACTTAAAATCATCTTTTTTACTTTGTATGCCACAAATATTATATGCTAAAATTTTCACCAATTGTAATTTCGAGGAATTCCCAAAAATATTTCCTTGATGTGAAGAAATTTTTTCCTTAAACTTTGATATAATACCGGTTGATTTTAATTTGTATGGATTTTTTTCAATATGATGGTATTCTGGTACTGATACTTGTAATGTATTGTGAAGGTTCGTGAGGCATCTTGTTTTCAGTCGACTCGGAGAGCTATGGAAATTCATAAGGGTGGCAGGTTACGAAGAAGTAGCTTTATGTCGGTAGTAAGTTCGCAAACAAATTGGATGTTGAGGTATTTATGTATTTCAAAGGTGGCCAAATGAGGGGCATTAAGGATTTTGATTCCAAAGTTGGATGATATAATGAGCACGAAAGCTCAATCTCGTAAGTCCACATATGCCTGATGATGATATATAAGTTACCTACTAGCTATTTGTAGTAGATTAGAAGATATATCGTTTGTCAAATTGATATTGTTTATTGTGGTTCCAGTCTTCTATGAAGATAAATAAGACGATTGGCAACGGGGAATCCCAGATAGCGAATCTGTTAGACAGTATTTAAGCAAACATCATGCCACAGGTATGCGACGAAAAACCTTTGCAAAATCAAGCAAAACAGTAAAAATATTTAAACCTGGAAATACCTAGAGATAAATGTGGCTTAGCGCTTTGAATGTTTATGAAAAAACTGGATTTTAGAGCGATATTTAATTAGTCTTTACACCACTATTAGGATAAAACAATCTTAATTATAAATAGTAAAATAAAAGTTTTTCAAGATACGTTAAATCCAACATTAAATTACTGTTTCCCGTATGAAAGTGGTAAAGTTGAAAGGTAAGAAGGCATTTGATGGGAATGTGGAGGAATCCTGGTGGTGAATAGTATTACAACACATCTGGACATCGGAAACTTAATTTAAAAATACAACACAATTATTCCAACTACGGCACAAAACGGATTTCGTACTCAAAAAAGGCTAAACATTATTTAAAAAGATTTAATTGTGACAGCAGATGACAAATGATACCACTAAAGAGAGCGGACAAATTGGTCTTATGATTTACGGCTGCCGGCTTCACAAACTGGAAGGGTACAAAATTATTAAAACCGTTTTATTATTAAAGGGTTTAATCAACATTGCATAGTTGATTGCTTCGCATGACATCTATGTCAGATTTTAATATTAATGCAAAGCAAGAATTTTTAAATGAATTTTAACAAATTAGCATAACAAAAAGTAAAAATAATACGTTATTTTTCTTAGTCAATTTTTGTAATTTTGCAATTATTTTTCTGCGATAGTACAACCAGAAATTTAATTTTAAGAACCCTAGAATAATCAACATAGAAAATAATCTTTACATACAATAATGAATCGCCTTTTCCCTTGGTCATCGCTTCACGCGTGAACGGCTTGACCGATTTCTCTAATTATTTTTTTGTTATGTTTATATCAGTCAGGAGAAGGATCTTATGAAAGAAAAAAAAGAGAAAATCTAACTTTGGTAGATAGGTTTTTTAAATATTTTAAAGGTAATAACAACCGCTCTATCAATATATAAAAAATGAATCTTCTTTTTCCTTGGTCATCGCATCACACGTTAGCGCCTTGACCGATTTCTCTATTTTTTTTTTCGATGACAGAAGATAGATTATGGAGAAATAATTCAATTGATTCTAAATAATGGAATATTAGAAAGACAAGTATTTTTATGCCCTATCACTCTTTTTCAATCAAATTTAAATGTATCAACACATTTAACATAAGTTAGAATATCAATCGCGTTATTAATTTAAGTACCATATGAATTGTTTATTATTTAATTTAATTTAGTATTTATTATTATTTAACCTATGTTTCATAAATTTAAATGAATACAAAGTTATAGTGATTGTGTATATAAATTGAGATATAAACAGTAATGTGAAGAATAACGACAGACTACCTGGTCGTAATCAATTGATCATTGAATTGTCATTAAAAGCAAGACCGACTCCAGATATAGACACGACCTGACCTGCCCTCAAGTCTATAAATGACATCATCCGACGTAATAACTTAATCCTATAAATACTGATTTTGAAATTTCCATTTAATCAGTTTTTTTTTTTTTAAATCGCTCAAGATAGAAAAGTACTGATAAATACAAACATAGAGTATTTATGTATCACTGCTTAATTATTAATTATTTATTTGTCACATTACCACATGGCTGTAGTCACACTGAGGAAACACTATTCTTCGAAAATATTGAGGGTGGTAAGGAGGTACTTAATTAGTACTAATTATTGATAAAAATGGATAATTTACCTTTAGACAGCTAATTATCTCATAGAATAATAGGTTTATTCCCACACGAATATTTCGCAGACTTAGCATGTGCAGTATTCAATCTACGCATACATGTTACAAGTTTGATAGGAGAAAATTGTTCTGCGAATGTTTTCATGTTTAGCTGACAAAATAGTTGGGTTGGGAATGATCCTTGTATATCAGATTCCTCGAAAATGTAAATTTCAAAAGCGATTGATTATTTAATATTATTATTGAAATACATTAACATACTACTTACACGATCATAGCCTGACTTAAAAGGCTAAAAATATATTTTGGCTTTAGGTAAAAAATATTAATTCAAGGAGGTGGAATATAAATTCGAAAGACTGTTCATTGTTACAAAAAAAAAAAAATTGAGATGGGGAGCCCGTGGCTGAGTCGCTAGCGCGCTAGTCTCTCACCCTAAAGGTTGTGAGTTCGATTTTCAGTCCTGGCGGGGCTTTTATAAGCATATAATCAAATGTGGATTCTCTCACAGCCACTCCTCCGGGTATTTGATACGCGTCAGCCTACTGGTGGCCACTCGCAAAATAGGAGTAAGGAGTGATGACCCTTACTTATAAAAAATTTCATATTCTCCTAGGATATTATACACCACGCTACCAAGAGCCTACACGGCCTATCGTGCCAGAGAAAAAAAACTTGAGCTAGTAAGGCTAAAAACATGTTTCAGCTCTAAGTAAAAACATTAATTCAAGGAGGTGGAATACAAATTGGTATGACTTGTCATTTTTACAAAAAAAAAGAAAAAAAAAAAGAGATAATTTAGATCTTAAGTTACAATACATATCCTTTAGACACTGGACTCTTCCAATAATGCCTTAGAAAGTGGGAGATTAACTGCTCATTGCAACACTTCCAAAAGTGAAAGCTTTATTTGATCCTCCTTGCAAAGCTTTCAGAAATATATTTATCATCATAGTTGCTCATAAATTATTTGTAGTTTAGATTATTGTAAATAACAAAAATTCAAAGTGTAAATAGAATAAAATTAAAAGAATATTTTCTTTATCGTTTAAATTTTGGCTTATATATTTACTTCTACTTACCTATACATAAAATATATATTAAGGGAAAGCATTGCGATCCTGAAAATTTTCGAAACCTAGTCGTGAAAAACCAAGTCGCAAAATTTAAATTTTTTTATTCTTATATCTTACAATTTGTCACAATGGACAATACTAATATTGCTACAGGATCACATTCATACACTATCTACAATATAAACATTAGTAGAAGAAAAAATATTAGCTTAAACACAAAGTTGTACAAGGTAAGAAAGAGTGATGAAAACTGGATAAAATTGACTGATTGTTAAAATAATAATATAATCGACTATTTAATAAAACACATTTTTCTATTGAAACTTTATGTAATTCTTTGATCTTTTTTCATCTCTAAGTGCATTTAAAAATTCTTTAATTAATAATTGTAATTAATCTTATCACTTTCACTTACCTCTATATTTTATTTCTAACTATATTCAAAAATATAACTGATTAACTAACCTAATCTGATTTGAACACCCGAGGTTAGTGAAAGTCGTGTATTGCCACCACAAGTGTTTTCAATAGTGAATCTTTGTATTTTAATTTAAGATTTTACATTCTAAGATCTTAAATCTGTCCTTTCTGTGGCATTTCTTCGATACTACTGGGCTTATTTGTTGATATCTGTCACTTATGTTACTGGAAGAATGATTATCGGAACTCGAAATCGGCCATATTGTTTTAAAATGGCTGCTAATTGGGTATTTTATACCTTCATTCTTGGTTATTTTTGAAGATATAGAAAAAAATATGAATTTGGGATCAGACCCCGAGAATAAAAAAATATATGTATTTTATGTGACATGTTATATGCCTATTATTGTATTATTTATAATGCCTGAGCGAAAATTCATTAGGAATTAGAAAACGTTTACTGAAATAATTAAACAGAGGTTTTTAAAAAATTAAAAAGATGTATATTATGGTCCTGGCCATCCATTTTAGAAGAATTAGCAGTTTTTAAATCTCCTTTAACATCTTTTGGAAGTTATTTTCATTTTAAAATGGAATCAAACCTAACTACCCGCTTCGCGCCGAAGAGGGCCGGATGATGTACCTGGAACTTCCCCTACATAACAAATCGAATATTCTGCCTTTGCAACAACTTTCTCTCTATTTGAGAGAGAGCTGAGTCTCAAAGTCCTGTCATCTCAGAGTTTCTAGCATGAATAAATTATATCCCCCTAACTCAAGGCTTCATCTATAAAACTTAGCTGCCTTCTTTTTAAATTAACCTTCCTCTTGATAAGTTATAATCATTACACGATCAAAGGAAAAAATTAAGAAAAAAAAAGTACAACCAGGAGGGAATCCGCACGTGTCTCATGGATATTGATGATATAACTTTAAGCCAAACCAGGCATTACTATATTCGATTGCTTGAAAAGTTATTTTTTGTTATTCTGAAAAGCAAAACAAACTTAATTCCCTCTCACATAAAAATTAACTATAAATATTCATATTTCAACATAGTTTTTATATTTATTATTTTGTGTGTGTTTACACTTTTGCTATATGTATTAAAAAAGTCAAAATTTACAGCATAACATTCACGGCGCATTTTATTTTCAAAGCAACCAGTACTGCTTGTGACCCCTCACACCATTTATAAATTGAATAAATAAACAACTCTCTCACTTGAAAAGATCAGGGGTGAACAAACAAAAATAAGTCATCATATTTTTATTACCATAATTTACGACAGGGTTTATGTGTAATATTTTTATTTTAAACTAGAAGGTCTCGAGGCCATCTTCTTTTCAGACGCCTCGGGGGATTGTCAGGAATGGAAGAGGATGACAGAATAGAAACTAGTGGATTAGAGTGGAAATGGAGTTTTTCATGGAATGATTGATACCTGGTTCGTGCTAATTCAGAAACATATGGGACATTAAGGTCTTTATGGATGAGCTTATTCGTGACAAACTAAGGAGCGTTAAGGATTTTACGAAGGATTTTGGATTGTAAGGATTGGATGCGAGAAGAATTCGATGGTTTAGTAGAGCCCCATAGCTCTATTCCGTAAGTCCATATCGGTCTTATGATGGTCATATAAATAAGTCTTTTGTAATTAAGTGGTAGCTTGGAACGTTTATCCAGTAAGTGTTGAAGTAGTCGAAAACGTCGGGCAGTTTCTTGTCGTTTCAGTCTTGTATGGGGATTCCAAGTTAGACGTTTGTCAAGGTGGAGTCCTAGATATCGAATCTGTTCAACAGAGGCTAGTGGAGTGTCATTAAAGGATACTGTAGGGCAGGAAGTCATGGGTTTACGACGAAGGGTAAATGTTATCTGGTGGGATTTGTTAGAATTAATTTTAATCCTCCAATTCTGACACCATACTTCAAGGTCTCGGATGTGGGATTGAAGAGTGTGGGAGGCTGTAACAGGATCATTATCTACTGATAGCACACACGTGTCATCAGCATAGGTCGAAAGGAAAGTGTTTGGATGGGTTGGGATATCAGCTGTATAGACTGTATAAAGAACGGGTCCTAGGATGCTGCCTTGAGGAACACCAGCAGATTGAGAAAACAGAGAGGAATAGGAACTATTGTGATTTATTTTAAAAGATCTATCAGCGAGGTAGGATTGGATAATTAGAAAATAGGTAGGAGGGAGGAATAGACGGAGCTTGTAAAGCAATCCCGGGTGCCAGACTCGGTCAAAGGCCTGTTCTACATCGAGAAAGGCTCCCGTGCAGTACAATCCGCGCTCCAACGCAGAGGAGACAACGTCCACCACACGATGGCATTGCTGGATAGTGGAGTGAGATGTACGGAATCCGAATTGGTGATCTGGAATAATATGATGGGAATCAAGGATTGGGTATATACGTTTCAGAAGGAGTTTTTCCATAATTTTACCCATAATACATAAAAAAGATATGGGACGGTAGGAAGATGGATTTTCAGGTGGCTTTTTGGGTTTAGGAATCATTTTTACTATGGATAATTTCCAGGAGGCAGGAAAATAAGTAGTACGGAGAACGGCATTGTAGATGTAGGTGAGGAATAGGATGGCTTTTTGAGGGAGATGTTTTAAGATATGGGAAGTGATTTGGTCATGGCCAGGAGCTTTTCGAGCAGGTAATCTATGAATGATATTGGATATTTCTGAAGGATGGAAAGCTTTAGGTGGAAGGGTCATTTGGAGGGGAATAAATAAGTCTTCTTCTATCCTTTCGAGGTGATTGGGATTAAGGATATCTGGATGTGGAGTATAAGTATTGTAAAGATGTTGTCCGAATAACTGCGCTTTCTCTTTGTCAGTTCTTGTCCAGGTTTGGTTTTCAGTCAGGAGTGGGTGGTTACAGTCTTTGAACTTAAGAATTTTTTTTGTGGTTGTCCATAATGATTTGTCTGTTGTAGTAAGATTTTCAGTAAAGCTCAGTAAATGTTGAATTTTGTATGTTTTTATTTCTGACTTGAGTTTGTTAGTTAGTTTGGTATAGTAAGTTTTGTCAGCTGGGTATCGAGTCTTATGCCACTTCGATCTCGCTCTGCGTTTTTCCTTTATTAAAAATCGAATGTGCTGTGGCAAGTCAGTATGTTGAGTGTCATTAATGTTGGTGGTCCTTGTGTTGTCAATTATACTGCAAGTTATAGAGTCAGTCAGTTTTTTAACAGCTGTATCAATATCATCGTTTGTCTTGAGTGGAGTGTTCAAGTCTATTTTGCTTTCCAAGTCCTGTCGAAATACGTCCCAGTTTACTCGTCCTTTGATCAATGTAGAAGGAAGGGGTTTAGGAACAAAACTGGAATGCAAGGAAAGTAAAACCGGGCTATGGTCTGAGGAAAGGTCATTCAGAGATCTGATTATGGTTTGGGAGGAAGAAATTTGAGAGGTGATAAATATATCCAGGATATCAGGTTTCTTTTTTAGGGATGTAGGCCAATACGTGGGATTCAGGGGTGAGAGGACAGTATAGCTATGGGAAGTCAAGACACTGGAAAGGAGATTACCTCGGGAGTTGGATGTTCGGCAACCCCACCGTTGGTGCTTAGCATTATAGTCTCCTCCAGCAATAAAGCGCGGTCCAAGGGATCGAAAAAGGGTTTCAAGTTGGTTATAGAGAAGGGAAACACCAGGAGGACAGTATACAGCTGAGAGGGTGAGATGGAAAGGACGAGTTGAAATGGTCACTGAGGTTGATTGTATGGCGTCAGTTGGAGTAGAAGGAATAAGGGAATGGGGTAAGGATTTATGGATAAGGATGCATGACCCGGCATGGGAAGTGTTGTCTGGGTGGTCCGATCTGTATGTGATGTAGTCACGTATGTGAAATCGTGTTCGTTGTGTAAAGTGAGTTTCAGTCAAGAGTGCTATGTCAATATGGTTGTCATGGAGAAATATGTCCAGTTCGTCCCGGTGGTTGAGTAGGCCGTTAGCGTTCCACAAAAGGATTGCTAGGGGCTTAACACTCATCGTGGAAGATTGAATGGGACTTGGGTAAGGATTCTTGTGAGGAGGGTGATTAGTGGTAGGATAGTTTCTTTAAGATCTGAAAGAAAGGATTGGAGTATGGAGCTTATGTTGAAAGGGTCATGGTTGGGAAACTGATGTGGATAAGAGAGTTGTAAAGGATAATTTGTTTGGTCGGAATTGTTGACTGGGGGCTGAACACGCCGTGGGGTACGATGATGTTCAGTCCGCTGAGGTACTTGAGGTGAGGGATTCGGTTGATTTAGCTGAACAGAAGGAGATGATATTTGGGGAGGATGTTCAGGAGGCAATTTTACTCGCAAGGGTAGAGGATGAGGAGGAAGGGATCGATTTGCAGGTTGTGGGTTAGGATGGGAGGCAGGAGGCTTGGTTTGGGATTTAGGAGGCGCCTGACGTCGTGGTTGTTGATGCTTATTGGCGATGATCTCAGAGGAAGGTGTTTTGGTGTGTTCCGTCGGTTCCCTGGCGGCAGTTGTAGTAGGTGGCTGTTGAACGATGACACCTGTATGTTTCTGAATTTCCGGGAAGTTAGTCAAATCCAAAACAGGTGCCTGCGGGCGAATCTGCTGTTCCACTCGTGGTTCCGCAAGGTACTGCGTCCTCTGCCGAAGAAGGGTTTTATATACGACACAGCCCCTATAGCTAGCCGGATGGCCTTCACCACAAAGTGCACACTTTGCAGGCTCATTAGGGGGTTTGAGGCATGTATCAGAGGTGTGTGGCCCGGCACACTTGACACACCTAGCAGGGTGATGGCAGTAGGACTTAGTGTGCCCTAAAGTTTGACATCTGGTGCACTGGACGATTATTGTTCTCTGTCTTGGCTCTTCAAACCTTACTGTCGAATATACCAGCCGTCTTACCTGAAATATCTCCGTGTTATTCCTGGCTGGCTCCAAATCCACGAAAAAGAGGGGCAGCGCATATTTTTCTTTAGGGTGTGTTACAGAGGATATGTTCCTAACGTTATGGCCAATTTCTTCAAGGCCGCTTTTGATGGCTTCAGTAGGGGTGGATGAGTGGAGTCCTCTCAAAACCACCCTGTATGATTTATCTTCTTTTAGTTGGTAACAGTGAAAATTATAATTGTTCGTACTCAAATAGCTGATTAGTTTCTTATAGCTCTCCTTATTGGTGGTATTAATTTTTATGTCGTTTATTCGTGCGAAACATTGGAAGTTTGGCTGGCCTATTAGATCAGCGATTTCTTTACCAAATGACAGGAAATTATTAATATTTGATACATATATTGGAGGTGGTTCGGGGTCAGAAAATCCTTGTGGTTCCGGGAGCTGGTTTTTAGTGTTGGCGTTAGCTGAAGTGCTAAAGGTAGAAGAAGAAGCGGTAGATTTTGATGTAGATGGCGCCGTTAACTCATTTATGTTGGCTGCAGTGGTACTGCGAGTTTTAGGTGGTGATGGCATTGCTTTTGGTTGCTGTTTGGCCTTAACCGATTTATTTTTTTTTTTATTTGGCGAGTTACCAGCGGAACCAGTGTTCTTTCTCTGGCGTTTCTCTCGTGATCGTGGCTTCAAATACTGTGAGTCTGACTCGCTTATTTCAGAAAAGGGAGTCTCCTCTTCCGAGTCGTCACAAGATTGGGTCTTATCTAGATCCATGACTTAATTTAATAAGAAAGAAAAAAATAACATATATATGAACCTAAATAAATTAAAGAGACCTCTCTTTTGTGTTCGGTAAAATATTCAACAGTGCAATATCTCACGATTCACAAAGTTTGAAGGATATTCATGCGGTAACACAGTGATGAGAAGGTAAGAAACATAGAGCTATACGTATAGTGAACTGTACTCGCAGCCATGACACTTGAAAACCATGTGTAATATTAAAATGTAATTTGCATTTTCATTTTTATCTTATTTTCATTTACTGATCCTCATGCCTGGAGGCACTCACTATGGTTAAAATATCGATAGCCAGCTGATAGGTATGGAATTTGTAAATTTTATTGACCAAGTTAAGTGTTGAGACAGTGATATCCGAATGCTGAGAAACCTGAGCAAATTCTATTAAACAAAATATTCGAAAAGTAAAATAAGATAAAAGATTCTATGTCCTAAACCAGCTAATTTTTAGATGTAGTTCTTGATATCTAGTGAATCAGTTAACAGTTTCTATTATTGTAAATTAGAAAAATGTTATTTCAAAAATTTAATTTTTATTAAAGAACCTTTGTCTATTGAATGTTCTTTTTTTTTTTATATATATATTATTGTTATTTTTTGTCTACGTATTTTCTTAATTTCCATATTTATAATTTTAAAAAAGACAAGAAAAAATTCTTGTTTTTTTAATGCTTAGTCAGTAGTCAGAACCGAGATAAAGACAAGAAACATAAGAGCCTCTATCATTTTGTTAATTAAATACAATGTAATAAAGGTCTGTTCCACCACCATTATTTTGATTATATTAACAAAAATAGTGGTAAAAAAGTATAGAGTTTATATCTTTTTTTTTTTTTTTTTTTTTTTGTAAAGGCCTTATCTTGCTTTTTGATGAAAGAGTTAAATTTTAACACGAGTACTTTCAGGTGTATATGAACATTTTCTTCCAATTTATTTACTGTATCATTAATAAATATATATATCACTATTTTTACTATCAAGATTCATACAGGCTGTTTAGCTTCGTCCAAAACCCACAAATATTTTCAGACCTGATCTGGGCCCATGGGAATACCTCGGATGTCAGATTATTTTTCGGTCACTTACTTCAGATCATAGAATCTAGAGCTTTAAAAAAATAAAGTATTATGAGTATTCAGGCTTACCTTCCTAGGTAAATATTGATGATTGAGGGAAATAAAAGTCCTGGGACAGGAGGAATCGAGTTGCATGACTTCAAAACAAACAGGAAACCAAAGTCAAATGGATTACATAGCAATATTAGTATGGACAGCCGGATGGTAAATATCGGGCAGCCATTGATCTAGTTTACAGGTACACTTTTATACTAACTGATTTTTCTCTTTTTTTGACTGCACGTTCACATTGTTCACCGAAACGATAAATTTTTCTTCATTTTTACCACGAAATGAAATATTTTCGGGACAAAGCCGTACACAGAATTCATTTGTCAACCATTGATCTATGATTCTCAGTATTTTATTATTTATTGAATTGAATTTATTATTCATAATTCCAGGAGGAACAATATGGTTTCAGGCAAAACTAAAGCACTCAAGATTTTTTACAAATTTTTACGCTGAAACAGATCACAGAAAAGGTTATTGAAAAAGGTAAAGAACTGTCAGTGTGCTCTGTAGACCTCATAAAAACATTTGACATCCAAAAGGATCTGGCAGAAATAGGTGTTGACCGTGGACTTATCCTGAATATAATGAGTCTTGACAGAAAAATACAATGAGGATTTCGCATTGTTACTCTAAAGAGTTTAGAACCAACCTAGGGGTAGGACAGGGTTGCAGCTTAAGCCCTCATCTATTTATTCTGGATCTGGATTCCGCTATATCTCAGGCCAAGATCCAAATGAGAAGTTTTCACCTTAAAGTCTTAGCTAACAACGACAGGGATTCTAAATATAAAAATTCTCCTAACAGAACTGAAAAAAATCAACATGGAGATAAACCCTGGGAATACCAAATTAATGAGAATTGGCTGGATGCCGCGTCGAGATGCGAATAATAATAATAAGAGACTCATCCATCGAACAGGTAACGTGCTTCAAATACTTGGGAACCCATGTTCTTTTAGTTAATTGTTTTCAACTATTTGTTGTTATTTGTTTTTTAGTAAAACTATTATTCATTATTTAACCTTACATTAGTTTCTAAAAATGAGTGTCTGGCACAGATGACCGAGATGTTTTGTGCCAATAAAATATAACAACCAACCAACCAACCCATGTTGGATCAGAGCCGACGTGGAGGATCAAGAAGCGAGTGAGCGCTGCAGGAAAAACGTTCTACGCTGTAAATAAAAACCTCTGAACAACAAAGAGGTCTCAAATAAAGCTAAAGTGAAGGTATGTATATAAAACTACCTTTCTGCTCATACTAACCTATTCCTATGAGTCTTGGCCGAAACCTCGATGTCGAATCGGCTGAAATAACCATTGAACAATGTCTAAGATGGTTCGGAGATACATCAAAGATGGAAACAATCGTTTTGCTGGATGACATAAGAGTCTAAAGTGGACGGACGAAGAGGTAGAGGAAGACCCCGACACGCCAGAGAGTATGCATTAAGACAAGCCTTCGTGAAGAGAGGGTGGGCCAAATTGGGGGAAAGAATTGGTTTAGAATCGAAGAATATGGTCTAGCCTCAATAGAAAGGCACCTCAGACTGCATAAGGTGGTAGACGAAGAGGGATTATGACCATTAAAATAAATAATTTGGTAATTTGAGAGAAATATTAAACAATAGCATAAACACATTCAGAAAAACTACCCATTAGCAGCAGAAAACAAATTTTCTAGAAACAAAAACATTAAATGGTTTTTAAATTTCTTGAAAATATTTTAATTTAAGTTGCAAAGGAAAAAAAATAAACCAAAAAATTATTGGTCAGTACAATTGCAATATTTAAATATTGTTCAGATAAACCATAAAAAAATATTTAGTTTATCTAACACAAAAAATAATATCCCTCAATTCTAATTTAGCTCCCAATAGCTCATAGCTATTCAACATTTTGGACTTGGAATGCCTACTTTTACTGCTTGAAATTCAACGATTTTTCGATACCTTCACTAGCCCTTTGGTTCTAAATAAAATTCAAAAATTCGTCAAGAAAATCTCAGTACATTAAGGTAAAATAGGGGTCCTTGGTAAAACAGTTGAGAGCAACATTTGAATCAACATTTTTCAAAAATCACTTTCTTAGGATCGAGAAAAACATTTCAACACTACATGCGTTATAAATAAGTTCCAAAAAATAATCGTTCACTTAATGTTTTTACTTTTAATTACCTATGTATGAATTTTATACTAAGGAAAAGTATAGCGATCGTGAAATTTTTTAATTCCAGTTTTCAATGGAAATGCACGTTTTGGGCTCCCCTGAGTCCAAAGAATCAAGTTCCGCATAAAGGTTTGCTTGTGTGTATTAATTCCAGTACGATACTAAAATTTCATATTTTCGACAGCTATACGCCAGGGATGTTTTGCTTTATACCATGCATTTTGCACATTTATACGATTTCCTCAAAAATGGCTTTTACAATTATGATTAAATTCGTTATCTATATCGATGTAAAATTTAATGGGCTTCTATTTTTTGTAGGTTTCATTCTGACTGATTCGATTTCAATCTGACAGTCATCTAACATTTAAGCAGTGTCGAGCTTAAAAAGCCAATATTTTTGTACATTCTTTAAAATTGAACATTATTTTAGGATTGATAAAAAGTGGCTAAATAAATGTTTAACGAATTTTATCACCAACTAAAGGAGAAAAACAGAAAAATCTTTTTTTAATGTAATTTTCGGTTTTTGTAACATAAGGACAGTAAAATAGATGTATAAATATACCACTGGAAAGCTACAGATTTTAGAAAAGATATTATCTTACCTACGAAGTTGTAAAATGTGATGTAAAGTGAGGAATAGAACATAAACTTAATACTGATTATTATATGTAGCAATTTAATATTAGTGTATTATTTAATCTAAATCAATAGTTTCCAACGAAACTTTTTTTTTCATTAACTTAAAACTTATCTTAAAAGTTCATTTAATAGTTCTTTAATTAATTTTAATAGCTGAGTTAAGTAAAGTCGTGTGTCGCCCGCACCAGATTTTTTAAAGTAATGTGGGGAAACCTGACTAACAAACGAATATGTCAAAAAGAGAAAGCCCACGGCAGTTTATCAAAATGGATTAAACCATTTATACCGGCGATTAGTAAACAAGACCGTTTTTCAGAAACGGCGCTTTCACTGATTTACAACTTGGAAATGGCTTGGTGACAAGAGGATATGTATATTTATTGCTAGGCCTTTCGACCTGGTAGCGAATGCTCCCTGTTTCCATTTACAATTTACACCCTGCTTGTATCCCATTCCAATCTTTAACCAATAAAGACATAGTACACCAATTATCCACCCCCACCTCCTCCCCCACAAAGGATTAATATTTCACTAGTTTCCTTGTTCAAGATCTTTTGATACATTTAGTTATGGTATGCTTCCATGGCTGGATGTTTATCCATGATCTATATTCTAATATTTTCCAAAAGTAAATATTAGTTTAGTTATTGTTGTAGAAACTGTTTTCGAATTGTTGTATTGTTTTCGAAATGGATATTCTGACATATTTTTGGGATAATAGTTTACTTTTAACAAAATCCGTCATTCCATTTAATCTAAATCTAGATTTTAATGCAAAAAGAATTAATTTTTTTTAAACATATTTATTGATATTTACAACTGTTTTGAATAAAAATACATCAAGTAAATGTGATAGAAATATATAAAACTATCATGAAATACATGTAGAGACACTACCCAGTGGCAGCACTCTAAAAATATTCTAAACTAGAAGGTCGGGTGGCCATCTTCTTTTCAGACGCCTCTGAGGATTATCAGGGATCGAAGAGGAAGCAAGGATTGAAACTACTGGATTGTAGTGGGAATGGAGTTTTTCATGGAAGGATTGGTACACCTGGTTCGGGCTCAGTCAACAACATATGGAATATTAAGGTCTTTATGAATGAGTTTGTTTGTGGCGAAATAAGGAGTATTGAGGATTTTCCGAAGGATTTCGGATTGTAAGAATGGGACGCCTGAGGATTCGATGGTTTAGTAGAGCCCCATAGCTCTACTCCATAAGTCCATATCGGTCTTATGATGGTCATATAAATGAGTCTTTTGTAATTAAGTGGAAGGTTGGAGCATTTGTCCAGTAAGTGTTGAAGTAGTCGAAAACGTCGGGGAGTTCCTAGTCGTTTCAGTCTTGTATGGGGATTCCTAGTTAGACGTTTGTCAAGGTGGAGTCATAGTTATCGATTCTGTTGAACAGAGACTAGTGGAGTGTTATTAAAGGACAATGTAAGGCAGGATGACATTGGTTTACGACCTCTCCTTTACTCTCCTAAAGGTTATTTGGTGGGATTTGTTAGAATTAATTTTAATCCTCCAATTCTGGCACCATACTTCAAGGTCTCGGATGTGGGATTGGATAAATAGAATAGAATAGAAAAAAAAATTTATTCTGGGACTAGGTCCCCTAAGAATAATAGTTATGTACAATAGAAATATATAATATGTCTGGCCAACAGACCAAATAAACATGATGATTGAAGAGTGTGGGAGGCATCATCATAGGTAGAACGGAAAGTGTTAGGATGGGTTGGGATGTCAGCTGTATAGAATGTATAAAGAACGGGTCCTAGGATGCTGCCTTGAGGAACACCAACAGATTAAGAAAACAGGGAGGAATGGGAACTATTGTGATTTATTTTGAAAGATCTATCAGCGAGGTAGGACTGGAAAGAATTAAATAAATTGCAAAAAAAAAATATATATATAAAAACTCAGATAGTGAAATATGTATTTATATTTCAACCAGTGACTGAAAGTATTATACTCTTCTATCTAAATCATCAAAAATAAAAATTAGACAGAAACTGAATGCATACACATACCTGCTTTAACCCAAAGCCTCACAGATTTATGGCTCAGCAAAAAAGACTCTCATACAAAAACTGCATTCATATCGATCAAAAATTGTAAGACTCAAAACAAGAGCTCTTGCCAAGAGTTAGAGTAACTTTCAACTAACAATTCACCAACACATACTAACTCTCTGTTAGCGTTTTCATAATAAACTGCACGGACACGAAGATAGACTTATAATGACATGTCAATAGCTGGAATGATAGAAGAAGGCTGAAGAGAGCTGGATGAGAGACTTCCTCTACTAAATTAAAGGCTAGAAAGGGGTGTTGCTGAGCAATCAGCAAATTGCCTTCCATGTCTGCTGCTGAATTTTTATATAGCATAATTGCTGATTTTAGATAGCTTCTGACAGGTGCTAATAGAAAATATGAATATGAATAAAAAGAATCAATAAAAATATTTTTGAAATGGTTTCGATTCTTCACAGCTCAAAGCTCCTAATATTGTAAAAGGATTAAATAGATCTTGGTAGTGATTAATTAACATCAATAAGAAAATTAAAAAAATATTATACCCGAATAGTTAAATGTATGACATGTAAAGATTATCTTATGAAATAGGGAGTTGAAATGTAGGGTGGTATAGAGGCGCATTACAAAAATACAATATTTCGGTCGAGAAAACCATAATAGTAGTGTTATATTTCAAAATTAATTAATTAATCATATTTATACGAGTATGCTATAATAAATATTACTAAATAAAATCTATATTGAACATGCAGCAATAAATTAAAGTGACTTACATTCTCCAAGGGTATTCGTATCTGGAAAAATAAAGAAAATGTATTAGTTCAACAATAATAGTTTTAAAAATATTGTTTTATTTTAATTCAAAAGATAAAATGTAAAAATAAAGATGTATAAAACGAATAAAATAACTATAACAATACAAATCCAAATATTGAAGCAATCCTGGTAGGCTTAGGTGGGTGTTATATATATATCTGCTTGAATCTGAGATTTCAATTAACTTAAAAGTATTTTTATTGATCGACAATGTTTTAAATTGTCTATGAAGAACAAATATGTATCTTCCTGCACGCTGATCACAATAAAATTGAAATTCAACATTTATTGTATTATAGAATGATGAGAGGAATCCAGTCTCCTGTATAGTCATTAACCAGAAGTTGTATACTTTAACATTCTCCTAGATTCTATATTTCGTTAACGGCTCCAACATAATTTTTTCCCATCTATATTAATAATATTTTGACTTCAGAATGTTGCGTGACAAATCGAAATATTTATTACAAAAAGTAAAAATTTAATGTTGAAAGTCTGCTGGAGTAAGGATACAGGCAAATCGGAAAAAAAATAGCCTTGGTTTTGACTGAATATTGATTTCAGCTATGGGAACCTGAACAAACTTTTGGACTAGGCTACTGAGTCAGATGTACAATATTACTTCTTCAGTATTAATAATCCAAAAAAATATAATAAATTCAGTAAAAATATTATATTATATATTAAATATTATAAAAGAAAAAAAATCCTACCATTTTAAATTATCTTTATGAAAGACCTTTGGTATCTTTTCATATCTCAAGCGCCATATTCACCTCGCCATATAAATACATTTGCCAACATATTGTTTAGATATTTCTTAAGATGGGGCTTACTTAACATTTTTTTTTTTTTAATTAGGTGGATAGGTTCCTTCCATGTCAGTCTGTTAATGGTATGAACGAACTTAAGAGATATAAATATAACAACTTTACAAAAAAAAACCTTCCAAAGTTTGTTATTTTGGTAATCTCTAACTATTGAATATTAAATCATTGAAAATTTAATGCACAAATCATCATGGAAATAATTGACCTTACTTAACATTACATGAAATGCTCAAATTAAAAGGTACGATTGAGTGTGTATATTCTAATCATCTCAAAGTCCCAGGTTTGAGTTCGGTTTTGGCAGGAAAATGTTGTATCGGCCGAGGATTGCTCCTACAATATAACGGCTGAGATAGTTCGTGAGTGATTCTCCTCTCTTCTGCTAGCACAATCGTTGGATTAGATTCCGTAATGGGTCTTTACAATGTAATGAACCCGGAAACCAACTTAGCCCTGGGTGTCTGTATGAATTACAATATGTATTGGAATTTTTTAAAAACTAATTTATTCGAGGTTTCGACGGTCGTAGAGTCCTTGAAATGAGGATGTTTACTTTTTTTAAAGATTTTAAACGTTTCTGAATTCGAATCGAGCAAGAAATTGTTGATTCATATCTCATTCGTACTAGGGTTTGAAATCTCGATTTTCTTTCTCAGGTATAAGTACCATGGGTTAGGTCTCATACATAAAATAAGACGCTAGTAACAGTCTAACAATTAAGAAATAAACTAAAGTTGAGTTAATTTGAGATCGATTTCAAGAACAATGTGTAGTTAAGATGTTTAATTTTATTTCGACTAGTGACCCGGACCTTACTTCGCTCAGATGCAATTTAAATATAGAGCCATTCATGTTAAAAACAATATTAGTCATTACAATAATCACTAAATCACCATAAACTTCATCAAAACATTACAAATAATATATGTTCTTAATTGTATGGGGTTATAATCACTTGTATGATTTATCGTATTGTATATTAACTTTTATTAAATCTTGCACTCTCCAAAGGTACATTATACGTCGATATTACTACTCATATTTCAAGAATAATTTTTTGATGACTAGATTACAGAAAATTTAATACCCTAGGGTCGCCCCCTACTGAATTAACAGAGTGAATAATATCCTGTTATAGCCGAGATTCGAACCTAGGACCCGGAGAACAGTAGACTAGTAATCTATCCACTAGACCACGCCACACCATAAAACAAAAGCAAACAACAACTTAATTGCAATTTATTTTACTTATTAACCTTCAGGAAAGAATGCCCTAAGAGATAGTAAAAAACGTATCAAAATCAGTTCAGTGATTTAGAAGGAGTTCGCGGAAACCAAGAACCGCGGTATCATTTCATATATTTATATATATATATATATATATATATATGTTAAGTATCTATGCAAACGATATAATGTTAAATCTAATTAATTGTAATCGATTAAATCGATTCATTCATGTAAATGATAAAATAAAGTCAGTATTAACAGTGCAGCTGGAGTGATAACATATAACCTAAATTTAATGAAATTCTTTTAATTATAATTTACATTATAACTTAACTGGTGCCGAAACCCGTAGTACTGTAGAACATCGTCAGCATTTTCGTACGTAAGTTACTATTCTAAATTTAAGTAAGCTGAAAAGTGAAATGCCTACGAACCAAGATCAAACTGTAGAGGTTCAAGGTAAACCAATGGACGAAAATAACGACCTAAACTCAAACTCGGAGCTTGTGCAACTAGAATGGGTAAGGGTTAGAACTGCGACGGCTACATACCTAAAAAATTCAATCGCGGAACTGGAAAGATTCGGTGGTGAGTTAGGACACCTCAGCCATTTTCTAAAAAGAGGAAACCAGATCCACGAACTGATTGAAGCGAGAATTTCAGCAGGGTTGGTAGATCCGTTGGATGCTACTGAACTTAGAGCATCATTAATTGGTAGGGTTAGAAGAAACGTTCTAAACCACATTCAATCAGACGAAATGACCTCGTGGGAGGAAGTTACCAAACGGCTGAAAAAGGCTTATGGGGGAGGACGTTGGACACCAGAGGAAGACGTATACAGACTCTTCACTGAAGTTAGGAAATTTGGCCAAACAGACTATGATTTTGCAGAGAAAATGCTTACGCAATACACAGCCATATCTGAGAAGTTAGTCGAGACGGTAGGACAGATAGAGGCTGCCCATCAGCTGGAAATATTTGAAAAGGTGCTAAAGGTACAATTAGGAAAAAATTTATCTTTGAAAGAGAAGCTACCTACAGATAAGTCTTTTGTTGAGTGCGTCAGGGACATAATGGATAAAGGTGCCAGAGAAGAGGAAGAAAATGATTTTCAGCCATGGAGAAAGGTATCTTATAGAAATAAGAAAAACTACAGGGAAAACTTTAAATATAGGTCGGAGGCTCCAAGATTCACTAAATTTGAACCTAAAAAAAATCTTCGGGACGTCAAGGAAACACCAAAGCAAGCTCGGGGATTTAGAAGAGAAGAGACCCGTAGATGTTACGAATGTAACCGTTCAGGGCACATAGCCGCTAACTGTCCTTCGGTTAAGTGCTTTGAATGCGGAGAAAAAGGCCACATCGCCAGGGCCTGCCACTGGATTTACAGACGTAATCCAGCCCCAGAACCAATGAATGTGAACACACACCAAACGAGACGTTCAAGAGTCGTTTCGAGTTCAAGTTCAGATGAAAATTCTGACAGGAGTTCAACTGAAGAAGACGACAAGAAGTCCTGTTGGAACAACGCGGCCGGAAGATCAAGCGAACATATGAACAGGAAAAACAAGCCAAATGAAACCAATACGCGGAGCGAATCTACCATCTGAGGAGGCGAGGGCAACCCGCAAGAGTTAGTAAACAGCGTATGCAGAGTGTGGGAGAGGTTGCCCATAGTGGAGGGGCGTGGTGATGGTTTGAGGGCGCTCATTGATACAGGGAGTACCAGTACCTTGGTAAGTAGAGGGGTGTTGAAGAGGTTGGATAAGGAGTATGAGCTCAAGGTATGTAAGTGTTCTGTTATCACTTTAAGTGGTCCGTGTAATGTATTGGGGGAATATGTATGGGATCTAGAGGATTTTACAGGAAAAAAGGTTAGCGCATTAGTTCATGTGTTGGAAGAACTTACCGATCAATATGATATTTTAATCGGGTGCGATGTACTAGATAAGGTGGGTTTTCGTATGCATGGTAGGAGCGGGAGCTGGAAAATTACCATGGGAACGAAATCGTATCTCGGAAAATTAAAAACCAAAGATGGCGATCATCGTGTAGAGGTAGTGCGTACGGAAGTATCTGGGGTAGAATTGCTCTTGTCCGAGTTTACCGATATTTTTTACAAGGAGGGTTGTGCGTTGCCCGCGACTGGGAAGACTGCACACGATCTGCACGGGTCAAACCAGATCCTTCTAGGGTCGAAGCCATAGTCCGAGTATTACCACCAACTACTCTGAAAGAGCTCAAAAGTTTCTTAGGAATGGTCAATTACTACCGTAAGTTTCTACCAAACGTAGCAGACACCATTTCGCCATTGACCGATCTCTTAAAGAAAGGTAGGCCCTTCATTTTTACTGACGAGCACGTGACAGCATTTCGGCGGTGTAAGGATGCCCTGATTGCAGAGCCGGTTCTGGCGTTCCCCAATTTCCAAATTGATTTTACCATCACAACGGATGCAAGCGAAAAGGCACTTGGGGCGGTTTTGTCACAAGAATCGGGAGCTGGGATAGACCAATAGCATTTGCCAGTAGACAGCTGTCTGAAGCTGAGTCCAGATATAGTGCTCTGGAGCGAGAATTGCTAGCTATTGTATGGGCGGTCGATCATTTTAGGCCATATGTGTTCGGAAGACGATTTACACTCCGTACGGATCATAAGCCGTTACTGTGGACGGATGGGCTTAAAGAGTCTTCGGCAAGGGTAGGGCGGTGGAAAGAAAAATTATGATCGTACAATTTTCAAATTGTTCATCAGAAGGGCACCCAAAATGTAGTAGCGGATTGGCTATCTCGGGCACTGTATGCGAATCCTCTCCACGAGGCGGGTCCCTCTACTAGTGGTGTTAGGGATGATTTTCCTCTCGGTGAGGAAGAAACGGCAAATTCTGATGACTTTCCTGAGCAACAGGTTCGCCTTCCAGAGATGGATACGGTTGTTAACCACCACTCGCGACAAATTGTCTGGAAAACTCACACTGAGGGCACTTCGCGAACGAAACATACAAAGTACGGGCGTCACAGTATTATGACCGTGTGGACTTCTCCATCCGTGTCACCGATGGAAATCGTTCGCATACTCCACGATATTACCAATAGGGGTAAAACATACTACCTGTACGTGGGGAATAAAACTGTTTGCGATCGAATTGAGCATTTGTGGGAAACGGAGCGAATAGGGGCTGATAGAAACATAATATTTTGCACAAAAATCGTGGAGACAATAACGGATTCGGAGAAGCAAAGGGAATTGGTTAAAGCATACCATGAAGGGAAAACCAATCACCGTGGGGTCCCCGAAACTTTAGCCGCGCTGCGTCGCAGGTATTACTGGCACCATATGCGCCGTTCAATTCGTGCAGTCCTGCAAACATGTACGACTTGTAATTGTGCTAAATATGACCGTCATCCTATTACTGTCCATCCAGAAGTTTCACATACCCCGAATTCGCCATTATTAGATGTGCAGGTCGATATTTTCACATGGGAAGGTTCTCGCTGGCTCACGGTGATAGATAATTTTAGTAAATTAGCAATGGCACATCCCCTGCATAACAAAACGGCAGACGCTGTTTGGGATGGTATGTTCAGCTGGATGTCTTGCTATGGAGTACCTCATAGGGTAACATCTGATTGTGGAAGGGAATTCCAGAACGCCCGTACCGCAACGGAATGTTCAGAACTCGATATAAAGTGGCATTTTAACTCACCGGGTAACCCACAGGGGCGCGGTGCTATTGAGCGCCTCCACAATACTTTAGGAGAACATCTTCGGCTGTTCGAACTACACAGGGGGCTAGGAGCGTCAGCGGCAATGCCTCGGGCGGTGTTGGCCTACAACAACACTATTCATTCTGCTACAGGCTTCACGCCGGTGGAAGTGGTTTTCGGACATCCTTTACGGAATAGGGGAGATTTACTTACGACTGCATTTACACACCTACGAGAGGCGGTACTTCACAAACGTAAGCAGCTTGCTGATATCTCGCAGAAAGTTTACACCAAACTTCTTAAGGAAAAAATTTCTCGGGCGAATCGGCTGGGTTTAGCAATAGCGGACGAGTCGCATAAGGTCAGACTAGGTATGATAGTGTACTGCCGCCCGTCGTCTAGCCGCCGTAAAGGAGATCAACGATACGAAGGACTCTTCAAAGTGGTAGCGCTGCGAGAACACAACATAGTTTCAATCCAGGAGCTATCTGGTGCCCAGAGAGTGAGGCATACCCATATTCGGCACCTTCGCATCCCTCTTGATCCAGGTGTATCTTCTCTTTGATTGTAAATTTGTCACTTATTTTTTCATTCAGTCTAATTTTTATCATCTGTTAATTGTTATTACAATACTTACAACTTTAGATTAAGGTTTTCCTGTAATTGTCTCGTTGGTTCTAATGTTTTGTTAATTTTTGTATTAAGTACTATTTTAAGTTTTCTTTGTCTTACGCTATATTGTGATGTTTTATTTTAATGTTTAACGTCTTTCTAACTTCTATTTTTTGAACTCTGAGTTCACGTTGTGAACTGAGGAGGGGGTGTTAAGTATCTATGCAAACGATATAATGTTAAATCTAATTAATTGTAATCGATTAAATCGATTCATTCATGTAAATGATAAAATAAAGTCAGTATTAACAGTGCAGCTGGAGTGATAACATTTAACCTAAATTTAATGAAATTCTTTTAATTATAATTTACATTATAACTTAACTTATATACATATATATATATATATATATATATATATATATATATATATATATATATATATATATATATATATATATATTATAATTTGGCCACTTCTTTTTTTTTTAACTTATTTAACCTCCCTTTATGCTACTGGGGCTAATTGTACGATGCTACAGTGAAAATCCTTAATTTTGCCAGGTTTATTTTAGGATAGTACATCAAACGAGTACATCAAATCGCACAGATTCGGGATCACATTTTTACGTCCTCTCCAAAGGACGGCATAACTAAGGATTTTTTACCCTAATTAAAAAACTTTAGGGCCATCTACCAGGTTTGAACACGTGACCTTGGGCATAGAAGGTTATTATCCCCTACACTACACGTGATCCCGCCACTTTTTTTAATCACTGCAATAACCCCTATGACTATTTATACTTTATTATCTATGACTACAGTAATTGTTAGAAAAGTAATAGAGAATATGACTGATCTTACACATACAACGATTTTGATTCCAATAAGGCAATATTAGGGCAGAAGCGAAGTGGGTACTATGATTCCCAAGTCCATGGTTTCTTTATTTTATAAAAAAAACTCAGTGAAGCTGGAAGCAGAGTATTTGATCCTAAGACGCCCCTTTGAGGCACGTTCTACACACCATCAGGGATTTAGACAGCGAATGATTTCTTGGCTTCTTATACTTTGAGTCCCCAATTATTGGACTCAGCTTTCAGGAAAATGTGCGTTTATTACATTTGGACTGACTTTAAAATTGAAAATACTAATAGGAATCAGGTTCACCGTTCAAATAATATAAAACACAGTTTTGTAATTTAAGTAGCATAAACCGACTCTCCATTTAAGCGAGAAAATCCCTCTTACATCCGAAATACTGCTGAGTATAATTAAAACATCCTTCAATACCTAAGCTCAATCAATAAATCTTTCAATTCTCGAACAACACTGTTTACAGTCACATACTTTCAAAGACCATTTTAAAATACTTTATTATTTGAACACATAGAGCCAAAAAACACAGAGGTGTTTCTGTAAATAAAATGCATTCCAGTACAAGAGTGAATAGATGATACAATATCAAAACTGAAAATAAATATTAAAATAAATTTTCCACGAGACCGTATTTATATGGACTTATGGTATTCTTGGCCCATATACACTATCAACTATCAACACATCTCCAGCAGACCTCATTGTCAATAACTATCGAATCAAAGTCTGGTTGGTGTCCCTCCTTATAGTGCCATACACGAAGCTCCTTGTAGCTACATATAAGTTTGAACATTAATATGTTCTTTGAGTTAGTGCATTTCATGAAGGATATTTTTAAGGTACAGAAATTATCTTAATTTAAGAAATAATAGTTCTAAAGGAGCATAATATAAATCAATTATATTATAATTGATAAAATATCCATTACAAAATCCTTACAAACTTTATTTATACATTTTCAGATAAAACACTGTTATTGATCTGTATTCTGGTGCGGGCAACACACGACTTTCTCCTACCTCGACTGTTAAAATCAATTTAGAAACTATTAAATATACTTCAATTAATTTGAAAAATATTTTAGTTGATTTTAATAAAACGTATTATCATTTTCGGTGGAATCGTATGATTTAGATTAAATAATATAACTACATTAAATTGTCAATCAGTAATAAGTTTATTCCCTATTCGTCACTTTATATTACCTTTTACAACTTTGTGTATCAGATAATATTTTTTCTAAAATCTTTTTCTTTCCAACGTTATATTATACGTCTCTATTACTGTTTTTAATATCATAAAAACGAAAAATACATTAAAAAATAGTTTTTTTCTTTTATCAAATAGTTGGTCATCAAATGGGTCCAACTTGTATATTTAGCCGTCCTTCATCAATGTCATTTAGATGATATGGTCAATTTCATAAAAACTATGATATTAAAGGTATTGGGTTGATGCAAAACTAATGCAGGTTTCCTCTATTGCAATATCTTAATTCCAATTGTGTAAACAAAGCTAATCCTAACATTGATCATTATTATACCAAAACAAACCTTATCTAATACCCTCTCTTTCACCATGAATTTGTTTAGTAAAATCGTTTTGTTCAGTGTATTCAAAGGTCTTGAATCGAAAATGTCAAAGTGCGATTTTCGTCAAATTTATTTTTACGAATTTAAATTAGGGCGCAGCGCTGCGCAAACGGCTCGTAATATTAATGAAGTGTGGGGTCAGGGGCTATTAATGAGTGCACGGTGCAGCGTTGGTTCCAGAAGTTTCGCAGAGGAGATTTCGACCTCGAAGACAAGGAAGGTCGGGGCCGTCATCTTGCTCTGGACAACGACCAGCTGAGGTCAAAAGTGGAAGAAGACCCAACCAAAACCACTCGAGAAATGGCGGCGGAACTCGGAACTCAAAAATTGCAACGTCTTTGCCCAGCATTGATGAATCGGAAGGGGCCGATCCTGCTCCACGATAACGCCAGACCACACGTTGCACAACCAACGCTTCGACGACTGCACGAGTTGGGCTACGAAGTTCTCCAACATCCGCCTTATTCACCTGACCTCTCTCCTACAGACTTCCACTTTTTCAGGCATCTGGACAACTTTTTGAGGGAGAAAAATTTTCAAAACCAGGACGACATTGAAAATTCTTTCGTGATTTCATTGAGTCCAGGGATTCGGATTTTTTTTCTGGTGGAATAAGAAAGCTTGTTGAACGTTGGCAAAAGTGCATTGATTCAGATGGAAATTATTTTGATTAAATATATATGGTTAAAGTAAAGATATGGCGTATTTACAATACCTACTAAAAACCTGCATTAATTTTGCATCAACCCAATACTTTAGATGAAGATATTTTGAAATATCGGCATTTAAGCCCTGTCAGACTATTTCAATTCAAAGCCCATTACATTTGACATTTATATATTGAGTTAAATCAAAATCGTTTCAGCCGTTTATGATAAAATCGTAAAAAGGTGCAAAATGCATAGTATAAAATGGCTCTTCTGGTCAGCCGATTTTGATGAACAAGTTGCTGTAACATCCCGGGCGTGTAGTTGTCTTAAAATTTTAGTTCCGTACAATTTTTTGATTTTGCGCTAGGCTAACCCCACAGACCTTTTTGCGGGACTTGGTTATTTGGACTCAGTAGACCCTAAAACGTGTATTTCCGTTGAAAACTGGAATTCGAAAATTTTCACGATCGCAATACTTTCCCTTACTATATATTTCATATATAGGTAAGTGAAAGTAAAAAGAGGGTCCACATAAAACTTAATAATTTTATAGTTTTCAGATTTATCAGCGTGGCGCCTGTCCGATAGGAGTTAATAGAACCAGCTGTTCTTCACTGAGTGTCAAGGCCTTAGTTGCAGCAAGAAAATTATCATTTCTTTCATTTTCTTTAATGCTTTATTGTAACATTTAATACCAATTATTATTACAGACCGTTGTTATTCTAATATTGTTGATGTTTCAAATTTTTCGGTAAATTTTCAAACATATCCCAAACGTGTATATATCACAGGCTTTAAAAATTTGTTAGGCGGTCATTGATTGTATAACGAAATTTAGTTGATTAACATCCTCGTTTTCATGGAAGTAAATAATAATTTTTTCGTAGGATGGAGCATGGAATGACTATAAAATCAAGCACTATTTAAAATATGCTGATGAGCATTAGAGATTCCGAGAACTACAGAGAACATTCACTTAAAAGTTTAGCTGAATGTTACTGAATAATCGGCCCTTAGTGAATAGTTACTGAGCTTGTTTGCATGCCATTCAATTCAATAGCACTTTATTTTTGTAGGCGTATAGAGCGGTCATTAAGAAGCCGAGAATATTCATGCCAGGTCCCTGGAATTACCAGAGCTACTATACAGTTAAACTCAATACACGCTTCCTGAATACACCGAATAACCATTTATTGCTTGCATGTCCATAAAGTTCTAATGCCGAGTGGAAGTGTTTGCTATTATCAGATTGTTTTCTAAGTAAGGATTGAAGCAACTGATCATTCATTAACTGCATTTATTTTCTGTGATTGCTTTAATTTAATTGAAAAGTAATTTTTTTTCATAAAATAATTTTCCAACCTCCATCAGAAATACTTGCCAGTATTTGAATTCTCCATTCTATTTCACGATATTAATAAATCTTTTGTGGCTGGTTAACTTAAATCATATCTATTCTTCTTTTCTCTCTAAATATACATAAAATACGTAATAATAAAATATAACATCTCTAAATAAAAAATGAAGGGGAGCCCGTGGTTGAGTGGCTAGGACGTTGTTGTCTCATGCTGTAGGTTGTGAGTTGGAATCCCATTCCCGGCGGGGCTTTTTTAAGGATATAAATATTAGGGATTCACTCACAGCCTCTCCCCCGGGTATGTGAGACCCGCCAGCCAAATTGTGGCCACTCATAAAATTAGGCGGAGGGAGTGATGACCCTACACTACAACATGCATCGAGAAACGAGAGTGTCATCTCCCAGGAGATTACACCACGAGGCTCAGAGTCTACACTGACTGTCGCGCCACTGAAAGAAGAAATACAAAATGGTGTCCCCATTCATTGGTTCCCGCGAACTCCTTCTAAACTACTTGACGGATTTTAATACGGTTTTAACTACCATCTAGGGCATTCTTTTCTTAAGGTTTGTAAGTGAAATACACTAGTTACGTTTTTCATTAGGAGAGAAAATTATTTTTTCTGTAATAAAGACAAATTATTCTTGATTTATGGGTAGTATTATAGACGCTAAATATACCGTCGGAAAGCGTATGATTATAAATAAAAAAGTAATGCAAATTAATAGAAAGTTGTCCTAAGCCATTTTATGAACAAATGTTATTTTTAATACTGTTATGAAGGGGTTTATGACGATTCAGTGTTGCCAGCGATCAGTATCTTACAGATTATATTCTTCCATAAAAGTACTCAGGATTTTAGAAAAAATATTTCTTAACAAACCGTACGAAAGTTGTTAAAATGAAAATTTGTTATAAATCCAAAAACTAACATCTTTATTAATTATTTCTGATTTTAGATAATTTCATGAAAACGGATATTCTACTGTGAACAAAATGGGACTATAGAAACTAAATTAAACTTTTAAAATGTTTTAAGAAGAAGTTCATTTGGAATATACAGTAGGAATAAATTAGGAATCGTTTAACATAAAAACCAAAAAACTGAACCAATTTTCCAGTCGGAAGTCCTCATTCACACAAATTATCCCAAATTTGATATGAACCATACTTATCATCCTTATCACAACCATATTTAGTGCGTTGCTTCTGATATTCCTCCTCATTGATCCGAGAGGTAACTGATAGCTGAATTATGTGGTTTTACCTTGGGTCGATTAATTTCAAATAGCCCCGCTAATTACTCGACATTTATTTTTTTATGACCTACTATTTAGCTAGTATTATTCTTTTGTCCCATACTTTTACCCACATATATCCACGTTTATTTAAGTTATATATTTTTATTAATTTTTTTTTTTTGGAAATGTTATAAACTCAGATAATTTTTTATTATCTATATTTTAAATAATCATGTACTTCTTAACATATGGTCTACCTAGGGAGAAAAGGGACGAAATTTCAATTTTCTAGTTATAAGGAGTAAAAATGAATTATATAATTGATAGAACTTTCTCTTCTATAAAAATATCATGAAAGATCATTACATAGTTTGACTACAACATTGTGCATTATAACGCCGATTCCAATTCTACTCAGGTAATATTATTATTGTTAGTAGAATACATACAAAGTATAAATTCTTCAATGATTAAATAACATAAATAAAATACATATACAGATAATAAAGAAGGATAAGCTATATTAAAAATGAATTGTGAGTGTGGCAATATTTTCAAACAAAAGTGATTTAAGCAATTACTTACTTATAAAATGATGAACTTTTCCATTCATACAAAAATGATATATTGTGATATGAAACTTAAGAAGAAAATAATATTAAAAAATCAAATGAAGATCTTCAATATATAGGGAGGGGGGGGGGGAAGTGGGGAGATTACGAACGCAGGGAAATCGCGGATACGTTCGTTTAGCTATGTTAGAAAAGAATAGAATATATTTAGAGTAATGCAATCGTGAGTCAACCCGAGCGTAGTGCCGAACCAGGAGTGGTGAAGCAACAACGCGCTCGGTGTACAAGGTCTGTTAATTTTTCGTTTTTCAACAACTTCATGTGTATCAAGCGATTCTAACCTAAGAAAAAAAAATAGTTTTGTGTTACTGTCTCTTTTGGGTAATGATGGATTTTGTGGGGAATCCCGAATGTTCGTAATTACCGCTAAACAATAAAATTATAATTTATAATGATGAATTTAGATTAAATAATGATGAATTTAGATGAAATACGATTGTGAAAGTTTGTTTGTATGTTTCTCTGCTTTCAGCCCTGTATCTTTACGAACTTATTTATACCTACGCCGATGTGTTTCAGATGCCACGAAATTACCAAATACAAATTACAAAATATTGAAAAAGAATTTGCCCCACACCCCATTCGTAATTACCCGACATGCTTTGGGGTAATTCCGAACCCAATAGTTTTGTTTTTATATTAATATTTGATTTTATATTGAATATTTATTTATGTTGCCTATCAGAACGTAAGGTTGATTAGTTAAAGTAAACGTAGGGTAATAAATGACATTCCAAACTTAATCTGGTTTTGTTCAATTTCAGTTTCCCCTCAAGTATTCGTAATTCCCCGACTCTCCCCTAACATATTAGTACAACTAAATTTAAAATATTTAGCGCGCTCTAAAAAAACGTATCAAACTGGATATTACTTCCATTCATTTCATTTTCTCTGGGGGTTATGCCTTTATAAAAAGATGCTTTAAAAAGTTTATCTTCACAAAGAACAGGAATTTCAAAACTTGTGGAACATTTTATGGTGTCAATAATATACAGTGTGAACGTGATGCAGCGTGGAAAGTTGGAGAGAAAAATGTGTTTAATGAGAAAAAATGAAGACTGGAGTATGACCCTGATATGACATGAATATTAGAGTTCGAATGTGAGTAGGAAGTTATATTTCTCCCAATAGATGACTAAATTATTCATACATCCTTCTGCTTCTAAAAACAAAAGCTGTTCTATATACAGCAACGTTCCACCGTTGTATCCACAAGGGAATATGGATCTCACTAGATAGTCTGTTACTTGTATTGGCGAATGGAACTATTCCGGGAATAGGACCTTTGGTTGCTTTGATCCGTATACCTCTGAAAAAGTAACAAGATATTGTCACCGCCTGTGAGTCAGATCTCGAAGGTGAAGTGAAGTAAATTATTTGTTGCAGATGCGAATATAATCTACATGTTCCAGAAAATAGAAGAGAGATCAGAAGATGTCCTATCAGCAACACCAGAGTCCAACTGCTATTTTTTTTTATGAATTCGAAACTGACCTGAGCGGTTTAAAATTTATTTAACCGGTCCCACATGAAGCATCTTCCCATTATGGTTAGAATAGTTGGCTTACACATTAATGTCTCGTTCTGTTTGATATAATTTGAGTAAAAACGGACATGAAATACCGGGAAAGAATTCATAAGATGTATAATTTGCATCATAACATGATATTTAAATTACGATTCTCATTAAAATTCCCATTTTGAGTTGGCAACACGTAAACATCAATTTTAAAAACATAATTTTGTTTTTGGTTTACGCCTACAAAAAAAAAAAAAAAAAAAATATACAATTATAATATAACTCCTCGAAACATATCACAGTAGAATGAACAACATGGAATGCATGCTGTAACATCAATATACAAATAAAATTAAAAGCCTCAGGGGGTTTCGGAAAGTTAGTTTGTCTAGGTTTAGTAAAATTTAAAAAAATAATATAAAAACATATTTTCTTATATATTCCATTTGTTTTGTCTTTAAAATTGATGTTTACGCTGCCAACTCAAAATGAGAATATAAACTAAACGTTACTATAGATAATACAGTTACATAAATTAAATATAAACTGAGGAAACGTCTTGAGAGTCTCTGACAAAGCAGTCAACCAATATATTCGGAGATAATGTCGCTAACCGCTAGGTTGGAGCAGGGATCGGTTAGCTTCCTATCCGAAAGTCATTCTACTCCAGAAAGTATGAACACGATAATAAACGAAAGAGATTATATAGAAAGAAAGTCATAGGAATAAAATGCCTCAACATAAATTAGAAAGTCGAGAAACATTAAATAAGAATCCACGACGTACAAATAAAATGTTTTTAAATGAAGTAGGATGAACGGGATGAAGATATAGTTTACAATTCAAGTTATAAAGGTTTATGAGGCTGTGACGGGGAAAGATAAAACTTTTAAATAAGCCGTTCCCTGCAGCATACGATGAGGGAAAATTAAAAGTATGAATAAGGATGCAGACTTATGTATCTGGTTAGAGTTTTCTTTGTAAACTTCAGCAAGAGATTTAAATATTGTGGTTATTTGGGTTACCCCCTGCGTTACAAAGAGCATTATTAAAAGTTAAAAAATCTGGTGCGGGCAACACACGACCTCCACTTACCTCTGTTTTAAAAATCGATTAAAGAATTTTCAAATACATTTAGAGATAAAAATTAGTAAAACTGTTAAAGAATTAATTTAATTTAATTTCTATAGAAACATATGTTTTTTAAAAAAATCGATTATATTATCATCTAAAATAATCAGTTAGTTTTATCGGTTTTTCATCACTCTTTACTAACATTTAAAAGCTTGTGTATTATAATATTTTTGAATAAAATCTTTAGCTTTCCAACGGTATATTACACATGTATTTTACTGTTTTTATGTTTAAAAAAAAAAAATTGCATTAAAAAAATATTTTTTCTGTTTTCTCCTTTAGTTGGGTATCGAATAGTTACCACACACACACACACAGACCTTTTTGCGGGACTTGGTTATTTTGACTCAGGGGACCCTAAAATGTGTATTTCCGTTGAAAACTGGAATTCGAAAATTTTCACGATGGCAATACTTTCCCTTACTATACATAGTAAGTGAAAGTAAAAAACACTATGGATTTGTTTGATAATTTATTTTATGAGCCCTAGGCTGGGTAATTGTTTTTTTATTGCTGATACAATCAGTTTTTGCGAAACTGTAATTGAAAAAGCTCTGTCATGATCCCTAAACCTAACCATCTCAATAGGCCCAGTTAATGAAGTGAGTGCAATATAAAACAAAGAAAGGTGCTTCAAACTTTTAATGAGCTTAATTTACACGAAACTAATAAAATATTTTAAAAAATATAATACACACCTGCTATCAATGTAAAACAGTAAAAAAACTATCGGAAACCAAAAGGTGTCACCAGTCAGAAATTATTTTATGTATATATATATATATATATATATATATATATATATATATATATGTGTGTGTGTGTGTGTGTGTGTGTGTGTGGGTGTGTGTGTGTGGGTGTGTGTGTGTTTATATACTAGGTGACCCGACAGACGATGTTTTCTCTGAACTACGTCTTAGCGAAAACTCAAGCCGTTTACTCGTGATGACCAAGGAAAAGGGGGAGTCATTTTTATATATAGTAAAAAGATAATAATAAATAAAAAAAAACCTTTATCTTTTTTCCTTTCATTAGATCCTTCTCCTGACTGATTGACGAACATAACAAAAAAAGAATTAGAGTAATCGATATATATATATATATATATATATATATAATATATATATAGAGAGAGAGAGAGAGAGAGAGAGAGAGAGAGAGAGAGAGAGAGAGATTAGATTAGATTAGATTAGATTCTTATTGTCTTAGGGCCTGAGGCCCTTTCTTACAGACAAAGTAATAATTTTTACAATAATGTGCCAAAAAAAAAAAAAAAAAGACAGTTTTAAACAATACATATATAACCCTTTTTTCTTTTTAAATAAACATAAAACAGTAAATATTTTAAACTATACAAAAAGAAAATATTAATTATAATAAACAAAATTTATGTAGACTATTTAAAATAAAATAAAATAAATATTAATGATAATAATAACTAACACTGAGGGAAGAGATTAAGGAAAAACAATCAAATAAAGTAAAAGGAACAAAGGGATATTGGAAAGGGAAAGGAAGCATCTCCATGTTTGTTCAGAGCCTCAAGGTGCACTCGACGAGTCTGCTTCAAAGAATAGTCGAAGGCAAGCCTTACGGAAAGAGGAAGAAAACCTGACTTCCAACGGTAGGTGGTTGAGCTCTCTCGCTGCCGCGGCGTGGAAAGAATTCCTCAAGGCCTCAGTTCTGCAAGCAGGTAACTGGAATACGCCCTGCAACCTCTCACTCCGCACCTCAACAAACTCACGCCTTAGGATTTCTGGAACTCCGGCATCAAGCACTTTACGGGCTAGGCACATTAAATTGAGGCGGCGATATTCTTTTGCTCGAAGCCAACCTAACTCCTTTATAAGTGGACTTATATGTTGGTCCCTTTTAATTCCAAATATAAATCGGATAGCTGCGTTGAGCGCTCTCTGTATCCTGTAGTCCTCAGCTTCCGATATATCTATATACACGGAGTCACAATACCATATTAGTGGGCGTACCAGTGCTGAGATTATTTTTCGCTTGGCATCGGCTGGCAATAGCCGTTTCCACCGTGAGAGGGAATGCAAGACACCGTAGACTCGGCTCACCACCAGTCCAGCATGATCGCGCCATGACAAGGATGTGTTAATAATCACACCTAGGAGTTTCATTTTGTCACAACGTGGGACGACCTGATCGTGAATCACAAGTGGAGGCAGCGCGATGTCTTTTTCAGCCTTTACTACCAGTTTTGGGCTGCCAATCAGCATCCAGCGAGACTTCCGGGCGTTGAGGTGAAATCTATTAGTGCGGGCCCAGAGCTGAACCCGGTCTAGATCATCATTAACCCGCTGCAGGGTAGAGACCATATTCTCAGGCAACGCAGATGCCCAAATACATATATCATCAGCAAACATATGAATTCTGCAATGCCTGAGTGTATGAGCTATATCGTTGACATAACCCAGGAATAGTAGGGGTCCCAGAACCGAACCCTGTGGTACACCACAGCTACATTCCATCCATCCAGACACGTCACTTATAGTCTTTACTTGCTGTAGTCGTCTAGTAAGGTATGACTTGAGCCATTGCAAGACTGGTTCACCGACACCAAAGCTACCGAACTTCTTTAAAAGCGTGGCATGGTCGACCGAATCGAAAGCCCTTGTAAAATATAATGATGTCAATACAGTTATCATTCGATCGTCCATAGCTCTTCTTATATCAGTTAAAATTGTGTGAAGTGCAGTGCAAGTGCTGTGTCCTTGTCTGAATCCCGATTGGTGTGGTGACAATAAATAGTTGTCCTCCAGGAATTCGCACAGCTGTCTTTACCTGATTTTTATAGCGCCGGTACTGCGTCAAGTCTTCAATGGAACCACCTCTTGTCAACATCCAGAAACTCCAAGAGAGAGAGAGAGAGAGAGAGAGAGAGAGAGAGAGAGAGAGAGAGAGAGAGCGAGCGAATGTTATTTATTACCTTAGATTTTTTTTTTTTTTTTTAAATATGTATATATATCCAATTTGTTTGCTTATTCATTTTACTTCACGTTATGTTACAATGGCTAATTGTACGATGCTGCAGTGAGACTCTTAAATTTTGCCTGTCTTGATTTGATTAGAATAGTGATCTTTAACGAGGAACTGACATCGTACAGGCTCGGGACCAACCTTTTACTTCCCTCCGAAAGACGGCAAAACTACAGATTTGTTATTCCCATAAAAAAAAAAAAAACCGTAGGTTCATCTGTCAGGTTTCAATTTTTGACCTTGGGCATAGAAAGCTATAATACTATCGGTAACCTGAATTAATAGTTCAAATCACAATGTTATATTATATTATCTAAATATTCGCTGGTCAAAACAGTAATATCTTATAATCATTTCGACAGTTGTGAGTTATACGCCTCAAGCCGTCGAAAAATTCAGGTTCTATGTTCCATTTCTAGAACAAAATTTAAAAAAGAGACTTGTTGAAGTAGCGCAAAAGGACATAGCGCTGTTTGCCACCGTTCCCTGCATTAAGGACTAAGTCATAAATTATCTTGACAAGTTGTTTACCCTGCTTGGGTCAATTCCACCTCCTTAATGGAATGGATCTTACTAAAATTAAATTATCATCTAAAGGGCTACCAATCTAATTACTCAGCGACGTTATTTCTCAGTGGAGTTATCGCAAGTATTGATTCAAGTTATCATAAACAATTCAAAGAAAGCAGTCAATACAGACAGCATTGAGAGGACAAAGCGACCAGCCTTCGAGTGCAGAATATATTTACTCACACTCTTTCTTTATCAAACACTTAAGCTATAATCTTGTCAATGGTATATTCTTTAGCACTCGTTCGATAATCTCTTTGAGATATTTAATTTATTCAAGACGGTATCGATTTGAGAGCCGTATATTCTATTCATGTTGAACAACATTAAAGTAATATCTATTTCTGTCATACGAATGTTTTCTTTAAATGTATTTATTGAAATTTACAACTGACTTTACATAATTAAAAAAAAAAACTTTTCCTACAACCTATGAAGCTTAAGACTCTTCATAGGTTGTAGGAAAAGTTGTAGACCGTTACAAACATGTACGAACTACACACTCTGCTTTAATAAATGCTTCTGTAACTTTATTTATTTCTAATTAAATATACAGAAAAACGTATTGTATAATAGTATAACCTGATTCAATTTATTTAAATGTACTGAATTAGTGTTTCTGAAAAAAACGTTTTCCTCATATCGACGTTGGCCGAAAATAACTATTCATTTCAAATTATATATTGAAAGAATCTTAAATTGCTGTTGGCTAGTTTCTTCATTATAATACGTTTATAGAAAAAAATGTAAATTTTTAGAGTGAATTCCTTAATATTTTATTGTTGTATTTAATAAATCAATACAATAACATAATAAGTAATAAGTAATAATGAAAGTAAAATATTATTGACTTCAAATACTGTTTTGATTTAATGAGTATAATTATCTAAGCAAATTTTTATTTGGAAATATAAATAACTTCTTCCTTCTTTTTCCTCCATGAGCTATTTTAAACCTTGAGGGACCTCGACCAAACGTTACACGGCCTCGCGAGCGTGGTAAAGCTAATTCATCTTTCGATTTTTTTTTCTTTTATCTTTAGATAGATTCTTCATATCAATACCTTGACCGTCCGCATAATCCTACTATCGCTCTTTTGGGTGAACGTTGAAAGATTCACTAATTTGTAAATGTGAAAACCCCCAGATCTCGACGTCCAACAGATATTATTGCTTGTACCGTAAAAGATTTTATTGCCTGTAGCTGTGGTAATCATTAACGCCTCTAAATCTGTTCTAAATTGACTGCCCAAGTAGTCGAAGTTATCACTCACCTCGAATATAATATATAATAATAATAATATAATAATAGGCGTTCCTGTTTATCTGCACTTCACACCTCTTTCCCATCCCGTGAAAATACCAATCAATACCTTACTCTCGATGAGCGAATATACGTATGTGTATTAAAAAAATAATATTATGACTATATATAATCGGATTTATAGACCGGAGACATCTACTAAAAAGATGCTCATTTTCCACGAACCACGTTTTCTAAATTAAAATTACCGATCGGAGGATCAGAACACCTAGAAAAAAAAATATTGAGTCTCGAGTATTGTATAATAATTACTGTGTTAAAAGTATTAACTAATGGCCATTAGTTGTTATTAATTAATTGTTAAACAAACCGTCAATTAATAAAACTAAGTTCTTTATATATATATATATTTATTTATTTTTATTTTTTTTTTGTTAACATAGACCATATGATTATAGAAGGAGAGGAAGAGTGTGATTAGATCTGGGAATAAAGATTTTAAAACTTAAGGAAGCGAATGATATTAAGTAGATGAGGAGAGGAATCAGTGAGAAGAAGAGACAGAATACGTGAAGCGGTATATTGTCGGCATTCTGTGAGGATGTGGAGTATTGATAGAGGAGTTCTGATAGGTTCGACAGAGAGGCGGAGGAGCCCAGGCTATGAGATAACCGTGGGTCAACCGAGTGTGTCCTATATGTAGTCGCGCGATCACAACCTCCCCACGCCGAGACGCACAGCATGAGGACCCCCAAGGGCCAACACAAACCCGAATATATCTGAGCTTGTTCTCTAGAGCCGCCCACTCCCGCTGCCAGTAACCTTAGATGCTTAAGCCAATCGAAGCGACAAGGTCTGGAATGCTCACACCTTGAAGTTCAAAACCCTCGGAAACCGCATTGTGAGCCGCCAAATCAGCCCGATCGTTCCCCAAGATCCCACAATGTCCCGGAACCCAGAAGAAAACGATATTGACTCGGGGAGAAAAGGATGCAATTGTGGTAAGAATTCTTTGGATCAGGTAGTTGGAGGATAGATTTATATTTAATAAACGGAACGATAGCTAGATTTATGGTATAACTAGTGTAATACGCACGGGTTTAATTTGAATGTAGCGTCATTTATGTTGAAGAAAGCGCTTTAGAGTTTACCGTTTTGGGACAATTAGCTTATTATAAAAGAATAGATGTTCATTATTCTATAGGCTTATAACAACTTTCTATTAACGTGTACGACTTTTTTGGTTGCACATTAATTTTTCAAACATATTTCGCTTTTTTTATACAATACTACTTCTCATATTTCAGGAAAGATATTTTGATTCCTTCATTAAGGAACTTAATTTCCCCATCTAAAGAAAAACTTATTTGTAATGTATTGTACTTATAAACCTTCAGGAAAGAATGTCCTAAAATATAGAGAAAAGCGTATACAAATCCGTCGATTGGTTTCCCAAATCAGTTAATGGAAACAAATAATTCACTTTATAGAGAAAATAACAGGCCGGTTAATGCGCCAATCCTAATATTCATTAAAAAAATTAAGGTAAACTTGTAAATGATAGATTTTAGGATAATCACTTGCCTTTGTAACGAAAGATACTGATTCCACAATAACCCCTAATTACATTAAATGAATGTTAAACAATTTTCTAAATTAAACGATTCAATTAGATATCTATAAAGCCCTAACCCAATGTTTTAACGACATTTTTAAATATCTTTTTTTATGCATTATGTTATGCCCAAACTTTTTTTTATGATAATCCTGTTTTATTAAAAATTCACCCTTTATAATCCTTTATTAAAAAACAATGGACGTAAAAAGGATTAAAGAGGTAGGCGTTATTATACCCTCTCTTTTGTAGTAAAAAGAATTGTGTAATTACAAGATTACTTCTACAAAATCTCAAACAAAAAATAATCTCTAAGAGGGCTTTGGTTTGTGTTTTTCTTTCCTTTTTCAGTAATCTTACTTTTGAGGAAGAAAAGAAAATCATTGAGTGTAAATAATATGATATGAAAGGTTTAATATTGTATTTCAGGTTTACTTTTTCAATTTTTATTTATTTTTTTTTTTTTTGCTACATAAATTAGTAATTTTGAATGTATAGAGTGTGAGAAAAGTAGGCCTTAGGAATTAAATCCTATAAAAGTTTTAAAAATTAAACAGGTCGCAAATTCAAACCTAGCAGGCGGCTCTAGGACTTTTAATGGGAGTAAAAAATCCTTAGTTCTTCCTTCCTTCGGAGCAGACGTAAAAAGATGGTTCCAAGCCTGAGCGATGTCACGTACTCGTTAAAGACCCCTATCTTAATTTAATTTGGATATTAAAAATTTAGGACTCCCACATCGTCGGATTAGCCTCAGCAGCATAAAGTAATGTAAAATTAATAAACAAACATACAAAAATTAAACACAATAAAGCAATTAATGTGCTCGAGTCAGCGAATGTAATTGATAAAAAAATATGTTTTTTTTTTTTTTTTAAATCGACTATATATTTATATAACTCCACCGAAATTTGAACACTGTGAGAATTTTTTTTTTCTAATCTCTTTTATTGTACAACAAACAAATGTAACAATTGTAAAAACAAATAACGCTACAGTTCAAACCTTGCGAGAACTTACTCTACTTTTTGAGGTAAAAAAAACTGTGTGAGGTATGACTCTAGACGTATCCCAAAATACTTACTTGTGAACTGCAGATAATACGAAAGAGAAAGAAGAAATAATGCAATCGATGCAATCGAATTGCCACCCTTAATAAGAGAGAATTCAAAAATACACAAAATACATCAGATTATTAAAATGGTTTTTAATTAATATCAAGAACGGAGCTTTTAACCTAAACTGCATAAAATTGTAAAAAAAAAAAAAAAAAAAATACAATAAATATATATTTTTTGATTAATAAAAATTGAATGGATATAGTCGGAATAAAATTAAGTTTTATTTTTATTTAGAAATTTTTTATAGATAAGTTTCATCCGAAATATCGCATTATAAAAATGTTCCTGACTTTATAGTGAAATAAATAAATCAGATGTATATATTTTTTAATGTGGTTTCATGACCATTTTCTTTTCAGGCACCTCGAAAGTTGTGGAGGATGTATTCGGTTGTTACACAACGACCTACCATGTTTGATTGAAAGGTCTGATCTAGAAGTATTTATTCATGATTTTATTAGTAACATAATTAGTATTGGGGTTAGAAATCAGGACAGTTTTTTAGGTTCAGGAAGACATTTGACATTCAGGTGATCCATGAAGATCCATGCTGTCTGTACACCACAAGACGACAGTATGGATGGTTTGGAATGTATCAAACTGGTTGTTTGTTTATTCATTTAACGTCACTTGAAGCTGCTGTGGCTAATCGGACGATGCTACAGTGGGAGTCCTACATTTAGCAGTATCAGGTTTAATTTGGATAGGTATACTTAACTAGTATCGACATCGCACAGGCTCGGGACCACCATTATACATTCCCTCCGAACCCAAACCAACCAAGACATTGGGCACAAGGCTAGCCACTACACAACAGGTAATCCCGATTTGAGACTATTATTTTGATTATTAATTATTAATAGAGAAGCGACTGGCAATTGTTTAACATTTCAAAGGCCTAGTTTATTAATATTTGTAAAAAAAAAAAAAAAAAAAAAAAATGGAGGGTATGAGTTTTCGGATATGGTTAATTTGGTTTATGGGATTACCCTTACTTTTCGGGAGATTTCGGCTAAAAATAAGGTAAATATATATTTGGGGTACCAGTAAGAACTCTGGTGCACATAAATACATAATGCTTTTATTTTCTCCACCGAAGAATTTACAAATTGTTTTTAACTCGAATTGCGAGAAACCCCGTTCTAATATCCTACTATATTTCAGACTCCACATTTATTTGTACGTGATAAAACTATAAAAGGGATCTGCTGGGGCAGGGTAAGCTCTTCCTGTTAATAAATTCTCAGTACTTCAGCCACCAACAAATAAAGAGAAAAGAAAAATTATAAACTCTATACATCAAAGCACTATAATAAATTTTAATATGTAACGTTTTTACTAAGATGGAATTTAAATATATTGTGAAAAAATATACATCATATATTGGTGAGTGAAAGTAAAAATTAACGTAATTTTTAAGTGTATTTATTTCAAGCTCTTCTTTTAAGTAGTATATTTTGTTCAATAATGAATGCTTATACAAAATTATTTGAACAAATTAATTTATTTTCAACTTTAAAATTTATTTCAAACTTATAAAAGGTGAGTAATTGGGTGAAGTTGATTATCGCATTAGATTTAGATTTGTTTTATCATATTCTAGAAAATAATAAAAAATCTGGTGCGAGCAACAAATGACCTTCACTTTCCTCAGTTGTTGAAATAGATATAAGAACTATTAAATAAAGTTAATTATTAAGAAAATAATAGTTGAAAATATTTAAAGGATTATATTGAGTTAGAAACATATGTTTTAAATTAAATAATATAACATTATAGAATTGTTATTTATAATAATTGTAATAAGTTTATTCCCTATTCGTCACTTTTCAATACCTTTTACAGCTTTTTACATGATATAAAATTTTTTTCTGAAATATTTCGCTTTCCAACGGTATATTATACGTCTATATTACTGTTACATATTGTTGTGTATTAAGGATACTGAGGGGAGTTTATTATTAAATTATTTCAATATTAAAAAAGTAAAAAATAATGAACCGATGTGGGCAAAACATCAAAAGGCGTTTACCTCCGTGGGGCCCCCAGTGATACCTCTTGAAACTTCCTAGACCCCAAGAGGCAGCCAACAAGAGGATAAGGTAAAAGCCACACTTATGATAAAGGTCTACAAAGGCTGGACCGCCAACCGGGGTACTTATAAGTAAGTATTTAGGTTCGATGATAACAAGAAAAAATTAATTCCAGAAGGAAATGAAGTCCCGGTTAAAGACGGGAAATGCGTGTTATTAGCCAGTTGCGGAATTACTTAGCTCGCGGCTTCTGTCTAAAAACTTAAAGATTAGAATTCATAAAACTATTATTCTTCCGAAGGTCCTTTACGGGTGTGAAACGTGGTCGGTTACTTTGAAGGATGAACAGCGTCTTAAGGTTTTCAAAAATAAGGCACTTCGTAAAATATTTGGTCCAAAGAGAAATGAGGCCAGTAGGGAGTTTAGAAGATTGCACAACACGGAATTGCGGAGCTTGTACCCTGTATGAATATAATTGAGTTAATAGCATCGCGGAGACTCAAATTGGCGTGTTAAGTTGTTAGGGTCAGTGAGGAACGGATCCCGAGAATGTTGGTATTCGCTGAACCAACTGGTAGGCGTCCGAAAGGTAGGCCGTAGCGTCGATGGGAGGATTGTGTTAAGTTTGATCTCGGGGGCTTAGGCTTGAACGGTGAACATTGGATGAGTCTGTGCAGGCAGTATTTGGTGGTATCGGCATCGGACCTTTCGGGTTTGGTAAGCCTATTACTTTTATTAATTCTGATAAAACGAATCTAGCTAGAAATAACATAATCTAAAAAATAAAATCCGTTAAATTTTGTACTCGAATGCATTCATTCATACCGAGACTAGCACTTGTTTTGAAGGTTTAGCTAGTGATAAGGGTGAGTGACAACCCTATTGTCTGCTTTTAACGTGTTTAATGTTAGATAACATCCAACTTTTCTTCACCAGAGGACATTAATACCACATGGGCTTGGACATGGTGAGTGTATTTCGCAATATCATATACGTAAAACAATATGAAAATAGCCCATTCTCTTTCATGTTGGGAAACTGTTTTTACTAAAAAATAATCAATTAAATAATATCATAAAATAATTCGAGATACCACATCTGACTTGTTAAATTAGATTATATATATATATATATATATTAGTCAAAGAAAATAATCTTGTACAAATACATATTTATTACATACAATTATACATAATATACCAAATAATATTCTAATAAAATGAATAATGCACTTATGATTCTTAACTCTTAATATTATACAAACAATGCAATGTATCCACAACACACTGCTATGTCCCTTTGTTTTTCTATTTAATTTATTTGTATTGATATCAAATTTTCATCATAAGAGTATATATTTGATAAAAATAGATAAATATTAGCCAATTTTATGCTATCAATGATCAACAATGTTCTCTATATTTTCAAAGGCGGCGAGTTTGTATTGTACTGGAGTAGGTACCTTTCTCTATGTACAGTTCACAGGCGCTACATATTTCATCATTATAAAGACTGTAGGATGTATTTTTTAAATATATATGTATGGTATGGGAGTTAGAAATTCTCAATCGAATATTTTTTCTTCTCGCATTTTGTGCATTTGTTCATGGAACCTCAGGTATCCTCCAGGTGGCTGAATGTTCTATAGGCTGGGTGGCTAAATGAGTTCAGAGCTCTACAAATATATATTGAAAGAATATGGTTATCCATTTTTTCCATAAAGTTTTTCTGTAACATAACTCTGGCTGAATCCATCTAAACCTCCAATAGCTGTAGCTATATTCAACACCTGTAATGCCCAGTTGAACTCAGTAATCGTAATTCTTTTTGAAGTTGAGTAAAACTTACTTTGATTCCAAATCCTAGGCTTCATAAGTTTTTAAATGTTCGCTTCTCGCTTAGTGTACGTTAGAAACTTGAAATATGTTTAACAAAATGCTTATGTAAATGAATTTTGATTACTTACTCTTAAGATCACGTTTAAGATTCCCGTACATTATTCAACTGATTACAAACTTTTCACGATTTTCTTTGAACTTGAAATTTATGAATTCCAGCAAATAATTGTTAATTTAAAAATTATATTTTCATTAGACTCTTGTAAGTTCAATATTACTTGACATATGACTATATGTTGTTAAAGTCTTTAAAAACATTTGGTGCGGGAAACACGCGACTTTTACTTCCCTTCGCTGTTGAACTCAACTTAATAATTTTTAAATACATTTAGAGATGAAAATAAATTGTTTAAGAATTAATTAAAATGAATTTCAAAAGAATTATGTGTTTTATTAAATAATCTATTTTATTATTATCTAAAACAGTCAGTTTGTTTTACGGTTCTTCATCACTTTCCGTTAACTTTTACAATTCCGTGTATAAGATTAATTTTTTTCTAAAACCTTTAGCTTTCTAACGGTATATTATATATCAATATTACTGTTTTTATGTCCAAAAACATACATAAAAAGTATGTTTGCTCATTTCTGTCATCAAATTCGTTCAACTTGTGTATTTAGCTGTCTCAACCGATGATATGGTTAATTTTATGAAACCTATAAAACAAAAGATAATTTAGAAGAAGAAGATTTAAAATATTGGCATTCAAGCCCTATCAGACTATTTCAATCAGAATGATACACTATACGACATAAAAGCTCATAAAATTTTACATCGATATAGCGAGTTTAATTAAAATCGTTAATGCCGATTTTGAGAAAATCGTAATTTAGGTGCAAAATGCATGGTATAAAGTGGCTCTTATGGTTAGTTGATTTTAATGGAAAAGTTTAAGTATAACCTCTCGGGCGTATAGTTGTCCAAAATATAAAAATATTCATTTTCGCGCTGGACTAACCACACACTTACACGGACACGGACACACACACACACACAAACAGAGATCTTTTTGCGGGCCTTGGTCATTTGGACTTAGGGTAAGTGAAAGTAAACGTCTCTGGGCTTCAAAACACAACCATTGAACATGTCCATGGGTTAGAGAATTGTTAGTTTCATACTTTGCCACCAGAGGCTAACTCACATCCCTAATCCTTTATCCCAATCCCTATCTAGCTCCAGCCATCCCTATAACCCTCCTCGTAGGTTGAAACGGCAGTGGCCTAGAGATCTCTTATAACTAAGCAATGCTGAGTGTTGGCAATGGCCAGCTTCTCCACTCACGCCTGAGAGTCTGTGGCTCTAGCGCCCTCTCTCAGTCTCCACTGGCTTATTAGACCGGTGACGCGACTGACTGAGAGGCGCTGGGATCTCCTAGCCTTGGGCCCCAACACCCACTTGTGGGCGTCGGGGTTTAATTCGGAGTTCCCAGGGGCAGTATGTAAATATTGTATATATAAGTATGAATGTGACCAAGATTATTATTATTTATTTCTTTTATTTTCTTTTTATCTTTATTTACGGTTATTTATTCTTCTTTATATTTTATTTATTTTGTATTCATTTATTTTTATTTCTTTATTTTGTGTACATAAGGAATGAATGAACTCTAATATCACTAATACTTATTGCCCAAGATTGTGGCAGATTGTATTATTTCTAAATAAATAAAAGTTATTATAATTAGTTTCATACTTTGAATCTAGAGATAAATTGTCTTAGTAAAATTTGTCTCAGCCGATTAATGATGAAGAAAGCAAAAGAAGACCAATGTATACATGTATTAATTTTTTTTTGGACGGAATAATATTCAATGGAAGCTTTTAACATCTTGAACGAACATTTTTCATGAATAAGCAAAGCTGAAATACGGTAGGTAATATCACAACCACAATGTATACCGGAATAGATATTCGTATTATCTCGTGTGAATGTTAAATACACAGATGTATGTATGCATAATGTATTTACTTTGCACCAATTTTTTCGTGTCAGTGAGCTTATTACCGCCGAAGTATGTGTTTAATAGAGTTTAACGCTATGCCGTTTTCTTCGAATTCGGCTTCTCTTGCTTGTTCTCAGTGGCTCATAACAGAAGTTTCCGTTTCCCTCCCGAATGTTTATTTAAACCACTCGTTTTCCACTACGAGAGTCAACTGTCTTGTTAGGAAATTAAATTAATTGTCTTTACTTCATTTTATGTTAAGTCCTTTTATTTTTAATATATAACCAATTTAATCGTCTTTAGTTGTAAAAAAGTAATATATATAAATATATATATATATATATATATATATATATATATATATATATATATATATATATATTACTACTTGATGTACCATAAGTTAAAGTAATTAAATAAAAATTAGATACTGTCTGGGCTTCTATTGCTCTTTGTAGCTCCCGATAAATCTTGCCGTGTAGCGCCGCTCCACTTAGCTTGTTGGAAGGCGGATAGTAAAAGTTACCCTCAGCACGGAATCGAGTATGGAAGAAAGGAGGAGAATGAGAAAGAGCTACCCCTGGGAATTACCTTTTTCGGCGAGTCGGAGAGCTTAAATCTGAGAGATGAATCGGCTTTAACCTCTATCTGCTGAAGAGTGGGCTCAAAGGGAGATGCCTTAATTTAATACGGCTTCGTTCTTAGCATTTTATTTAGAATCTCGTTGATCAATTCTACAAATAGTTACATTTTAGTTTGTATTTTCATCTTACAAATACATTAAATGTTAATGTCAGTAACATTAATCCATTTTTGGTTTACCATTTTCAATAATAAACCTTTGTAATTGACCAAAAAAAAAGTTCTAAACTACAACGTTAATACAAGCTGGTTATTTTTTTAAATGGTGGCTGATTAAAAGTTATTTAATTCAATACCTCAGTTATTTTTTGAAGATTCGAAAAAAATTATTTGTGTTTTTTAACCGAAATACAGCGAATAATTATAAAAAAGAAAAGAAAAAAAATGGAAATTTTACTTATAAATACGCCATAACTCAGTTCATTTTGAAAATAAAGAAAAATATGTATAGAGTTTTAGAATCAGTAAAGCTCGATAAACAAAAAAAAATTTAGAAAGCTTTTCAAAACTAGCAAGATGGTAGTGTTTTGAAATTAGCAGTGGTGTTTACAAGTAATTAGAAATATATTTTTATTTTTCTTATTAACATCAACACTATTAAATACACATATTTAACACAATATGAATTTTAATATCCATATTAAAATTAAATAAACACGATATTTTGTATAATTTAACTTCTTTAATCATGAATCGTATTAGATATTTTTAAATAAAAAATAAACACTATTTAGTTTATATATTTAATCTGTTTGTTTTTTTTGTTATTTTTAAAACAACCATTTTCATATTTTCATTTCCTATGAACTGCTTTACAGTCCTTATGAACTACTTTACAGTCCTTATTTTCAAAACATCCAGAGCGTGAGCCTTTGACTGGAAAAAACAAACCTCCATCTTAATGCATGGGTGCTCACGGAGGAAGAGTGCTTGGAATTTCAGCCAGCCTCCAAATGAAATAATCCCTTTTCTAGAATACTTTGAGTATATAATGTATGTAAATTGGCTCAAAAAAGAAAATTATCAATTTTAAATATTACATCTTAATGAGCCACAAATATTATAAATTTCGCTTTTGTCAAAAATTATATGTTAATTCAAAAAATCTATTATTATATTTTTATGTTTTATAATTATTCAAATAACTGAAAATACCGATAGAAAAAATATAGTATACAACATAATTGAAAAAATTAGTCCCAAATGTTTCTTAGCAGTAATTAGGTCCAGGAATCTTAAAATATATATCATACTAACAAGAAGTTTGATTTATTTATCGTATAATCCCTCAAGAACGCTCACGCATGGCATCAAGATTGTTCGAAATCACGCAACCAAATGCGAGAACCACATGGAAAATACCGAGATATAAAATTTGCCGTAATCGTTGAATAATTTTTAAAAAAATGTAAGATAGTGTACTATATTTGCATAAAATGTTTTTATTAAAATGTCTCATCGCGTTTCAGTTATATAGTTAAGTGCAAATAACATGAGACTTAATGTATTAGCAGATCATTTGTAGTGTATTTAGGTACATTCCTTTGCAAAGTCCTTAACACCAAAGACATATTTCTAAAGTTTTTTCTGTCAAAAAATGTATTAATTTTTATCTAGAACTAGCTGTCCCGAAAGACGTCCTGTCTGAACTATGTCTCAGCGAAACCGGTCTAGCCGTTCACGCGTGATGCAATGACCAAGGAAGAGTGGGATTCATGTTTATATATGCAGAAAAAAAAAAAAAAAAAAAAACTTATTCACTCAAGTAACGTTTATCTTTTCTTCTTTCACATTATCCTCCTGACTAATATAAACATTAAAAAATAAAAAAAGGATCGGAAAAAACAGTCAAGAATTAGAGAAATCGTTCACGCGTGATGTGATGACCAAGGGAAAAGGCGATTTCATTTCATAGATAGAGCGACAAAAGTAACGTTTCTCACGTGTGTATATATATATATATATATGGTATATATACATATAAAGGAAAGTTAATAGAAAGTAGTTATAAGCCCAAAATCTAATGAACGTATGTTATTTGTAACGTTGTAATGAGGAAGGTTGTATTTATTTAGTGTTCACCGTACATTATCTTACATTTTATATTCTTCTACACAGTTCGAAACATTTTAGAAAAAATATTACTTAGCGTACGATTCGGTTATATTTTGTTACGGTTTTCACCATCATTAAGGACGTTCTTTTCTGAAGGTTTATTAGTAAAATACATTGCAATTTAGCTTTTCTTTAAACGAGAAAAATAAACTTTCTGTAACCAAGTCGTCAAAACATTGTTCCTGAAATATAAGAAATAACAAAGGGGTATAATTTACCGTTGGAAAGCTCAAGAATGTTGAAAAGTTAATATGCAATAAATCCGTCGTACAGGATCGTAAAGGATTTTTACAGTTAGATTATTTCCACTATAAACTAAATGGGATTCCAATTGAAACTAAATTAAACTTTTAAAATGTATTTTAAATATATTGGGTTGTGTCACATGAAATGTTCGTTTTCAAGGTAAAGGATTTTTATTAAAAATACGATATGAAAACAAGATAAATTTATTCGAAGTATTTACCTTCTTTTTCTACAAATTTTTCCCAGCGTGACACCAACTTTTTTATTCCCAAATTGAAAAACTCTGAGCTTTGAAGTGAAATCTGAAAACGCACTTTTCACTTGATCATCATTTTCAAAAAGTTCCTTTGACGAAGTTGTCTAAATTCCTGAACAGGTGGTAATCTGTTGGAGACAAGTCGGGAGAATATGGTGGGTGCCGAAGAACTTCGTAGCCCAGTTCTTTCAATTTTTGCACGGTATGTTTTGAAACATGCCGCTCAGTGAGATCATGAGGTACGCATGTATCGAGCTGTTTTACATTCCCAATAAACTTTAAATGTCTGGAAACGGTAGATGCACTTGCATTTAGTTGTGCTGAGAGTCCTTTAACTGTTTGGTAGGGGGTTTCCTTCTACTGTATGTTTGAGGACATCGTTGTCTATTACGGACGGAGGTCTTCCTCGGGGCAAGTTTTTCAAGTCGGTATCCCCAGCTGAAAACTTAGCAAACCAATGGTCCGTTCATTAACACTCCCTTCCCCAAACGCCTTGCAAATATTTCTAGCGGCCTCAGCTGCTGAATGGCCGAGATTAAACTCGTACAAAAATATTATTCGTATTTTTTTTTTACAAATAAATTAAATATCACGAATCCAACAACCAAAGGTCAAACTTCCATCTTTAGTGTCACCACCATAAGAAAATCTACGATTCCAGGCCGAGATTTAGTATTATCTAGTCTTGATTATTAGTGAGAGAAATGAGGTAACTCGCAACACATAAGGCATTATGTTTAACTTTTAATTATCCTTTTCATTCATGCCCAAAAAGGTGCAACGGGACATAAACATCGAGTCAAACGGCCAATGATTTAAGCAATCATGGCGAAATAATAAAACCTGTTGTAAAACTTTAATCAGAAAAAGCGACTACTGTCACGTCCCCAGGTAGCGCAATCGTTATTTATTAATCAGAAAAGCTAATTCTTATTTCAATTACGTTTGGCTTTTGAAAGCTCTGGAATATAATTGGATTATAACGTCAGTTTATTGTTTGAACTAATTAAATCTTCGAAGTCTTGAAACTTAAAAAGTGGAAGTGGTTGGTTCTGTATCCTCTAGAATTTATTATATCGGGTCAGGCTCGTGCTCGCGTGACTCCCAACCTCTATGAAACCCTCTCGTCACTAAATTGATTACGGCTTCAAAATTATTCTCTCATTTACCGTCTCTTTCTGAACGTTATTCAAAAGGCTCATTTGTTATTAGTGAACTTTAAACTAACGAAATAATTCTTGCTTCCTCTTCCATTCCTGAGAATCCTCCGAAGCGTCTGAAAAGAAGATGGCCTCGAGACCGGTCTAATTTAGATTACCTAGTGGAGTGCTGCCAATGGGCATATCTTGTCTTTATATATATATATGTATATATAATCAGCTTATTTACTTGACGTATTAACTAATACAGTTGTAAATTTCAATATAAATAAATAATAAACTTAATAAATGCAAATACTTTCGTTTTGATCCTTCTTATAAGAACACTGCCTAAAAGCAGGGGTTTTTATAAAAAACACTATAAAAAGCAGGGTACAGCCTATTTACCTAAGCCTAGTTCGGTTCATGAATCCTTCCAACGATCTCGGACTATTTTGAAACGTGATGCATGGGAGGCTCTTGTGACGAAGAACAGATCACGACGTAGGAAAATGTCGGCACGACTTGGACCTCCTCGCATAAAATCCAGAGATTTATGGTAATTTATGGAGAAAGGCTTCTCTTTGTCATGGTGAATCTTACTCCTTTCGTAGGGTCCTCTTTTCGTATTCGAAAATCCTTGCGTTTGTGCGCAAATACAGTACGGAAGCAAATGTTACGGAACAAGTTGATTTCCATCTGAACCAGATGTGGATTTTACTAGAAACAACCTGTACCACTACAACCCATGAAGGGTCTTGGGCTCAGTACATATAGAGATTCGTACTGTTTCTAGGCCAACGGCAGTGCAATGAGGTGATTAGGCCTTAATCGCGCTCAGCCGCCAGGTTTTCCCCAGTTAATTTGGGTACCCACTTTATAGAGGCTGGGTCTGCCCCAGGAGGGTCTCCATACCCTAGGGTCGCTCCCCGACTGAATTAACAGAATAAATAATATTCCGCCACAACCGGGATTCGAACCCAGGACCCGGAGCACAGCAGACTAGCGCTCTATTCACTAGACCACGCCGCTCCCACTAGAAACAACACGTTCAGTAAATCTAATATCATATTAATTCTAGCACTAATGCTGAATATTATAGTAAACCCTCAATTTGAGATATTGCTTTTTACATCACAATTATCAATCAAATATGTGGAGTTATCACCATCAAATAAGTTTTAGATGACAAAGTAAATGACATGAGGACAGATAAAAGTTATAATATCTAAAATTTGAAATATATCGTAAGGGAAAGTATTTCAATCGTCAACAGTTTCGAATTCCAGTTTTCAACGGAAATACACGTGTTATGGTCCCCTGGGTCTACCAAAATGACCAAGTCCTGCAAAAAGATCTGTGTGTGTGTGTATTATGTCAAGCGCAAAAACGAAAAGTAGTGCGAAGCTGAAGTTACATACTACACGCCCGAGTTGTTACAGCAATTTTTTTTTTTTTAATTCGGGTGACCGGAAGATTCCTTTCATTAAAATTTCTCAAAAACGGCTCTATCGATATTGATCAACTAGCTATATCAATGTAAAATTTCATGAGATTTAATATTATATAGATTTCATTCTGATTAGAATGGTCTGAAAGGTCTCAAATGCCGAAAGTTAAAAATGTATTCCTTTTAAGTATCTTTAATTTTGTAATCTAAAAAAAAAACACATCACCTATTTAGCTTTGATAAAAGACGGATAAATATAAAAGTTAAACAAAGTTGCTATTGCACAAAAGGAGATAAGAGATGAAATATTTTCTAATGCACTTTTTTTGGTTTTGAAAGTAAAAAAAAAAAGTAATATACCGTTGATAAGCTAAAGATTTTAGAAAAAATATATTATACACACAATTAGAAAAGCAAACAGAGAGTGATAAAAAGCCGTGAATAAAACTAACTGATTTTTGTAGATAATAATATAACAGATTATTTATTAAAACGCATGTTTCTATTCAAACTCAATGCAATTGATTATTTAATAAAACGCATGTTTCTATCTAAACTTTATGTAATTAGTTTATTATGTTTGTTTAACTGACATCCCTTTATGCTGTTGTGGCTAATCGGACGATGTTACAGTACGAGTCCTAAATTTTGCTTATCCAGGATTTATTAGGATAGGGATCTTCTACGAATACCTGACATCGAACAGGCTCGGGACCACCTTTTACGTCTCCACTAAAGGATGGCATAACTATGAATTGGTTACTCCTATAAAAAAATCCTATGGCCACCTTCAGGTTTTAACCCACGACCTTGGGCATACAAGGCTGTTCTGCAAGCCACTACGCCGCAGGTAACACCAAAAACTATTTCAATCGTTAACTTTCTTAAAATTACGAGTTCTGTTGAATTACTTATGGGTTGTTTAATGCTATATTTTGAAAACGTTGTTAGATATTGATTAACCTTAGTTATTAATAGATGTAGTAGGCTAGCCAATGAAAGTTGGTTCTTTTAGGCTAAAAATTAAGACAAAGAATTCTGGAATCTTTCTACGAAAAAATAAAATGATCTATAAAATTGGCAATTCTACGGATTAACTAAGGATTTGTTACTCCCATTAAATCCTAGGGCTACCTGGGGGTCTGAACCTTTGGTTAATTTTTTGATCTTTTTTCATCTCTTAGCGAATTTAAAATTATTTAATTAAATTTAATAACGGAGGTAAGTGAAAGTCGTGTGTGGGCGCACCAGAGTTTTATAATAATGATTTATTTGGAAACGGGAATACCATTGTACGAAACCAAATTATATAATTTATCCAAACATAAACAACTCCAATAAAATTACACGATAAATAACGTAAGGGCCGAGTTACAGAACGATAGAGACAGTCAAATGAAAGCCGGCGATAGTGAATTATTACATAATTTCAAACTATTATAATAAATATACCAAAACCGTATTTTCTACACAATTTTACATTTGTTTAAAACTTTTATTATCAGTAACATTTGATTTAAACTTAAATTCATGTTTCTAAATGGTTTTAAAAACCACGTCAAAATGAAATGGACCACTGCGAGTATGAAAGTGAGGATATCTCTGTGGATGAAGTGGGAATGGCATTGAGAAAGATGAAAAATGGAAAGCCACCAGGACCCGGGGATCTACCAATAGAGTTGATAAAGGCAGGACCAAGCGAATTGAAGGAGATACTGGCTAAGATTTACACAGAGTGTATGAAAAAAGGAAAAGTTCCGGAGGATTGGTTAATGGGAGATATAATACCTATACATAAAAAAGGAAAGAGAAACATGTGCACCAATTACAGAGGAATCAAGGTAACAAGTAGTATTCTTCTTCTTCCAGTGGCGCGACAGGCCGTGTAGACCCTGGGCCTCGTGGTGTGAACTCCTGGGAGTTTACACTCACGCTTCACGATGCAATTTTTTTAGTGTAGGGACATCACTCCCTACGACTAACTTTGTGAGTAGGCACCCTTTGGCTGACGGGTCTCACATACCCGGGGGAGAGGCTGTGAGTGAATCCCCATTTTTTTACATCCTTATAAAAGCCCCGCCGGGACTGGGATTCGAACTCAGAACCTGTCGCATGAGAGACTAGCGTGCTAGCCACTCAGCCACGGGCTCTCCTAAGTATTATAGGCAGGCTTTATGGCCGAATTCTTAAGGAAATACTGGAGAAAGAGGTCTCGGATCAGATGACGGAAGAGCAAGCGGGTTTTAGAAGTGGGAGATCATGTAGTGACCATATTTTTACCTTGACTCAGCTGGTACAGAAGGGGATAGAATATGATCTTGAAACCCACTTAGCATTCATTGACCTTCGCGAAGCATACGATAGTGTTACATTAAAGAAACTATGGTAGACGTTGGATCTGGCTCAGATAAATAGAGGTCTCATTAAAGCTATAAAGAGTCTATATATAGGATCTAAATCAAGAGTGAAAATAGGAAGAAAATATATACCGAACCATTCCTGGTCACTAAAGGTCTAAAGAAAGGATGTTGCCTTTCTCCAACACTTTTTAATATTTACGTGGAACAAACCCTAAGATTGTGGAAAAACAAAGTGTCGAGGAATGGGTTGTAGAGGTTGGTGATAAAACACTTTTCAGCCTTCAGTTCGCATACGATCAGGTTGTCCTATCATCACAAGAATATGATCTAGAATATATGCTGAGGAAATTGAATGAAGCATACTCTGAGTGGGGTCAAGTGGTCACCAGAGAAAAAACAGAGTATATGCCATGCAACTCAACAGTCTCAACCATCTGTGTGGAGGATTGGAGGATCCCACCAGAGCAACGTCTTTAAATATCTTGGCGGTAACCATATATCATTTCGGAACGATGACAAAAGATATCGAAAATAAGATTGGAAACGTAGAAGGATCATAGTTGTCTTGAATGGTGTTCTCTGGAGCAAACAGGTGTCGCTTCCTAGAAAAAAAGATTTACCATTCCTTTCTCTTAGGGACCACTTTATATGGGGCTGAAACATGGACAGTGCTAAAATCGTCTGAAAGAAGATTGTTGGCTCTGGGGATGAACTTTTGGAGAAGATCCTGCGTCATATCCAGGCTGCAAATAATCCATAATGTGGAATAAGAAAAAAAAGTAGGGCTGAGTTGAACATCTTGAATGAGATAACAAAGAAGAACTCATGTGGTACGGCCATGTCATGAGATGGACGGAACGCGGTGGCACATTAAAATATGAAGTACTCCCGCAGAAGAAGCGAAGACGAGGAAGGGGCTTAGAGAGTGTGATGGAGGGGTGGCGGCCAGAGGTTTGGGACAGAAGAGGACTGCTGGGATAGGAGCATTAGCGTTCAGAAATACTAAGTTTCGAATGATGCAAGTCTCAGGAACCGAGAAAAAAAAATGAAAAGAAAGACTACTATACTTGTGTTTAATGATTTAAAGACTGATATATAAAAAATGAACAATAAAAGCAACCGATGTAGTAGTTTCTTCAAAAGACTTAAATAAATGTAATTTTGAACATTTACTTTTTGTATTATGTCTTTATACATTTGTTAATATAATAAAATATTTTTTGATTTAATGAAAAGTGAATAAATAGATATTGAATGAATGAACAATATATTAATTAATTGATTAATTTACCGCAGGTACAGAATTTTCAATAAAATAGTATGTATTTGTTTCAGGGAAAGTATGACATTATGAATCATTCATATTACACTGAGAACAATTAATGTTTATGAAAATTGCACAAATGTATTAAACATTGGTATTTTATTATATTGGTATACTTAGAAATAATAAAGGGCAATGCCTTCAAATAAAAGATTTAATTAAACATCTTGACTCGCTTAAAATCAGATGTGTTCTTCAAATCGAATTTCTCTTGCATGATCTTCATTTTGCCGTTTAGATGATGAAAGCTATGAATATGATGAGAGCCCCCGGAGGTCGGAGGAACAATAAGGAAAGCACTCGGGAGAGAGGATGAGAGCCAATGCAAGGCGCCTCTCAAAGCGAGGTTTGAGGAGATTAGGGGCTTATCAATCCATCTCGTCTCTTACTTAACCATTTTCCTCCTACCTCCGTCATCTTTGGAATCAGTCTATTGCTGTACCCACGCCAAGGTTTATATTTGTAATACCTCAGCTAACATTCATTTCCAATCCTTTTTAATTTATTTTGTGTTTTTAAGACGAATATAGATTAGCATTTGAATCTCCGTTCGGTTACCAAATTAAATTTCAAATGGCAGTTATTTCAAGAAAAGATATCTTGGAAAATCTTGGATTTTTTCGAAAACCTTGGGGCTGTGTGGGTTATAATTCAATTTATAAACAATACATTTTATCTCTATCAGATGCATAGTGACAAGTACTACGACAGAATTAACTTCGGAGTCGCATAGATCTAAAGAGCATCATGCAGTTTGATATGGGAAATGACAAATTGAAATAAAATACTTGCAGTAAAAAAAAAAATGCGTGCATGAAAAAATCTATATGCTCGTATACAAAAAAAAAGCTGCACCCCACGGCTTTGCACGCGAATATTTCATCGTTGTTACTTTGTATACGTTAACAATGAGAGTAACTATAATACATAGAATGGTCAATTACATAATGCAGATTTTAATATTATACGATCAAATTTATAATAACATACCAGCATTTATAATAACAAGTTAATAAGGAATGATGAAAAGCTGATAAAACTTTTGATTATTTTAGATAATAATATAATAGATTTTTTAATAAAACACATGTTTCTACAGAAATTCAATTTAATAATTCTTTAATGTTTCACTCATTTTTATCTCTAACTGTATTTGAAAATTCATTAATCGATTTTAAAAACGGAGGTAAGTGAAAGTCGTGTGTTGCCCGCACCAGATTTTTTTTTTTTTTTTAAGGCTGTATTTAAGCAAAAAATACTCTCCTGCTGTTTTCAACTTAAATAATAAATGCACATCTCTAATCATAAAAAATTTCTGTTAAATTATTATAATATTATGAATTATGGATATTGATCTTATTGGTATAATTTCATTCCTTTTTCAATTATTGAATTCCAAATTATATAATTATTGACAAAGGTTTATTTTAGAAGCGAAATCGAATGAGGTTTCTAAAGTCACATTGATTAGAATAATTAATATTTGAATGGTCGGCAATCAGTGATGTATTCATAGACATTCTATGCCTTGCTCCTCCGCTCTAGGCAACCCCTACCGCTGTTTATTTGAAATGCAAGTTTTTACTAGAGACTACCTTCATATTATTACTCGTATTAGCCAAATCAAATCCAATGAATACTGGGGTTCCCACCCTCACAATATGCTCATATTTTACAAACCCATTGTCCGATCCATTTTTAACTACTGCTGCTTGATTTACAACGAAACAAAATCTCCTCTGATAAAAAATTAAATACTGTTCAGAATCGTGCAATAAAAGTATGCATTGGAGCATTTAAACTACTCCTTTAAATGAACTGCAGAATGGAGAGATACCCCTGCCCTTGAGGAGAGCCTGGCTCACCAACAAGTACATTTCAAAAAGTTTTTCTGATCAAAGGCACCCAGTAAGAAAATCAATTACCTCTAATAACATTTATCGTCTCCACATGAAAAGTCTGATTACAGAAATGCAACCCCTACGGCATCACAATCAACTAAACGTCTCTTATATTGCAATACGCCGCTTCCTATTAAAATGCTCCAAATCAATAGCAATTCCAAATTATCTACCACACACGGAAGGAAATCGTCATATTACCCAACCATATTAAAACAATTGGCTTTAAACACAATAGTAAATGATTACTCAGATCATGTTCAGATCTTCACGGATGCCTCCAAATCCGCCCACCAAACTGCAATAACTGGTATTGATCCATTCAAAGAATACACAATTTCGGCCGCTCTACCTTCTAAATTTAGTATTCTTAGTGCTGAACTGTATGCAATTCTCAAAGCAATCGGTTACTGTCAACGCGAATACTCTAACGCCAATATAGTCATATTCACAGACTCGGCATCCTCGTGCAAACTATTGAAAAATGTCTATATAAACAAATTAACAACCTATATAGCTCTAGATATTATCCGGAATATACAAACCGGCAGCAACAGTTATAGCTTCCAATGGATACCAAGTCATATATGACTGTGAGGAAATGAAGCCGCAGATAGAGCTGCCGGAAAAAACAAACTACCCTATATAATGCTAAAGTACCAAGACCTTTTAAAATGTCTGCTGAAAGAAACAGTCCAGGAATGGCAGGAAAAGTATGACTGGGAGTCAAAATTTAAAGGTAAAGATTATTATCAAGCCCAGCCAACCGTTAGCCTGATATCATGGTTCTCCAAGAACCAACAACTGGATAGAAAAGAAATTTCACAGTTAGTAATACTACGGACTAACCATGGCTGCACAAAAAAATATCTAAATTTAATGAAAATAGAAAAGGATGGCAATTGCGTAACATGCAAAGTCCCTGAAGACCCGCGCCACATTCTATTCCGATGCAGAAAATATAGAAAGCAAAGGGAAGTAGTGGTTCCTCCAGAAACAGAACCCACGTTTTTACAAAAGTTAAATAAATAAAAGTTTATGATCATCAAGCAATTCTTCATTAACACACGATGTAAAATCTAAAAACAAAAAAATAAATATTATTATTATTTTATTTTTTCTATTACTTTTGAATCACCCTTCGTGATTCGAAATATATTTTTAAAGATTTATTATATATTTCTATAAAAAGTACATTTAATTTTAAAGTCCTACTCGTGATATACTCTAATGAAGTCAACCTGTCGAAGTTTGAAACGTTAGTGGTCCCAAAATCTTTTGTAAATAAGTATACTGGTGTATTTTAATTGTCAGATTCTCTACTCAAGATCTGTTCGTGGTAAGCCTCTCCTGGCTTTCAATGCAATGAAGAGGTTGAGAGAGAAGAGTTGGAATTTCCTTGTGTCCTTTTTTTCGTTCGAGAAGTAAAGATACAAGATTGACTGACTAGGAGTCCCAAGGCTGATTATAAATTGTATATAAATATGGATCAATCCATTTGAAACTGTCCAATTTTTATTAATTTTGCACCTTACCAATTTTGATTTAGGTGATTTTTTGACCAGTTATTTTCTATTCTTTCGTGAATATAAAACTATAAATAATTTTTTTTTTCTGGACAATACTTTTAGTGTTTCAGCCGTTTTAAGTTAGCCCCGAGGGGGAAAACATCTAAAGGGAAAATCTTTCTAATTCCCGTATTTTTTTAGGTATCAAATCAAAACAAAAATTAACAATACGATAAGGAAATGTTTTGTATTTTTTTTCCCCACAACTAATTACCTAAATAGTGAAGAAAGTTGTTTAAAAAAATCTCGAAAATGAATAAAAAACGAGATTTAGAACAAGATAAAAGTATAAGAAGAAAAAGAGACTCGCTTTTATTTATTTTTCTTATATAGCTTAGTCATATTTCTACTTGCTGTAAAAATTTAGATCTTAAAAACATGGTCCTTTTTTGTAAATGAATTTTTAAAATTTGCAAAAATTCATTTTCGCGCTGTTTACACTCAAATATCTCAAAAGGGACTGAGTGAGAAAGGGCCTAGCCGGATAAGCATGTGAAATCTGCCCCCGCGTGTATTAGAACCAAATTCATACCATTGAGTCACACCTATGAGAAACAACCTTACGCAAATTTTTAGCCCCTTAATCCTAACGGGAGGGAAGTTATGGAGGGGGGAAGAAAAAATAAAAAAAAATTGTTTTCTCCTGAACAGCTCAACCGATTTTCACGAAAAAAATATACGTTATGGACTTTACAAATAGGTTTCAAAAAATATTTTTTTTAATTTTTTTCCACTAAAATGCTGGTCAAAAAATTTTTTTGAATTTTTCAAAAAAATATTTTCTGGTTATGATGGTTTGGTACACCTCCAATTTTTCGTTACTTTGTTTCATTGGAGGGTCCTCCATAACATATATTTTTTTCAATTTTATTGCAAGTGTACCCCATGGTGAAAAATAAAAAAAAAACAATTTTTTCTCCTGAATGGATCAACCGAATTTCACAAAAAATATATATGTTAATGGTTTTCTAAAAGAGTTTCAAAAAACATTTTTTTTAATTTTTTATTTCGAAAACGTGAGCCAAAATTTTAATTAGTGAAAAATAAAAAAAAAAGCAGCATTTTTTCAGCTCTCTGAGTAGTAGCTGGTCACGCACGAAGAGTAGGGATAGAGCTGTAGGATCGTAATGTCATTAGATATTACTTACACACTATGCACATACATACTATTTATTATACCTATTATTTATACTGATGTATGGAATGATCGTTCAAAAAATAAATAAAAATACCAATGTTTTTTGCTACTTCAGGTTAATTAGATAGATAGACAATAATTAAAGAATAAATAATTTTAATGTTCGTAAAAACGGAATAATTTCATAACGAAGATAGTGGTTTTTTTCTCGAAAAATTTATGAGCGTCTAAATTCAAGTCTGAAATACTATATTACAATCTGTTACAAAATGAACAACAGTAATAGTGATATGAGACCACATTTATAATAATAGGTATAATAAATAGTATGTATGTGCATAGTGTGTAAGTAATATCTAATGACATTACGATCCTACAGCTCTATCCCTACTCTTCATGCATGACCAGCTACTACTCAGAGAGCTGAAAAAATGCTGCTTTTTTTTTTTATTTTTCACTATTTGGTACATTTTAGATCAACTCGAAAAAATATATATATTGTGCAGGACCCTCTAATGAATTAAATTAGCAAAAAATTGTTGGTGTACGAATCCACAATAATTTTAAAAAAATAAATGCAAAATTAAAATTTTGACTCACGTTTTCGAAATAAAAAATTTAAAAAAATGTTTTTTGAAACTCTTTTAGAAAACCATTAACATATATATTTTTCGTGAAATTCGGTCGATCCGTTCAGGAGAAAAAATTGTTTTTTTTATTTTTCACTATGGGTACACTTGCAATAAAATTGAAAAAAATATATGTTATGGAGGACCCTCCAATGAAACAAAGTAACAAAAAATTGGAGGTGTACCAAACCATCATAACCAGAAAATATTTTTTTGAAAAATACAAAAAAAATTTTTGACCAGCATTTTAGTGGAAAAAAAATTAAAAAAATATTTTTTGAAACCTATTTGTAAAGTCCATAACATATATTTTTTTCGTGAAAATCGGTTGAGCTGTTCAGGAGAAAACAATTTTTTTTGTTTTTTCTTCCCCCCTCCATAACTTCCCTCCCGTTAGGATTAAGGGGCTAAAAATTTGCGTAAGGTTGTTTCTCATAGGTGTGACTCAATGGTATGAATTTGGTTCTAATACACGCGGGGGCAGATTTCACATGCTTATCCGGCTAAGCCCTTTGAAACTAATACAGATTACCTATTTATACGATGTGTTTAATTGTATAAATTAGATTAAGTTGTTTCCGAAATTCTCATCACTCTTAAAAAAAAATTTTATTTAAAAAATATTAGCTCCGGTAATTCTGCATATTTAAAAATCAAACAAAAACTAGATTGATGATGAGAGTATTTTATATAATTTTGGTCCTAGCAACACCTTACCTAATTAGCAAAGAAAATGGTTTAAAAAATTAACGAAAAATTATATCAACAGAAACCTTTGGTGCGCTATGACAAGAGAGGCTAGAAATGATTTTTATGCTTTATTATTTTTCCTTATCATTGCATTACCTGTTTTAGGAGTTTTGATCGTGTAAGTTATATCCTTTTTTCAATTTAAATTTTCAAAGGATTATTTTCCAGTTCAGTAATATTTATAGTAAAATATCTCAAAAAGGACTGGGTGAAAAATGATGAACCTCATATAGGTTATACATCTATATAATAAGTACGATAAACAAAAGTTAATGGCTGTATTTCGCTTCCAGAGATATTTCTTCCCATACCATCACTCAACCACCTCCAAATAGCACTATCCCAGCAATGTTACATTCAGAATAACGCTCACCTGGCCTTCGGTAAACCCTAGCACGTCCATCTGGAGAGTAAAGTGAAAAACGTAATTCATCGGAAAAAATTACGGTCCCCCATTTATTTTCATTCCACAATATGTGCTCTCGAGCAAACTCTAAACGGGCTCTTCGATGGTTTATAGTGAGCTGTAGACCTGTTGCTACCCTCCTGGGATCTTAGCTCATTTCTTCAGCAAGTCTTCTTCTGACAGTTTCGGCACTAATTGAAACATCACGAACCACCCGGAGGAGCCTTTGAGCAGTCTCAGAAGCATTAATACCCGGCGGTATCTCATCCTAGCTTAATTCCTTTTTAATATTTATGTCAGGAGGTCCCTCATCCAACTTCTTTTCAGCCTTCTATGGATGCTGTTAGGCATGGCATTTTAGCTAATATTTTGTATTGATGTCCGCGTAATTTGTCGTGAAAAACGTAATAGAGGGTCCTGACTGTTTGTTGACTGTTGACATATGAAGGTCTGTTTGTAGAGTAATGTTGCTAAAGTACCATGAACAATTGCTTATAGTTCTGTAAGTTTTTGGATAGGAAAATTTGAAATTTTCGTGGGTCTTTTAGGTTGTTGGTGTGTCTTATGGTTAACTTTTAATTTTATAAGATTTAATTATTTTTATTCCCTCTAAATATTTACACTTGAATTTTTAACGCTACTGCCATTGAACTCGATTGAGACATGTTGTAACATTACTATAATTATGTCGAAACAATTTTTGAATAATAAAATATCATTTTTTTCAAATATTAAACGGAAAACGCTATCTCAAAAAAAAAAAAAAACTTTTTAAGTCATGCAATGCAAAAGCATTTATTTGAAAGTAGCAGAATTCAAGCAGCTATTTTGGAACAAATCAATAATGAAGAATCAGTTTTATTTTTTTATGTATTGTTGATTTACCATTAGTTGAGTTAAATGTCTGATGTAGCGGTTAATGTTAAGAAAACAATCTTCTCAGGAAGGTTGGCAGCAGTATCCTTGACCTTTCACTTGAGTATTTTCAAATTCTCTACTTCAATTGTCCTAATTGATCTAGAGCTTTAATAATTTCTCTAACAAAGTTTCAATACTTGGAAAATTTATTAATACAAAAGTTTGAATTACAAAACCATAAACGAGCAGAGAAATTACTAACAAATCACAAAAATTTGGAATGGCAGATATAAAATTACATAAATACAAAAAGAAGCGTTATTAAAAACCCATTAAACCAATTTCAATTAGGGTCCCTAGGTTGATGCGATCGAACATTTACGCCCAACTAACACTCTAAGAAATACTAAATTATCACTAATTGAAAAAATAATTTCAATTGCATATTATTATGAAATAATTTAAATGCTTGGCATAATCATGTAATTTAAATTTATAGTCACAATTAGTCATTGAAATCGTACTAGCTACTGCGCAACATGATTGGTGAAAATGTAATAATTTCAATTTATCTGTTCTCTAAAACCAACTAAGTTTATGCGTCGAACATTTAAAAGATTATTTCAAAATTATGTTGTACAGTATAGCGCCCAGTAGTTCGTATTTCACGTTAATTCCTAACAGTGAAATTTGGTGTTCTTAAATTATTTTTTTCCACATATGTAAGTTATTTGAGGGCTAACGTAAAATTATTCTCTGAGCAAAATATAATATATAAAATATTTTAAGAACATTAATGAAACTTTATTGAATAAATTATTGAAGAATATGGTGATAACGTTGCAGTGAATAGTACGCTTTAAATCTACTTCTAATTACGTCTAATAATGTTATATTTATTTTAAATTTTACTAACAAAAATGTTCTGCTATATATATATATATATATATAATATATATATATATATATATATATATTATTTATTTTATTTTATTTTTTTTTTTTTTATTACTATGACATAAAACATTCACAACAGAAGTATCAAAAAATCTTAAACAAAGGCTTAAGAGGACTAGAAGATACGAGTTTTTTTTTTCTTATGATTATTTCTTTTATTCACTTTTCTTTCTCTCTCTCCCTATATTTCTATTTTCTCAAGATAATTTTAAAACAATGAAATATTTGTGATTCACAAATGTATCTTATCTCTCCAAGGAAAACTTTGTCCTGTGCGTACAAATTTTAATTTTTATTAAGTTTTATATTTGCATTACATATAAATTTCAATAATACAAATAAGATTCTATATACCTAAATTTGTTCATTAGATCTCTTTCTAAATACTTTCCTTTACTGACTACCACAAAAAACAAATTCATTCTCATTTCAAGTGCTGTGAAAACAGCTTCTTAGGGTACTCCTAATTCTATATTATTTGAAAATCCAAGGAATTTATATTAATAAGATTTCATCATTTTTATTCTGCCATATTCCGTGATCGTGTCAATCATTCTTTTTTCTTTGTTTTTTTTTTAAACCAAAATCCTGTTTTTAGTTTAATGTGCTTCCAGTGGGAAGCTTTCTACATCGTGTTCATCCTTTTTATATTCCACTCAAATTTACTTGTTGTATTCCATTATACAGTTGTAAATTCCAATAAATAAATTTAAAAAAAGATTTCAAAAGTTTCAATCAACAAAGTCACTTTTCTATAACCTATTTAAAACCATTATAAAATTATATAAAACATTATTTAAATTAGATAAGATTTTAATATTATACTAGTGCACGTATAACAAACCTTCATGCATTCAACAATTTTTTAATAAGTTTTGGATACATAACATGGTAAAAATAATTTATTTCTTATTTATAAATCATTTTATAATTAAATAATCTTAGTTAAATTACATTTTATATAATTTGCCAATGTAGGGAACTAGGACTAGAAAAAATATGAATGGTTCAGAATCTTAGTTCATATGCCTTAATGGCCTTGTATTACAGAGGCTATTATTTAATACCTTCATAAACTAATTTTTGTTTATTAGTATGTATTAAATGAAGTCATGTAACATTTTTTATGAATAAATATGTACTTTCTCGTGCCGTAGTTGGGCGGTGAACTGCTAGTGTGATGGATATTAAACCTAACAGCCCACCTCGGATGAAATTTCCTAATGCAGTTAGTTTGTCCTCATAAAGTTGTTAATATGTTTAAGCTGGTTTCTAGAGTTAGTGTTGAAATTATAATCTTCTCTTCATGCTTTACTTACTTTACTAGTAAAAATATGTCTGAGAGCAAAAGTGCACATATTATTTTTATAGATCATTTAACCTTATCATCCAAACTTTTATGAATTTCTAGTAATTATTATCATTTGGTTAGAGATGTAATGTTAGAGGGTACAATTTTACTATACTAGTGAATACTATAATGTCTATAGTTCTAAATTAAGAGACAAAACCTTTTTGCAATAGACTAACTAAAATGAAAATCAATGGAACAATAATGATGTAATAACATGCAATGTTAGTGAACCGGCTAATTTAGGTAATACAGGAAGATATTTAAATTAGCGAATGCTACTTATCAAATCTTGTAATATTTAGTTCAAACCATCAAGTTCATTTCGAAGAGATTACATATGTTAGTGATATTAGTCTTGGATTTCAAACAATTTTACTTGACAAATTAATTTGTTATAAAATAATTTTGCAAATGAAAGCATAACAGTACGTGAAACTGAATAGCCTTGTGTATCATTTCCTTAGATAACATTTGAATTTATTAATTTTTCTTGACATTGTTTTTTTTCTTATTAGAAATAAAAATGCATGTAAAATGAAAAAAATCTGGTTCACACAACACACGACTTTCATTAACCTACTATGGTAAAATCAATTTAAGAATATTTAAATACATTTAGAGATAAAAGAAGTTCAAAGAATTGATTAGACCCAAGTTTCGATAGAAACAAATGTTTATCGAATAATCTATTATAATACTATTAATTAATTTCAGTTATTTTTAAGGGATTTTGATTACTTCCCATTGAAATTTTATAATTTCGAGTATGAGATGATATTTTTTCTTAAATATCTAGCTTTCCAATGGTATATTATACATCTGTATTCATACCTTCAAACACAAAAAATTGAATTAATTTTGCTCTTTTATCCTTTATTTGGATATCGAATTCGTTCATCTTATATATCTACCTATTTTTTATCAATGCTAACAAGATGATATGATTATTTTTATCGAATCTACTAAATGAAAGGTTCTTCAGAAGCAGAAAATTAAAAAAAATCTTTTACTTTCTATAACCCATGAAAGGTCTTGGGCTATAGATAATTAATATATAGAGATGATATATAGAGATTCGTACTGTTTCACACTCAACAGCCCTGCTAGGGGGAGGGGTTTTAGGATTAGGTCTAAATCCCGCCCTGCAGCCAGGTTTTTCTACAATTTTTGGGTACCCACTTCACAGAGGCTGGGTGTACCCCAGGAGGGTCTCCATACCCCAGGGTCGCACCACAGCTGAAATGACAGAATAAATATTCGAACTTGGGACCTGGAGCACAGCAGCCTGATGCCCTATACACTAGGGCAAGAAAATTTTAATTATTGAATTGAATTAACAGCATTCAAGCCCTGTCAGACTTTTTTAACCAGAATGAAACCTATATTATACTAAAGCCCATTAAACTTTACATCGTTATAGGGAGTCTACCTTGTCTAACACTCTTTCAATAAGCTACCCTTGTTGATTCACTTTATAATTAGCCTGTACAAGGAATCATTCCAACACAAAAAATACATTTAACTATGTCGACTTTAATTTATACTTTGCCTTCTGCTTGACAAACGTCTTACATGGAATCCGCACACAAGGCTAAAAAGACAAGAAACTGCTCGCCGATTTCGGTTACTTCAACAGTTTACTTGACAGACGCTCTAATCTTTCTCTTTACTACAAAAGACTAATTTACATGACAATCATAAGGCCTATTTTGGACTTACGGAGTTGAGCTTTGGGCTCTACTAAACTATCAAACTCTTCCCATATCTAATCCTTACAATCCATAAAATCCTTAACGCTCCTTACTTTGTCACCAATAAAATCATCCACAAAGACCTTAATGTTCCTTATGTTGCTGATTTGGCCTGTACCAGGTATCACTCCTTCCATGAAAAACACCATTCCAACTCTAATCCACTAGTTTCAATCCTTGCTTCCACTTCAATTCCTAACAATCCGCCGAGGCGTCTGAAAAGAAGATGGCCTCGAGACCTTATTGTGTGATTCACTACTAGAGTGCTGCCTATGGGCAGTTTCTCTTCATGATTTTTTTCATGTGTATTATCATTGTAGCATTTTTACATGATGTATTAACATACAGTTGTAAATTTCAATAAATAAATTAAAAAAAAAAAAATTATACTTTTTTGAATACAAATTTAAGAACTTTGACAGTAAGATTACCTGAATCTCCATGATATTTGTATGATTTTTTTTTGAGGAATATTTAACTATTACTATTATATATCTTAGGTATATTTTGTGTCGTGTGTCATACTTTATACATTAGGATATTATATGAGTATTTTTTAATATATATATATATATATATATATATATATTACTTTAGTTAGTTTTGGTGCTTAAGACTTATTTATTCTGATTATAATTAAATTAAGGAATCACTCCGAGATAAAAAGATTTTACTCCGTTATTTGCTTATCTATATTGGGTAAGACATCAGGAAAACACGCGCCGTTATTCCTGGTTGGGGTAAATATAACATTAATCCATGTCGACAATATTGATCCATAATGAGCCCTCCAAAAATTATTGATAATGCCCAATGATGAGGTAATACAGGAATCAACTTTCTTGTAATGGTAAGAATAACATTCTCATCAGATATGTATGTTTATAGAGGACATTACTGAAATTATTGTTGTCAATTATATTGCTCAATTAGAAGCTATAAATCGCACCAACTGTCATAGCGTGATCCTATATCAAACATATTGAACTGCTTCGGAGAACCCGCTTACTTTTATTTATAATATTTATGCTGGAGTGACAAGTAGTTAACAATCTAAAAATAATTAACTAATTCATTTACAATATTTTTTTTTTTTTACCTTTGTAATAGAAATAATCGATATTATAACATTTCAATCCATAATAATATATCATCCAGTCAAATTTAGTGAATGATTGCTAAATCAAGTATATGTGATAGTACTACCATGAATACAATTCTGATGGTTCTAAATGCTTGATTCATCCCGGGAGGTTGGCCCTTCGGCAACAAAAGAAGTTTTACAACAAGCCGTTACTGCCTCTGCTTGATTTTATCTCTTCTGCCTTGAGAACTAATATTTTCCGTTTATCATCAACTTCACATTTTTTTTTTTTTTCTACACCACGACCTCGCTTTTAATGACTATACGGGGGTTTCTCGGGTCAGGGGAGAAGGGCAGCAGGGTGAGGCGAGGTATTTATTTAATTCTATATTTCTGGGCATCAACAAATTGAGCAATAACAATCACATTATATATATATATATATATATATATATATATATATATATATATATCTTTTATTAAGGACTTGAGTGTGCATTAGATAAAATCAAATAGAAAATTTAAATAAAACTAAATGATGAGAAAAAAATATATGAAAAAAAAATCGTAAAAATGCCCTTTAGTACCTTTTGGATATCAATTCTCAAATTATAATACTTAATTGATCTACGTCATTTAAAAACTAGGTATTTTATTTAAATTTTTATAATAATTTCAATTGTCAAAAATTGAGACGTTGATTTCCAAAAGGTACTAAAGGACATTTTTTATGAAATTGATTTTTTGACATATTTATATTCTCCTCATTGAGTTTTAACTAAATCTTAAATTTGATTGTATTTAATGAACACTCATGTCCTTTAATAACGTGATTTAGAAATGCTATTAATTTCTTAAGATACTTATTACACATTTATTTTCATTTCAAATCATAACAGAACATTTAATTTCATAACTTTAATATGGTTTTATTAATATAGTAAATAAATAATTCTTGATTTTAATGCGAAAAGAATCAAATTAGCTGGTTTAATAATATAGTAATGAGAGATTTTCGCGCTTCCTGTAAAATTCCCCAGAATGGATATAGAACTTTTTGGAAATCAACGTCTCAATTGTCGTTAAACAATATTTACCATAGATTTAACCAAATAATTTGTTTTGCTTCGATCTGATATTTATAAAGGTAACTATTAACTTCAAATTAATATAATTTATACGATAAATAATATATCTTTTACTTATCTACCGATACATTACTTATAAGATCTATCAAATATTTGTGTCACCCATAAATTACTGAATTAAAATACGTCATGTAATCATAATGTTCGTGTAAGACAGCTACAAGGAAATACGCATTAAAATAATATTAAAAATATATAAACATGTAAAAGTGGGATAATAGATAGTAACTAATAAGAAACCAATAGTTTTCTCCTTAGGTACAAAAATATAACCTACAATATTAAGGAAACTAAATGCAGGAAATGGGACGGTCGAGGAAAACTATATAATAGTTATTTTTTTTTTTTTTTTTTAGTGCGATCGTTATTATATTGCTGAATCTGTTGGATTCCTCGACGGAAAGTGAAGATGATGAAAGAGGGCAAATATTAGTTCTTGGGGCAGAAGAGCAATAACGACAGCCATAGGGCGCAACGGCTTACTGTAACACTTCTACTGTTCCCAATCGGCAACTCTTCCCAGAGGAATCCGCTATTAGAACACCTTCAACAACCAAAAGAAAACTCTAGAACACCGATTAACAATCTTTGTGCTCTACGAAGGTGTTAGATTACAATTATTTTATTATTCATTTATTTTATTATTTTATATATATTTTTTCATTTGTTATTTAGGTTAACTTATTATTATTATTGTTTTTTTGCTCTGTAAATAAAGAATGAATGACTTCTTTTATCTCTAATACTTGTTGCCCAAGATAGTGGCACATTGTATTATTTCTCAATAAACCAATAAAAAAAAAAAAAAAAAAGTTTTCAAATAAACTGATAAATGTTATTAGATGAGGAAAATGGTTGGGGGTGCGATGATAAAAAAAATACACACTGATAAATAAAACTTATTTTAATTTTGTGCCGACGTTTCGGTCTACATTGTGGGCCTTCATCAAGGTGACTCAGAGAAGGTGTCTCAAGAAGTGTTTGTTGCACATTTAGAGAAAATCTATATAACTATACATATATATATATATATATATTATATATATATATATATATATATATATATATATATATATATATATATATATATATATATTTAGAAAACTGAATTAGGTACATTCAAGTTTCTAACTAATATCCAATAAACCAAGGTTCAATGGGCATACCTTGATAGGGATTCTATTCTTGTCTTCAGTCCTTAATTCATATTTTCAGTTCGACAGTTAATTCTGAAACACTTTATGCCTAGCATCATTAAACTTAGAGGTTAAAAAGTCAATACCTCAGTCAAGATGATTTTCGTTAATTAGCTCCTCAAAGATTTTGACTTGATGAGGTTACTTTTTGTGTCAGGAATTTCCATTACCTCCAGATTGTTCACCTTTGAGACCATAATTTATTTTCATCAGGTAACTTTTATATAATTATTTTTATCTTTGATTAATAAACGAGGAGTGTTGGCTATAAGTATTAAGGTGTCACCTGAGCAACTTCAAGACAAACGATGTCAGTTAGAAGTCGGTATAGGCGGGTTGGATCTACAACTGTTAGTTTGTTGAATTATATTTTAGCTATCATATTTTTGGTTTATTATGTTCAATAATGAACCTCTGTAATCGACCAAGAAAAAAATTTACCTCACTCAAAATTTAAATATACGTAGAACATGTATAAAAAATTTAAATAAATCTGCCTGTGCACTAGATTTAAATTCCTAAAAAAAAAGAAAAAAGAATCTTTGAAATTGGTTGAAAAATAGCAGAGATATAGATAGCTTTTTTGCACTTATCAGTATTGATAGGCCATTTTCCTTGAATATATATTGACGGCGTCGTTTGATATATTATATAAATATATATATGAAGCTTTAATACTTCTACCATAGACGAGGCTATAGTGGCCGAAAATATGCGTCCTAAAGATAGTATATAAAATATATACAATAATAATAATAATAATAGGCTTACCGAACCCGAAGGTTCGATGCCGATACCACCGAACTTCGCCTGCACAGACTCGTCCAATGTTCACCGGTCAAGCACAAGCCCCGAGATCAGCCTTAATGCAATCCTCCCATCGACGCTTCGGCCTACCTTTCGGACGCCTACCAGTCGGTTCAGCGAATACCAACTTTCTCGGAATCCGTTCCTCACTAAGCCCAACAACTTTACGCGCCCATTTGAGTCTCCGCGATGCTATCAACTCAATTATATTCACAGGGTACAAACTCCGCAATTCCGCGTTGTGCAACCTTCTAAACTCCCCAGTGGCCTCATCTCTCTTCGGACCAAATATTTTACGCAGTACCTTATTCTCGAAAACCTTAAGCCGTTGTTCATCCTTCAAAGTAAGCGGCCATGTTTCGCATCCGTAAAGAACCGTTGGAAGAATAATAGTTTTATAAATTCTAACCTTTAAGTTTTTAGACAGAAGCCGCGAGCTAAGCAATTTAGCAACCGAATAATAACACGCATTTCCCACCTTTAACCGGGACTTTATTTCTTCTTGGATTTCATTTTTTCTTGTTATCATTGAACCTAAATACTTGAATTTCTCTACGTGTTCAAAAGTATGACCTGAAATATTAATATCATCAAGATCGCCACCATTTCTGCAACTAATCATATATTTCGTCTTATCGGTATTTAATTCGAGACCAATTTGTTTACCGGCTTTTATTAACACACTTGTATTTAGTTGTATAGTTTCCGTGTCTTCACCTAGTAGTACCAAATCATCGGCATACCCCAAAACCGGAATCTTGTCACCCATATTTAAGCCTTTCTCGGTACACATCACCTTTTCTATGACATACTCTAAGGCTATATTAAACAAAACAGGTGAAAGGGAGTCACCCTGTTTCAAACCCGATCGCACCTCAAATCTCTCGGAGTAATTATGACCGATTCTAACTTTATGAAATGTTTCCGACAAACACATCTCTACTAGGTTTACTAACTTTTTAGGTATCCCCTGTTCAATCATGATGTTATATAGCTTCTGACGGTCTATGGAATCATAAGCCTTTTTAAAATCTATATAAAGTTGATGGACTACACCGTTGTATTCCAGCTTCTTCTCTAATATTTGACGTAGGGAAAATATTTGATCGATAGTCGAGCGATTCCGCCTAAAACCACATTGGTAGTCTCCGATAATTTCCTCAGCGTATTCCGTGATTCGGCTAGTTAGTATTGACGAGAATATTTTATAGCATACTGGGAGAAGAGAGATCCCACGATAGTTGTTACAATCCGTCCTCGGTCCTTTTTTGTGAATCGGAATAAGTATTGAAAAATATATACAATATATATTTTATATATAGTATATATATAAAATATATACTGTATATTTAAATTTATTTCTATCCTTAAAGTACTGGGTCAAGTTAATCATTAAAGTGATGTTAGGGAGATAGTTGATTAGAGTGGGTCCGAAATAGTTTACCTCCTCCCCGAGTAAACAAATTTATCTGTAGCGGCTACAAGAAAAATAAATAAATTAAAAATGAATAAATAACATTTAATTTAAGTATTATATACAAACTAAGAAAAATACTTCATTCTTCTAAGTACAATATTGCCTTTCATGTTAGGCCTTTACATAAATTCTCGATCATTGAATATCTTACTACTTAGTTCTTTAAACATTTTAAATTCCTTTTCTTTTTTTAAATTACATTTAAAAAAATCTAAGATATTTTACTCTAAATTTTTGGCATGACATAATCAAATATTTATCGAAAAATATGTTGATACCTCTTAGGACGTTCGTTATTTTTTCACTTCAAGTGCCATTAAACTTTAATGAAACCTGGCTGGCTGATATTTTGCAACATAAACATTGGTATGATAATTTTCAGTATCAGTAGGTATTGTGTCATGGCTAGTAAATTTAATGAATTCGAAAATCTTGTTGGATGATTAAACGCTTCATCAGCTTTCATGAAATATCCAGCAATCAATATTAATATGTTCCCAAATGCTCTGATGTTCCGGGTATATGGTTCGATTTATTGATTAATCTGTCAATTAGTTGTTTCTCCTAGAAGAACAATATCTTTAGGACGGATATTTTTGGCCACAATAGCTTCGTCTATGGTAGAAGTATTAAATCTTCACACGAATTCAGGTCTTTGGTGTGTATCAGATCTATTTTGTGAAGTTTTAAATAACCTTACTTGAAGAATACCTCATATATAGGAATTGGTCCTTTTTACTCCCTTAGAAACTCTTAAGAATACGCTTGATTCATTATTGTCTTCACCTAAAAAATCCATTTATTTTAATATATTTTAATTATCAAAGAAAGAAGCAGAGAGCGAGAAAATAATATATTTTTTTTATGTTTTATTATATACAAGTGACCGTCAAGACTTGACACCAAATCCTATATGGTCAATATGTGTTTGCCACAGTTTAATAAAAACCTAGGTTATGGAACCAAAAAAATAAAAAAAGTATCAATAAATTAAGTAGGAAGAGAATAATATAAAATAATGTAAATGAGAGAGGAAGGTAACTCAAAAGAGATTGAAAAAATAAAATAATAACACTATTATCATTAAAATAAATTCTGTGAAGTGATTTTTTTTTCTATAGTTTGCACTGAGCGTTAATAAAGAAATGCTTGATCATCAACATTTTTTTTTTATCTAACTGTTGTAAAAACATCGCCTCTGTTTCTAGGGGAACCATCGCTTCTCTTTGCTTCCCATATTTCCTGCATCGGAATAGAATGTGGCGCGGGTCTTCAGGGACTTTGCATGTTAAGCAATTGCGATCATTTTCTATTTTCATTAAATTTAGATATTTTTTTGTGCAGCCATGGTTAGTCCGTAGTCTTACAAGTTGGGAAAATAATATATATATATAAGACAAACCTTTTATCAGGATTTCTTTTATTCGTACCGACAATTTTTTTTTTTCTATAATTTGATTGTGGTCATCTTGAAACGTCCGATTTTCCGTGAGTAGGGAGTAAACATTTTTTGTTTATAACTGAAATTAATTCTTCAAAACAATAAATAGAAAATGTGATGTGTGCAAAACACGCCTTTCACTCATCTCCATGCTTAAAATCAATTTAAGGATTATTAAAGTTAAGAGTTTATAGAGTTAAAAAAGTTAAGATTGTATTGAGTTTCAATGGAGCGATGTGTTTCAAATTCAATAATCTATCAATAAAAAATATTATCAACAATCATCACTTAGTTTTATCCTATTTTCATCACTCTCCCTTCACATATACAACTTTGTACGTAGGATGACATTTCTTCTAAGATCTTTAGTTTTTATTCATCTATGTTACTATTCTTAAGCTCAAAAAAAAATGTATCTAACAAATATTTTTGTTCTTTTCTCCTTTTGTTAGTTATGAAATTTGTTTAACTCGTATATTTACCCGTTTGTTCATCAATACTAACAACATGATAGGGTTAGTTGTTTCGAATTAAACAAATTTAAGGTATATCAAAGGAAGGAAATTTAAAATATCAGTATTTAAACACTGTCAGAATATTTCAATTAGAATGAAACCTACATGTTGTTAAAGCTCATTAAAGTCTACCTCGTTATAGCGAGTTTAATCAAATTCATTAGAGCAGTTTTTGAGAAAATCGGAAAAAGGTGCAAAATTCATGGTATACAGAGGCAATTTAAAAAATAAAGAAAAAAGACTAACATCTTAGGCTTACACCCTTTAATAATAAAAGAAATTTCATAATATGTGTGTAATACTGTTTTATTTTATTATAGTGTGATTATGAATTGATTAATTGAGATATTTATGGTTGTTGAATGTTTAAATTAATTTAATTTTGAATCTTTTCTTTTTTAATTTTTTTGGAAGTTTTTCTTTATATAAAGACTTAATGAGCACACATTGACTTCCTTTTGTCACTTAATTACTTTATTTCATAAGCTTTCATATCTGTCAACGTTTCGGGGCTGTTTCTCCATTTTCAAGATATAATGTGCTTATCTAAAAGTTCATCTATTTTTTTCTTCAAATTGGATGAATTGTTAGTCATATGGTTGGTGCTAATGTCCATATTTAATTTAGTTTCTTTTCTTTTTTAATTTTTTTGGAAGTTTTTCCTTATATAAACACTTAATGAGCACACAAGGAGGAAGTCAATCCTTTTGTCACTTAATTACTTTATTTCATAAGCTTTCATATCTTTCGACTTATATAAATATGAAGAATAAATTAATGTTAATTAAAAAAAGAGATTGTTCCAAAATAACCTAATTATATTAAAATACTCTTCATAATAGGATAATCTAAAAATAAGAAATTTCAGTTTTATAAATTGTATTGCTTTTGAGCTAAGCTTCCATACTCACACAGACCATTTTGCGTGACTCAGCCATTTGGACCCAGAAATGCATGTTTTTTTAGTTAAAGACTCGAGTTTGAAATTGTTCTCGATACTAATACTTTCCCAAAGTAGTATTAATATTAGTATGAATAATATTAAATCAAGCCGCACCATAGACAGAAATACAAAGAAAGTATTGAATGCTCTTACTGTACAGATTCGTAACCTTATTAGCACGTGGAAGACGACTATGTGGGAAGAAAAACTAAGAGCGGCGCATGGAGATCACCGAAAATTATGGACGATGACAAAGAGAGTGACTAGAAATTCAACTTCTATCAGAATTCACGAAGATAATAAATTATTGAGCTCAGGAGAACAGGCTAGAAAACTAGCTGAATACTTCGATACAGAAATAAGAAATAAGACAGGGGTTGCTAACTTACTCCCCCAGAAAGAAAAAGAAAGCAATTTCATGTTCGTGTCCTACAAACAATTAAAAGCGGTTCTTCGCCGGACGCACGGTAATAAGCACCAGGATGTGACGGTATACAGAGTGTATTACTGAAACAACTTCCAAGAAAAGGATTAATGCACCTAGTTAAATTGTATAATTCCTGCTTACGACTAAGATATTTTTTAATGCATGGAAGAGTGCAGTACTATTCCCACTCCTGAAACCTGCAAAATCTGGAAATGAGCCATCTCACTACCGTCCAGTAAGTTTATTACCACATATGCGAAAAGTTTTCGAGAAAACGATCCTTAATTACCTAAGGATGTTCTGCGATCAAAATGAGATAATCCCACCGGAATAAGCAGGGTTTCAATCTCAATTGAGCACAGAACATTGTTTGGTTAAACTGCACAATGAGGTGACCAGGAACTTAAACTCGAACAAGGCAACTGCTATGATAGCCCTCGACTGTTCTAAAGCTTTCGACTCTGTGACTCACGAAATCCTCTGCCAAAAACTGATTGAACGAGAGTGTCCGGAACAACTGTCATTAAATCGTTTTTGAGCAATCGCTACTTAGCTGTAAAAGTTGCGGAAGAGCTCTCCGGTTCGGTACCACTTACATGTGGTGTTCCACAAGGAGCAGTGCTGTCTCCTATATTGTTCTCCATTTACACTTCTGACATCGTTGGAAGGAAGTACGAGAAAGCCACTGTATCAGCTTTTGCCGACGATATTGCAGTCACGAGCAGCAGCTCCAATGCCAGTACGGCTCTCAAACAGTCCCAAAGTGCCTGTCAAAAAATAGCTTTAGAGCTAAAGTGGCTAAACATAGAAATTAATCCTGACAAAACAAAGGCTATTGTTTATTCGTTCCAGAAGGGTAAAAAAATACTTCCTTCAGGATTTAATCTCAATAATTGCCAAATTAAACTGTCTAAAAATATTGTATATCTTGGAATCACGTTCGATAGACACTTAAAATTTTCAGTCCACTTTTCTAAAAAAATTAAATCTGTAAGGCGAAAAATGTTTAGGCTAAACCATTTGATTTCATCTCCAAGTATATCTCTCCGACTAAAAGCGATGATATACAAAACAATTCTTCGTCCGTCACTGTTGTATGGCTCACAACTTTTTCCACACGTAGCGAAATCAACGGAAAAGAATGTCCAGGCATTTCAAAACGGCATTCTAAGAAGAATCGCAAAAGGGACGATATTCCAAAGAGTAAAAACAAAGAAATTACATGAAGAGATGAAAATGCCAACAATTAAAAACTTTATAAGTGAGAGGAATTTAAAGTTTTTCGAATCAACGAAATTTGTAAATAACCCTATATTTAATCAACTAAAACCCCCAGGAATACCTCAGCGATGGCAGAAACTCAACAAATAAATAAATTAGTTTAAGTTTTAGTTGTAAGGCCGAAACAAACTAGAAGGTGAGCCCCATCACCTGAATTATTGTTCATAATGTTATTACTCTCCAGAAGTTACGTTAAAGATTTGCAACTCCTTAAAATGCACGATTGCAGAAAAAGGAGAACTTACCAGCATTGCAGGAGCTTAGAAGAAAAAAAAAATAAGGGGCTAAGAAAAAGAAAAAAAAAAAATTAAATCAAGTAATAACTAAGTATATAAAAACGATTGCTACGATATAGACGAGTTTCAGAAATAAGATTTTGAACTAACGAACTTTTACGTATTTATTAATTAAGGGTTATATGAAAAAGGAGAAGAAAAATCAAGAAAAAGAAGGTTACTGTAAAAATGACTACCGTTCTTTCCGTAAATACTACATTCGATAGTCGAGATAGGAGGGGCAGAATTTATTTCCGGAGGATACATATAAAAATGATTTTTCTTCCTGCAGGAAATCGAATCTTCTCCTCGGGCAACCTTTCAAATTGATTTCGTTGAGTTGCTTCGGTCGCTTATGATATATTCACAGCAGTATATTAGCCGCACGAGTTTGTATGGTCACGAAGGCAAATTCCAAAAATTTCATCTCTGATAGATTATTAAAATCAGTCAGTCATTCAGCTCGGAATTGACTTTTTTTTCTTTCTTTTTTTGAAAAATACTGTTGCATTACTTTGTTATTAAAAAAGGGATCTTCAAGATTCTGATGGCTGAACAACTGAAATAAATCAAAATTAAAATAATAAAATATACTCGCTGCACCGTATTTCACCCCCAACACAATGCAAATAAATTTAATGTTTCGATGAAAGTAGTATATAAATATTTAATACACAACCGAAGGAGAAAAAAAAAGAAACGTTTTTTCAGTTCACGCTAAAAAACTTAGCTTTGAAAATATTAGCAGTTATGTAGGTGTATAATATATCGTTGAAAACCTCGATTATTATGTTACAAATCAAGACTTAGTAGCGTGACAAAAAAACATGAAATTTCAGTAAAAGCTACCTAGATTTTTTAAAAATCATTTATTGATATTTACAATTGTATTATACAACACAACTAGTAAATAGGCTCATATAAAATAGACATGAACAGGACTTGTAGAGAAACTTATTTTCAGACGCCTCGGGAGATTATCAGGTATTGAAGGAGAAGAGAGGATTGAAACTAATGGGTTAGAGTGTAAATGGAGTTTGGAAAGAGAGTTATCTGGTTCGGGCGAAATCAGTAACATACAGAACATTAAGGTCATTATGGATGAGTTTGTTCGTGACAAATTAGGGAGCGTTGAGGATTTTTCGAAGGATTTTGGATTGTAAGGATTGGATTCTAGAGGAATTTGATGGTTTAGTTGAGCCCCATAGCTCTACTCCGTAAGTCCATAATGATAATATAAGTGGAAGGTTTGAGTGTTGAAGTAGTCGAAAACGTCTAGCAGTTTCTTGTCGTTTCAGTCTTGTATGAGGATAAATCTAGATATTTAAAATTTATTTCTAACAATAATGTGGGAAATAGTAAATATAAATGGAGTGCAAAATAGTAAATGAAAGTTGTGACATGTGCGCACCAGATTTCTTTTATTTGATTATCAATAAATATTAAAGGTTAGTTTAAGGAATATTTAATTTTTTTTTTTTCATTTCAACAAGACATAAGGTGATCTTTAATTATTCTTTTGAAATAAATTATAAAAACATATGGTAATTACATTGCATTTATATCAAAGTGTAAAAACGATTACGAACTAAAAAACAAGGGATCACTTGTAGCTGGGTGGTTAGCGTAACAGCCTCCTATGCCAAAGATCACGGGTTCAAACCCGCAGGTGGTCCTAGGATTTTTTAATGGGAGTAAAAAATCCTTAGTTACGCCGTCCTTCGGATGGGACGTTAAAAGGTGGTCCCGAGCCTGTGCGATGTCAGGTACTCGTTAAAGATCCCTATCCTAATAAAACCTGGATAGGTAAAATTTAGGATTCCCACTGTTGCATCGTCCGATTAGCCATAGTAGCATAAAGTGACGTTAAATAAATAAACAAACTAAAAAACAAATGCAAATTTATATATACTCACAGTTCAATCCTCGGATACAATGGCCATTGAAATATTAAAACAAACAATCCCTTTCATTATTCAATTAAGTAATAAATTTAATTGGTAAGGGAGAGGAAAAAAGGAAACGTCCTCTATCGGTAAACTCTTGAGTTTCAACCTCAGCAGTTTAGAGAGAAATTCCGTCCTAACACTGTTTGTATTGTAAATTAATAAAATCGTTCGTTCGTCAACTCACCTGGGATTCAGGGAACTCCTGTTCTGTATATACCTACGCTAGCTGGGTCGCTTACACTTCCAATATTGGGTTCCATAAAAGGATATATGAAAATAAAGTTTGGGGCTGCTATTTAACTACACCACTATTTTATTTAGATATGACACACAACGTTTCTGCTATATTGCCATCTTCTAGCACATAGAACAATTTTTATATCAACTAGATCCTGCCTCAAACAATTTTGCCAGAAAAATTGATTATACTACTAATGTCTCTATTTTTGTTGTTCGTTGTGCTTCATAACTAAATAAAACTAAGTTAAATATCAGCCCCCAACTTTATTTCTGAGCATTGACCTTCACCTTAAATAATCCACACCTAATTAAATGACCAGTGACAGGCTGACTGGAAAAAGCGAGGAGCTTTGAAACAAATTTAAGAAGTTATTAATGGTTTTAGTGAAGTATAAAATAGAGAAATTAGTAGTATAATTAATCTTTCTGACAAAATCATTAGAGATAAAAATTGTTCTTTGCACCAGAATATGGCATTATAGCAACACAGAACAACGTTGTGCATCATAACTAAATATACTGAACATAAACAACTAACAAATGCCGCAAATATAAATCCTCATTTTAAAAAAAGTATTGCGGTACTTTTCATAAGGTAATCGTATTACAACATATTTTTTATAGTGAAATTAAATGAAATATTTAAACTTTGAAAATTCTATCACACTCTAATTGGACTTAGAAAACTCATAATATTATTTATAGATTATTCATAAAAAGCTTATCTTTTATCCGATTACTGAGCCATCAAGGTAATTTGATTTAATTTTGATAAAATTACTTTAATAAACCTTCCTCTGAGAGACGCTTGTAAGTTTGAATAGGTTCTATGGTCGTTAATAACTTATAATAATAACTTTATCAAATAAATTTTATTTAATTAAATTATATTATTTTCTACGTTGACGCATAAATATGTATTTAATATTGCTGATGTATATTAATTTGACGAAACGTGAAAAAATAATGAAAATAAATTTTTTATTATAATTGCAAATTTTTTGAGAAAATAAATCTATTTCTAGGTTCTTTTTAAATAAAACGATCCATTTTACACTCAACCATCCTTTATTTCTTTTTTTCTCTCCTACGTTTCAGCCTTTGCCTAGATAAGGAAAAATACTGTTATAAAAATCCAATTTTGTTAAAAGTGAAAGAATATATTGCCTTTATCCAGTAGATAATAACAAGCTGACAATATTTTTAAAATGTGACAAAATATATTTTTATATGTCTAATATACAGGAATGATTTAAGTTAACTGTTAACTGTTTTATAACAATGTGAAAAATAATGTTGACTTTCTTTTAATTTCTAAATAAATGATGATGGGATCCTTGAAACTGGCAAAGGGAGAGAGAAAAATAATTAAGGATTGTTGAGTGTAAAATGAATCGTTCTATTTAAAAAGAACTTAGAACATGGAAAATTATTTATAAAAGATTTATTTGAAAATATTTTGTGGTCTTCTATAATACGTTTAAACCAAATAAAAATGTCTCTTTATTTTTTTTTTTTTAATTCTTTAATCCATTCTGTTCTCCATCAGCTTCCGTTTATTTCTGCATTAGCGAATTTATAAAAGTGTCCAAAAAGTGATGTATATCTGTAGCTACACCACCAAAAGCAGAATACCAAAATACTTCCGGTTTAAAAAACGACAATATAAGAACATATAGATTGCTTAAAAAGAGATAGATATAGAAGAAGCTGTTAAGTCGTGGTAGATGAACTGGCTTTCCTTTTCATTTTTTTCCTCTGGCGCGACTGGCCGTGTAGGTCTTAAGCCGCGTGGTGTAATTTCCTGAGAGAAAATACACGCCACGTTTCTCGATGAAATTGTATAGGACAGGGTCATCACTACCATCGCCCATTTTTGTGAGTCGACACCAGTAGTCTGACGGACGTCACATACCCGGGAGAGAGCCTGTGAGTGAATCCCCATTTAATTATATGCTTATAAAATTCGAAATTATAAAATGCTTATAAACTGGGATTCGCACTCACAGTCTTGATGTGCTTTCCTTTAACTCATAAAATATAAAATAAAAAAACTGGCTTTCCTTTAACTTATAAAATTATAATACACAGAATATTGAACTCACACAAAAAAATACATTATTTCATAGGACTAACCATGATTCTTACCTTAACCGACTAGCGCCTAGATAGTTAAAGTCGCAAAGATATCAGATACTTATGTACCACCCGTACTACTATCCGTCATTATTCCCTCTTTGACAGATTTAGCTCAGCTACGCAGAAATTTCTTATATTTTTATCCTTTAGCACTACTACAGCTATAAAAAAAATACCAACAATATTGGGTCGCTTTTGAGGAAAACATAATAAGTCACTTCTTTCATACAAGGTTACAATTTTCTTTTTCGCCCAAGAGGTAATATGAGGACAACACTTTTATTATAAGAGAAAAAATATATATCGTGCAGTATATCGTAAAATATCAAAATATTTCATTAAATGAAAAATACCTCTTACCGTCAAATAAATAATTTATGTCATTCATCCAAAAAATACGTTTTGTGAGGAAGGAAAAGAACGAACTTGAGCATTTCACAGTGATAGCACCTTTTAATTATATACTTATTTCAGAAAACATAAGTAAACAATATAGAACTAAACAATGTAAATAACAAATCAGAATGTTCATATTAAAAATTATATTTTGTGGATGTAATTAGTTGACCTTGAGAATTACTGGAAGGAATTAGTCCGGGTGGCGGTCATTAAATGAAACAACTAAATAGTTTCAACTATTTTATTGTTTCCCAACGTTTCGACCCCCTTTGTGGGTCATCATCTGGGCGCATGGTCATTCATTTAATGACCGCCACCCGGACTAATTCCTTCCAGTAAAAATTATATTTATTTTCATATAAATATATCTGACAATTAAAAATTCATGAATTGATGATAACGACTGTAATGGTAAATTAGAATAATCATTTATTACATGTTCAATAGAAAAAAAGTGGCGTATAATTACGAAGTTAATAATTATTGAAAATTACGAAACTAGTCTTTTAAACTCATTGCCCAACATTACGGCAGATTGTATTATTTCTGAATAAATCAATTTATAAAAAAAAAACTTGTAAACAATATTAAAGATCTATTATTTTATAACATCATAACTAAGGACTGTCAGTGTTGATGATTGTAATTATTAATCGTTATTGTTTAGCCTTCTACAATCACAAGGGTTTTAAAGCGTCCTCCGGCCAGTCGAACTTGAATCTTTTTTTGAAAAGACCGAATTATTTTTTTTCAGATTCACTATATTTAACAACAGATACATCTAACATTTTGACAAGAAGATTCTATTTACTTTTTTCTTCATGAGCCATCTGTCAAAGGTAAAACAAAAGTAGAATCAATTCAGAAACATTTAATACGTTGAGAACCGAGAAATGAAAACGCTAAAAATCTCTGCGGAAAGAAAACGTGTAAAATTCAGATTAGCCTTTCTTGAACAACAAGAACTGCCTTATACAATACCTTCTATTCTTGAGAAATCTCATTTAATATGTTTTTTAATTGTAAATTATTTTCTCCAAGGGTTCAATAATCTTATTCAGCCCCTTTTGAGCCTTCTCCAAGACCTCGCTCAGCTAACTAAAGCTGTGAACTCTCCTGATGGGCCCTAATCAAATAATGATAGACTGTTGAACACCACAAAAGCCTTCAATTAAGTAAAATATGCTGGACAACATACATAAAAAAAAAGCTGACGAGTAGTGCTGCTGGGTACTGTCCTTCCTCATTCCTGACATGTTTTTATTTTGTTCATTTTTTTTATCCCATTTGATGGTTGTCACATTAATGCTGACAGGTGCAAATTAATAAACGAAAAAAAAATTCCAAAGAGAATGCCTTAAAAAATCCTCCAATTAGTTAAATTGCTTTTCCGTTTGGATCCAAATTTATAATATTAACGTTTAAAGCCTCCAGGTGTGCGGTAGATAGATATATTTAGAAGAAAAATATCGTATCTATATAAGTGATTTTCTTTTTCAACTTAAGCGGTATAAAAAAAGTTTAAGAAAATATTTAAAAATTGGCTTTCCTCCAAGGCGCCTGAAAAGACTGTGACCTCGAGACCTGCTCAGAAAAAAAACTTTGAAGTGCTACCATTGGGTAGATTCTTCACATGTCTATTCATGCCTGTTATTGTAATTCAGCCATTTTACTTATTGTATTTGTAAAAAAACAATAAAATATATTTAAAAAAGAAAAAAAAACTTGCTTATTTTAAAAATATTCATGGCTATTTATACATTTTCAGCATATTAATTTAATACTTTTAAAAGCTATATTCAATGAATTTGTATTTTTAATAAATATTTGGGGAGGTTTAATAAAAAAAAAAGTTTTAATATAACTTAAAATTTATGTCAAACTTACTTTAAATGGAAGATCTGAAATGTATTCAAAGAGCCCGCATATCCTTTAGGTCGTGGTGGTCTGCCTACACACAACCCCTTGGCGTGCAAAAAGTTGCCACAATGGCGCCTCAACTCCTGCCCCACATTATTAATGGCTGTTGGAGTTTGGAGCCTCCTTGTCATTCAACACTTTGCAACTAAGACCTCAATGAGGATGGATAGTCTGTCAGCAGTTTGAGGACAACGGGATTTGGTAGGGAAGTTAACGCTCAGCGAAATTAGGTGAGTAACTTGTGGAATTATCTTGCGCCACAGTAAACAATAGCACTTCACCTAATTTATCTCCGGCTATCTATAGTTAATTAAGAACTTTCGGAAACTATCTACACTTGATTATTTTGATTAATTATGTCGAATTTTCGAAATAGTTAATTTATTTTAATCACAAACTAAAACTCAAACAGATTTTTTTTTTCACTTCATTTATTGATTTGCACCTGTCAGCAGTATTGTGACAACCAGGAAATAGGATAAAATAATAAACAACCCGGGTTTACCTGTAGCATAGTGGTTAGCATAACAGCTCCTTCGTACACTGTTGCATATAAAATAAATATGCTGAAAATGTATAGATAGCCATGAATGTTTTTAAAATAATCCAATTTAAAAAATATATATATTTTATTGTTGTTTACCACTGAATATACAAATACAATGATTAATATAGCTGAATTACTTAATTTGCTTACTTTTAGTCTACTTTTTCAGAAAAGAAAAATAATAATTTCGTTAGAGAATTGTATAATGTTCGCACTGATAAAAAAAAATTCTACTAAGTAGGCCAGTATAATCTTCAGGTTTTCTATGGATGTATCAATTAATAATTGATTCAGAATCATTTTCCTCGAAAACTTAATAAACGATCCCTGCGTCTATAAATATCAAATGTTCCAGCAGTATTTAAATATTGATCAAAATAGCAAATCCAAGACAAATCCCTACACATTACTTTTACTCTGCGACATGAAACCAGCCCTCCAGTATATCTTAAAAACATCTAAATTCCACAGACAGAAACAATCAGGTCGGCTTGACATTCGACAGAAGAATGACATGGAGCCCACACACAGAACAGACAGATAACGCTAAACAAAAGGCTAAAATATTAATAATCACTACTTTCAAGACGTTCAATATTAAAACTTAAACAAAAATTGAACACTTGCACATACCTACTGAAACCCATTTGGACTTAAGCATCAAAGATATACGGGACAACAAAGTAAGACAAACTTACGTAAAATTGAAATATCCCAAACAAAAACTTTTAGGAAAATCACTAAAGCTTCTTGGTACGTTAACGATATTACTCAACATACAGACCACACCACAACAGTCAAAGAACAAATAAGGACACTCTAGAAACGTTTTCACAACAATTTACACGGACATAATGACATATTAATACAAAACATGGCCACTAATGACATCCGTTAAAGCCTGAAAAGGAGCTGGATGAGGAATCTCCTGTCATAAACAGGAAATAGCAATCAATCCAGGAAGAGATGCCGCTGGGTATCACTCTATCCATCATACTTTACCACACCACAAGATACCATCGCATTCACTGGTTCTCCATGAAGTTAACAGGGGTGAATAAAAACAATAAAGTTAAAAACAAAAAGATGGACAAACCATTTTGAAAGTATATTTAATAAAAAAGATCAAGATAGCCCACCACCGAGAAATCTCTGAGAAAGCAAAAATGAAGTTTGTATTGAACCTCCTTATAATGCTTTTGAGAAGATTAAGATCAACAAGACCCCAGGAATAAACATTCTAGTTTAGCTATTTAAGTATAGTGGGGGAGGAATAATAAAATTTCTTCAGAAACTTTTAATGACATTTGAACATTACCAGAAAAATTACCAGTAGAATGGAAGAAGGCAGTAATTTGTTCAATATATAAGAAAGAGGATTTTTATTTATGTGATTATTACAGAGGCATCTCTCTCCTTCCGTCTGTGTATAAAATACTGTTGATAATTCTTTTGAATAGGTGTCTTCCACTTGCAGGACGTGAGGTGGGAAAATATCAATTTGGATTACGAAGGGAGGGATCAACCACATGTGAAATATTTACCTTATGAATTTAGTTGGACAAAACAAGAGAATAACAGGTTCCTACTCATCACCTGTACATTATCTTTCAATTATTATCTGGGAATAGAAAAGAAGCATTTAAGACGATGGAAGAAATGAACATTCATGAAGAAAGTCATGTTACATTAGCGTGCAAAAGATTTGAAAGAGTTAAGTCCTTCATATACTTGGGTCCTTGGTGAATAGTGATAACGCCATAGTGAGCGGACAAATATTATATATCATTATTTGGTAATGTTATATTTCAGTGTACTATAATTTAATTGCCTCAAAGTTGCTTTCATCAGACCAAACCACCTGTCTAATCTTGAGCACTCCAACTTTAGTGAAATTTTTCCCAGCTGTGCTTCTTGCAAGAATGCAAAAGATGCAGGGTTTATTCAAGGCCTTATAGGCTTTCAGATTCTTCTTGCTCTCCGGTCAGAAATATCAACAGAACACAAGGTTTTTTCTGCACTACACAAGGTATTACGATGTTATGTCAACGATATGTTCTCATCAAAAACCTTCCCTTATGTGCTACTGTTATTTCCTTTCTTCCTACGGTTTCTTTCTAATTCCATCAAGGAATCGTACGCACTTCGCTGTTTAAAAGTAAAGTTCTGCTCCTATTATTATTACTACATTTTCTATAATATTATTAGCATACCTTGAAGAATAAGTTCTTTGGCTAACTAATATGTTAATGATATAATAAATTATTTTATTTGCATATGTTTATATATTGTTAGCTTGAGAATGATTAGTTCATGCAATATTGCGTTAGAAAATCATTAATAATTAATCTATAGTATAAATACATTACTATTATTACAGAGCAATGAATATTTTTTATATTTCCAAAAGTTGGTTAAACAATGAACAAAATGAACAAACTTTCAGAAGCATTCAAAATTAACTAAATGCATAACTAATAATTTGTAATATACATTACGTTTGTAAGCTGCTTTGAGTAATTAGTGGAATATAATTACTCAGGCTTTAATTATATTGTCCACATTAGATTAATTAATTTCGATATTATTCCTGACAAGATTGTAAATTACTTTGACACTTTATAAAGTAGTAGATTCTTTAAAGGCAACTTGAGACAACTCTGAGGAAGAATCTAATTTGAAGCATTCTTCTAAGCGGATTACCTGGACCTTCAGGACACCTTTAGCCCTTTCCGCACGGAATCCCGGTTGGGACAGCTCTTGAATCCTTAATAAACTTACTGCTTTACTCTAAATATTATCCTCTGCAATAAACTTTATTGTTTCAACTCCTTTTTTTCCTATATATTTCTTAAATAGTTCAATCCATCAAAAAATAATGTTTCTATCATCATAAATATATAGAAAATATTTAGCTCTAATTATAAAGAAAATTAATCACGTTTACTGTCCCTCGTTTTTAATACATTGTCTGGATTCTGGCCAACCAGTGCTAGTTTTTATATAACAGGCACGTCAATAAAAAAAATCTGGTGCCTGTAACATACCACTTCCACTTAACTCTTTAAAATAATGTTAATTTTTTTTAATTATAGCTAGAGATGAAAAAAGATGATTACAATTACAAGATGATTTACATTGAGTTTAAATAGAAACATGAGTTTTATTAAATAATCTATTATATTATTATCTACAACAATCGGTTTTTTTTTGTTTTTTTTCATTACTCTCCATAAACTTTTACTACTAAAATCTTTAGCTTTCCAACGGTATATTGTACATCTATATTATTGTTCTTATTTAGAGAAAAAAAAAAAAAAAAAGTACTCTTGGTAATCTATCAGGGATATTATTGGTTCTAATTAGTCCACCATTTATGTAGAGTAAACACAAAATCTAATATTTATTTTAATCAGTAGAAATGGAAAAATAATAGAGAACAATTTTTCTGAAAATATTTCAAAATAAATAAATTTCGTTAAAAATTAATTTAATTAATACACCAAAAAGAAATGAATCCAGAAAAATATAATCACCCCACCCCTCGAAAGATATAGTTATATGTTTCAAGATAAGTTAAATTTAAGTATATAATAAGAAAACTCAGCCTTAAGAAAACCTTTTACTTCCCATGTAAATAGTACTTTACATGGGGAGCGGCGTGGTCTAGTGGTTAGAGCACTAGGCTACTGTTCTCCGGGTCCTGGGTTCGAATCCCGGCTATGGCAGAATACTATTTATTCTGTTAATTGAGTAGGGGAAGACCCTAGGATATGGAGACCCTCCTATGGCAGACCCAACCTCTTGAGAGTGGGTACCCAAAATTGGGGAGAAAATCTGGCGACCGAGCGTGATTTAGGCATAATCACCTCATCGTACGGCCGTTGGCCTAGAAACAGTACGAATCTCTATATGTACTCATTCATGGGATGTCGAGCTACAGTTTTTTTGTTTGTTTTTTTTATTTACATATAGACACTGATATGGTTATAGAATTGGCGATTTTTGGTTAATTATTGAATAATTCGAAAATTGAAAACACTTCTTGAGCATACCACACGCTTAAATAAAATATAATTTTTTTTTTTTTTAACAGGTATATAGATTAATATATTCTAATCAAATTTTGATGTGTTATAGCTGGTCTATTTTTTAACGGGTTAGAAACCCAAATAAAAATTTATATGAATGGAATCATCTTATATTTTCTAAGTAACTATTATTATCTCTGATATATTTCTCTTTGGAAATACAAACTATTGCGCAATAATTTGTAAATTATGTGAAATTAAATTATTATTATTATAATAACGAACGAGTTTCATGACTCAGGAGCGCTTTCGAACCTCCACTTATCATTGTAACTTAATATTCCATATAATTATATTTCAAAATAGGTTATAATGAAAATTTTCAATTTACTCCCACCCCGAGTACGCTATTCCCTCCTAATTTTAAACATCGCTCCCTCGTTAGCCTTCATTTCATTTACTAATTATTTTCCTAATAAATACTAATTAGGCACTATGGGAATAGACTGATGACGTGGTGTCGATAAATCTAGTGTTCACAACTCAGAAATATGAAATATGGGAGATGAACGATTTTTTTCCTTTCGAACTATTCTCTTATTCGTTAGATATTATTTACTGAAATAATTTATATCTACACGTCTAACTTATTATAATTACCTTCTTTTTAAACTTTCTTTTATTTTTTCATGTTATTATTTACTAACTTTTGGCGTATCAATAAGTATCAATCATTCCAAACCCCTTCGAAAAATTTAATCATACCGATAATCATAATAATGATAAGTGTTCACTTAACATGTACGGTCAATTCAGTTAATGTTCCAGCACTTGGTGGTATTCCAGGCAACAAAGAAGCAGACAGAGCCGCCAGCTTGGCCAGGTAAGGTACTAATAAAACTCACAGCAGAAGGCTGGATCAGCCAATTGAAAAATAAACTTCAAAACTGGGAAACAATGTGGATAACAGGGCAATATAAACTAAAAAAAGACACCAAAAAACGGACCACCAGCACTAGGGTTTCCGGAAAAGAGGAGAACATTTTATGCCGGCTTCGTTTTGGACACTGCCAGTTCACCCACAGTTACCTTTTTAGAAATTTTCACTCATCCACCTTCGAATATTGTGATAATGTGTCCACAAAGTGTCCAACATCTATTATTAGAGTGTTCCCTATTCGAATCAACTAAACGAAAAATTAAACTGACATGAACCCTGAAAGATGTACTGAATGGTGATGAAGACAGAGTAAAAAAGCTATTTAAAAGAAATTAAATATTAAAGCCTAGGATAGCGTAGAGGAAGAAAAGGTGGCTCTGGGGTAGACGACGAGGCGGGGAGAATGAAGAGATGAACTGGGAAGACGGATATACCAAGATGTAAATATGAAGCCCACCTAAATCTAAATTGTAACCAATAACCTTTTCCTTTATTTAAAATACACCAATATTTATTTACATCAGTTTTTTCACTCATTCGATTTAATACAGTCCACTAGTCCTAACTACCTCTTTGTCTAGACCTAATCATTCTTTATAATGATGGTTAGACCAAACAATAAGTTTCCGAAGAGGTTCAGAGTTTTAAGTTACCTATAAGAAGCGAATAAATGATGAGATGGTTCGGGTGCTCCCTATCAGTTGTTTTTTCACTCTTCCCTGGAAGCCTTGATGTATACCCGCGGGTCGAATCGTTAGGCAATAAATATTTGTTCACATATTTTCTAATCTTTTGTGACCTCCACCCGAACTATCTTGTCCTTCATTCATTTCACTGTCAACTATTTAATATTCAATTAAAGAAGCATAATACAATATTAAAAACTTCGAATAAAAAAAATCTCAGAGGGCGTACGGAAATAAAATTTATTGGGTTAGCAATGACTGATTGCGGGTTCAGAATATAAAAAAACATGTGCAGTGATACAAAAAAAATGTATATAACACGAGCAATACTTGAATTGACTCGACATAAGAATCTGGTGCGGGCAACACACGACTTTCACTTCCCTCCACTGTTAAAATCAATTAAAGAATTTTCAAATACAGTTAGAGATAAAAATTAGTAAAACTATTAAAGAAATAATTAAATTGAGTTTCTACTGGAACATGTGTTTTATACAAAAATCTATTATATTATTATCTAAAATAATCAGTTAGTTTTATGTTCATTTCATCACTCTCTATTAACTTTTAAATGCTTGTGTATGAGATAATATTTTTTCTAAAATCTTTAGCTTTCCAACGGTATATCATACATGTATATTACTGCTCTTATGTTCAAAAACGAAAAATTGCATTAAAGAAATATTTTTTCTATTTTATCCTTTAGTTGGGTATCGAATTTATTCAATGTTTATATTTATTTGTTTTTCATCAGCGTAAACAAGATAAAATAGTTATTTTTATTGAAGCTACAAAATTAAAGGTACTTTAGAGGAAGAAAATTTAAAATATCGGCATTTGAGCCCTATCAGACCATTTTAATCAGAATAAAAACTTACATGATATTTAAGCCCATTAAATTTTACATCGATATAGCGAGTTTAATTAAAATCGTGGGAACCGTTTTCGAGAAAATCGAAAAAAGGTGCAAAATGTATGGTATAAAGTGCCTCTTCTAGTAAGCTCATTTTGATGAAAAAAGTTTTGTCACGTCTCGGGCGTATAGTTGTCTTAAATATGAAATTTCAGTTTCATAGGACTTACCGTTTCCGCCCGGGAGTTACCACACACACACACACCCCACACACACACACACAGACCTTTTTGCGGGACTTGGTTATTTGGACTCAGGGGACCCTAAAACGTGTATTTTTCGTTGAAAACTGGAGTTCGAAAATTTTCACGATCGCAATACTTCCCCTTACTATATATAGTAAGTGAAAGTAATATGACTTGGAATGATTTAGTGGTGGCAATAATAAAAATATTTACAAGAGGAAATTTCCAATAGCTTTAAAAGGTTAAATAAAATTCATGGATGATGAAATTATTTAGAGAATTTGCATTGCACCTTATCATTGATTATCCTGCACGAAATAATTATCAGGGGGGAATTATAAGTTTGATATATTCATATTATGTATAGTGATTATCTCATTTCTTTTTTAATTAATGAAGAGTTTTTGGTTTATTATTTTCAATAATGAACCTTTGTAATCGACCAAATAAAATAAATAAATAACCCCCACTCCAAATTTGAGAGCTTACGTTTCAAGATGCATAGAACCCAAATAACGAATAAAATAAAAATCCGTTTGTCCGCCGTCCGCAGCATTTCTCAGAAACTACTGGACCAATTTTTTTGAAATTCGCCACCGAAATACTAGTCCATGCAACGATGATTCTTAAACCTAGACGTTGATATCAGCTGTTTAGTTTTAAAATGACGCCCGATTAAAAGTGATTTAATTCAATAACTCAGTTATTTTTGAAGATAGAGAAAAAATTTATTAGTGTTTTTTAACCAAAAAACCGCGAATAATTACATAAAAGAGAAAAAGAAAAGAAAAAAATTGAAATTCAACACATAAATACTCTCATAAGTCAGTTATTTTTCATGATAGAGAAAATTATGTATATTTTTAGTGCCATTTGATAGATGATTAAAACGTAAAAAGAATCATTGGAATTGGTTAAAAATCAGCTTAGATATTGCGTTTTGAAATCAGCGGTAGTGTTATGATATGATCCTTTGAATTATTGCTTTTCATATTACTTAATTGCCTATCAACAGCTATAAACAGTTATACCGTAATATTGTTATTTGGAAATAATAAACCATTGTGTAATAATTTGCAGCGTTTTTTTTCGTATCCATCAAGCCACTATTGTACCCTTTTTAAAAAAAAAGTGGTTAGAAGTTTTAAAAACGTCGCTCCTCCCGCTCCCTCCCTCAATAACAAAACAAAAAAGTACACAAATTAGTTGACCGGTGACAGACTAGATACAAATGGAGGGATGTGACAAATGCCAGTTAAAAGAGTGCGCTTTGTTTCCGTTGGACACCCACTCCTCATTACAACAACACAATGGCAGCTGGATGGCGGCCCTTCCATTCATCTCTTCCTTCAACTTCGTTTCTAAAACTGATAGGATTCGATAACAGTTTGAATAATGGGATCGTGTCGCCATATTTTCATTAGTCCATTCATTTTTTTTTTAATACTTTTCTACCGCATCTGGTGAGGAAAGTGCTGAAATAATTGAAATTTTTTAGTGGTTAAGAGCTACACAATTCCCATAATACATTCTCGAACATTGGTCAGTCTGTTCTACGATTATGGCTTGAACGAATGGACTCATTGCATTTATTTTGTTATAAGACTATTGCCCCAATGTTGGGAGAACTAAACAAAGGTACACAATTGAATCGTTTTATTTTTTGTTCCCAAACCATCATCAAAGGCGTTACAAGACTCGGGATTCTCAAAATTCTAACCAGAATGCCAAATTAACATTCATTTACTTACGCCTAACAATTAAGACTCACAAACAAAAACTATCATCATTTTAATCAAAAATTGTATGACCCATAACGACGGCTCCTTGGTACAATAACAAAACTCTAAATACGAACTTACAACAACCAACAGTTGACGAACACATGAGAACTCTCTATTCGCGTTTTCATAGCAAACTGAACGGACACGACAATAGACTTAAAAAAGACGTCAATAGATGAAATGCCTTTTAGAATAAGGCTGAAAAGAAGCTGGATGAGAGACCTCAATTCCTAAAGTAAAGCATAGAAAGGGGATCAGCTGGGATCTTTCCTTCCCCATGCCTGTCATGCCTGCTGTCTATGTTTTATATAGCACATTTGCCTGTTGTCATATATTTCTTCTGGCAGATGCGAATGAGAAAATATGAAGATTAATAAAAACATTTATTTTCACTAATATACTCGTATATATTATTTTATAGGCTGCTCAAAAATAATCCTTTATAAACTGCATATCCTATACTTGAAGTTATCAACCTAAGATTGAATTTTATTTTATAGGCTGCTCAAAAACAATCCTTTATAAACTGCATATCCTATACTTGAAGTTATCAACTTAAGATTGAAATTTTTTTTCACCCTTACTTCGCTTTTTTAGGCTGTAAAAGTTTTTCAGACCAGAGGGTAAGAGAGGGAGGGGCTTAAGCCAGAGTTAAAAGTCCACCGGCATCGAAACACTAACACGTAATTATTTTGATCATTTGGTTGTTGGGCAACACGCGCTAACCCATTCAGCTACCCTGCCCTATACAATTTAATCATCTACAAAATAAATATAAATCGAACCAGTTGTATGTTTTTTCCTCCTCACCAAAAACTGTATTCATCTTATATCCCCTCTCATCCCCTGATTCTGTCCTTACTACGCATGCCAATTATACATCTGTGCTGTTGGTGAATAATGACGTTTAATATCATCCTAAAACCTTTAATCGCACATCGCTAACATTGAAGATTGGTGAAAAATCTGGAGGTTTAAAATAACTTTAAACAAATGCTATTAAATCTCCTTTGTAAATCTATGACTCCAGTCCAAAAATTCGCTATAATATTGTTATAATCACCCCTGTTGAGAGAATCCTCTATCTCCAGCACTCCATCTTGGCCAAAGACTTAATTTAAATTATAGCAAAAGACTGTTTGTCGATTACGGCCACTTCAACACTTACCGTACAAATTATCTAAGCTTCCATAAATTATAAACCGCCCGTTTACATATCAATATTTATAAAGGACTATTTGAACTTACAGTGCTGAACTTCCTTGGAACCAAAAAAAAACATCTATTTTCTCTAGTATTAAGTCCTTTAAGAACATTTTTTCAATCTATCAGTATCATAATTTTCGTCAGGGAGCCAAAACAATTGAAAATGCAGTAAGCAGAGAAGGACAAGGGGGAGGGAGGAGGGAGAGGGGGAATTGAAAATCAAGTGCGTGCTTGGGATAAGAAGTCTCCTTTTACCTTAACTTATTTTTTTAAACTTGCATATATATTATTTTTATTTGTTCCACTTATTTTTAGGAGGAGCCGTGCCAGCTATTTTTACTTTCACTTACTATATATAGTAAGGGGAAGTATTGCGATCGTGAAAATTTTCGAATTCCAGTTTTCAACGGAAATACACGTTTTAGGGTCCCCTGAATCCAAATAACCAAGTCCCGAAAAAAGGTCTGTGTGTGTGTGTGTCTGTGTGTGTGTGTGTCTGTGGTAACTCCCGGGCGGAAACGGTAAGTCCTATGAAACTGAAATTTCATATTTAAGACACCTATACGCCCGAGACGTGACAAAACTTTTTTCATCAAAATGAGCCTACCAGAAGAGGCACTTTATACCATGCATTTTGCACCTTTTTTCGATTTTCTCAAAAACGGTTCAGACGATTTTGATTAAACTCGCTATATCGATGTAAAATTTAATGGGCTTTAATATCATGTAGGTTTTATTTAGATAAAAATGGTCTGACAGAGCTTAAATGCCGATATTTTAATTTTTCTTTCCCTAAAGTACCTTTAATTTTGTAGATTCAATAATAATAACTAGATTATCTTGTTAACGCTGATGAAAAACTGGTAAATATATAAATTGAATAAATTCGATACCCAACTAAAGGAGAAAACAGAAAATATATTTTTTTAATGCAATTTTTCGTTTTTGAACATAAGACCAGTAATATACATGTATGATATACCGTTGGAAAGCTAAAGATTTTAGAAATATTATCATCTCATACACAAGCTTTTAAAAGTTAATAGAGAGTGATGAAATGAACATAACACTAACTGATTATTTTAGATAATAATATAATAGATTTTTTAATCAAACACATGTTTCTATAGAAATTTAATTTAATTTATTACTTTCACTTACTATATATAGTAAGGGGAAGTATTGCGATCGTGAAAATTTTCGAATTCCAGTTTTCAGCGGAAATACACGTTTTAGGGTCCCCTGAGTCCAAATAACCAAGTCCCGAAAAAAGGTCTGTGTGTGTGTGTGTGTGTGGTAACTCCCGGGCGAAAACGGTAAGTCCTATGAAACTGAAATTTCATATTTAAGACAACTATACGCCCGAGACGTGACAAAACTTTTTTCATCAAAATGAGCTTACCAGAAGAGGCACTTTATACCATGCATTTTGCACCTTTTTTCGATTTTCTCGAAAACAGTCCCGACGGTTTTGATTAAACTCGCTATATCGATGTAAACTTTAATGGGCTTTGATATCATGTAGGTTTTATTTGGATAAAAATGGTCTGACAGGGCTTAAATGCCGATATTTTAAATTTTCTTCCCCTAAAGTACCTTTAATTTTGTAGATTCAATAACAATAACTAGATTATCTTGTTAACGCTGATGAAAAACAGGTAAATATATAAATTTAATAAATTCGATACCCAACGAAAGGAGAAAACAAAAAAAAAAAATGTTTTCAATGCAATTTTTCGTTTTTGAAAAGTTAATAGGGAGTGATGAAATGAACATAAAACTAACTATTATTTTAGATAATAATATAATAGATTTTTTAATAAAACACATGTTTCTAAATAAATTCAATTTAATTAATTCCTTAAGAGTTTCACGTATTTTTATCTCTTAACTGTTTTTGAAAATTCTTTCATTGATTTTAAAAATGTAGGTAAGTGAAAGTCGTGTGTTGCCCGCACCAGATTTTTAATTATGAGATAATATTGATTATGTGCTGATATTTGTCTAAAAAATATATATGATATATATCATATATATATTATATATATATATATATATATATATATATATATATGATATATACATATACATAATACAACTATATATAATATATAGTTAAGTGTATATATATATATATATATATATATATATATATATATATATATATATATATATATATATATATATATATATATATTATTAACCTTAACTATATATTATAGTTATTATTATAAACAATATGTTTCCTTGTATTATTATGATGAATCACGGCTGTCTTCATCCACGGTCCACGCTCGTTCAAGAAATATAAATTAACTCCAATAAATAGCCAATTAAATCGAAAGTGTATTAAGCACGACAGAAGGAGCGATATAAAATTTAATTTTCAAACATTAATTTTTTTTAAATTAATCATAGACATTTTTTAAAAATGTATTCTAATATTGTACTTGTTTAATTTTTAACTAAGGACAAAATTAACCTAATCTAATATTCAAAATTGAATGAAACACCTAATAGCAATAAATCTAGTCCGGAGTTTCTTTAGCCGATTGTGAATATCTATGATTCTGTGTATGATTTTTATATTTATTTTAATTATAGGTTGTTTTTTCTTCTGTATATATATATATGAATTTTCTTTTATATTTTTTATGTAATTCGACTTTATCATTGTTTGTTGCAAATACTGTATGAACGTGGTCTCATATAACTATTACTATTATATATTTTGAAACAAATTGTAATATGTCTCAATAAATATCTAAAAAAATCAATAAATAGTAAATTTGACATATATGACGTCAAAACCCGTAGGCTACTTCACTAAACTATCGTTACTTTGGAGTGTATAATATTGAAGTTCATAAGAAGATAAATTCTTCTAAAATAAAAGGTAGCTCACACAAACTGGATATGGGAATAATAACCTACCCTTCGTACCTTAATTCCAAATCGCGTTGTGGGCATTCAGGATGTAAAATCGACTCCTGGTGAATTTACCGACGGATATTCTGCTTCGGAGAAAGAAATTTAGATTCTCGTGCAACTGATGACCGTCATCCATGAGTCCAGGCCGATTTTATTTTCGCAGTGCTCTGAAGCTAGGTGATTCTAGACTAATAGGAAAATTGGAAGGGTTAAAATATGTACCAAGTCCCTACTTCAATGCAAACATTAAACTCTAATTTCGATATCAAGAGATTTATGATCCCAGCTTTCGGTTGAAAGTGTATTCTATCGGGTAACTGCTGACCAAACATGAGAAATTATAATGTGATTTAGAGGCTTGATAACAGCCAACATTTATTCCACAGCTTTAATTAAAAGAGAGTTTATATAAGCTGAGTCAACTAGTGAAGAATGATTATTTCGAGGTCGAGATTATCACCATCAACTTTTAATTCATTGGGCAAATAAGATCTTTTTCATCAATTTGAAGAAGGATGGGTTGGGAGATTGATTGTATTTCAAGTTAATTTAAGTTATAATTATTAAACGTAGGTTTTGAATATCGCAAAAAACGAAATTACTAAAACTCGAAGATCTCAAGATACAATTTTTGTTAGTTAAGCTTTATTTAATTTTTAATAACATATCCTTTGAGAAACTATGCATATTAGATACCTAAATATTCATTTGAATAGATAAATGGTTTGTTCACTTTAAATTAATTTAGTGAGCAAAACTTTTTATTTTATTTTTTATTTTTGTAAATGGAAAAAAGTTTTTTTTTTTAGATTAAGCCGGTTCCAGTTCCAAAAAACAAACCAAAATAAAATAGCCAAAAGAATTAAAATTACAATATTCACCTTCCTTGAAAATATTTCTCTTATTCATCTGAAATAAATTCTAACAAACAATCAATAATTAATATAATAGTACTTTGTCTATTTACAAACAATTCTTTTTAGTTTATTAACAAGATATGGTATTTTAGAAAATTAGTTCATATCATTAATAAAATGTTTCATAGTAACCGAAAAAAGTATTTAAAAAAAAAACAGGGAACATTAATCAACAATGTTATCCATTTGTCTGCGCTGACTAAACAATGAGATGGGCCTTAAAGAAAGTTATAGAGTTAAATTTCTTTTTATGTATATTTATTTTCAAAATTGTTTATATTTAATCTCTCTTTTGATGTTTTATTTTATTCTGATGAGCATATGATTTGATTTTCTTAACTACAAATAATATTATTGTCGTTATAAATATATTTATATTTATTACAGATGTAAAAAGAACTAGTTGGTTCTAAATCTAACAGGTCATTAATGAACTTAATTCTAATTCTAATTCTCATACTCGAACAACAAGCTCCAATGATTTTATATCTCTAAATTATGAAGGAAAATGTGTATCAAGTATTTTTTTCCCTTCAGAGTTATTTTATATCTCTTCACAGTTATTTCATTACTATTCTTTCTATTTACCTCCCATAACTAAAGGAATTTCTCCTCGAAAATTGTAATTTGGTATTGAATAAATGATGAATTTTATTATTAAAGGAAACTATCGAAAACATTTATTTACACTTAATCAAAAAAATGTCCACACACGCATGATATAATTGGATAAATGCTAATAAAGGAATTACTGTATGTTTGTGGCTATTCCGCCCTAGCTCGGCCTCCACTGGCTTACACAAGTGAAGCGCCGGGTGAGAGGCGCTGGGATCTCTTGTATTCGGCTTCTCCCCCACTTGTGGAGGGACAGCGGAGTCTAGGGTCCCTTTAGCAGATTGTATATATTGTATATAGTTAAGTTTGCTTGTATGATTTTTATTTATTTCCCAACTTGTATTTATCTCTACTACAGGTTGTTGTTTTGATTTGTTTGTTGTTTTTTTTAATTGTTATTTTCTTGTATATGCTTGAATTTATTTATTTCCGATTTTATTTAATTTGACTTTATCATCATTATTCTGTATATATTGTATGAATGTGTACTACATCTCTATTACTACTGTTCATTATGTAACAAACTGTAATATTTCTCAATAAAAAAAATAAAATAAAAAATAAAGGAATTTAAAAAAATTGCAACTTTTGACCTTCCATCTGGCCTAAAAATATTAAATTTGGATTCGTCAGAGAATATAACCGTTTCTCAGAAATTGTTGGGTTTATTTTCAAACCCCTAGCAAATTACAGCCGCTTCTTCTGGTTTATCGTTCTCATGAAACGCTTTCTTCTTGCGACTCGACCACTGTATCCTTCCTTCTTAGAATATTTCAAACCTTTTTTGGGTGGACATGAATCCCATACTTATTTATCCTTATGGCCATTGAGGTTGCAAGGATGGCTCGACTATGGCGATTCTCCAGTTTCCTAGGTCTTCCAGCACGTGGTCTATCCTCCAGAGATTTTAACCCTCTATTACTGTACAGTAGCATGTGACTTATTCAATAGAAGTGCAATTTTTCTTAGAGATAAGCCCTGCATTTGTTCATCAATCAACAAATCATAAGCTCTCTCAAATCACGAGAAACGCATATTGAAAAGGAATCAGTTTCCCAGGCCCAAGTAAAGCTAATACAGGACCCAAAGGTGAGTAAAGAGATAAGATTTATACATGTAAAATTGGAAAGACGGTCATAATACAACAAATAGGATCAATATTGAAAGTGTATGGAAACTTGTTTGACTTATCACTAACAAATGAAATTCTGCCTCGTTTGATATTAATGTTGAAATGAAAATAAATTAATCTATTTTTTGTCTAATATTAGTATTAATAATTTGTACATTAGGTAGGAAATTGTTATGTTGAAAATAAATAGCCCTGAAAATATAGACAAGTAGCAGTGTGCTATGAGATGTAGTGAAGGGTGAAAAATGTTGTAGCAAGGAATAAAGTAATTAAAGTTAGTTAGTTTAAAATAGTTATGACAAATTGCTGAGCTTCATTTTTCAAAGAAAAATATTTAAATAATGTAATTTTATTCAATAATGAAAGTTTAAATAAATTGTTTCAGTCTTGAAAATGGGGAAACAACCCCGAAACGTCGACTAGGATGAAAAAATGTTAAAAGACTTATGAAATAAAGTGATTAGATGATGAATGGAAGGTAGTATGTGCTTTTTTGAATGTTCCAATTAAGAAAACTTCCAAAAAAATAAAAAAGAAAAGATAATAACATGTTGTATGTAAACTTTTTTGAGCGAGTTTATAATGTCCGATGAAATATTGTGAAAATGAGAAGTTAAAAACGAAAAATTAGCCTATCATGCACTGTAAAGGACTGGGGATGGAGTCAAACTTTTTCCTGACAGGTGAAGAACCTTATTAACCTCCCCTTCACCCCTCCCTTCAATAACTTCCAGCAAGAAATAAGTCTCTCCCTCCCCGAGCAAAGGCATGCAAAGCCGAAGGATGCCATTTTATTCAAATCCTCAGGTGTTCCATTCATGGAAAGGTATATTGCATTCAGAATTTAACGAAACTATTCTTCAATATGCGATATGGTGTATTGTATATTGATCTGAGAGTTTGCAACCAAGGAAGCAGTGTATTTACCTCTTCCATTAAAAAATTAAGGAAATCAATTTTCATTTATGAAAAATCTGGTGACGCACACACGACTTACACTTACCTTCGTTGCTAAAATCGATTAAGGATCTTTTAAATGAAGTAAGAATTGAATTAGTTCAACTAATTAATAAAAATAAAATCATAAAAATAGTTACGAGAATGAGTATTGATGGAAACATGTGTTTCAGATTAAAAATCTATATAGATATATTTATAAAAATGAATCGCCTTTTCCTTTGCCATCGCATCACGCGTGAAAGGTTTGACCGATTTCTCTATTTTTTTTTCTTTTTCATGTTTATATTAGTCTAGAGAAGGATCCTATGAAAGAAAAAAAGAAAAACGTTAGTTGGATGAATAGGTTTTTTTTTGTTTTTTGGTTTGTTAATTTGCTAAGGTATCCTCTTTATCTTCCTGTAAAAAAATGAATTCCCCTTTTCCTTGGTCATCGCATCACGCGTGAACGGCTTGACCGATTTCGCTAAGACATAGTTAACTGTCTGGCAGGACATCCTCTGTCGGGTCAGCTAATTTAACAATAAAAATTAACAACCAACAATTAGTTAGTTTTATCCTCTTTTCATAAATTTCTATCACCATATACAACTTTGTATGTAAGATAACATTTTTTCTAAAATATTTAGTTATCCAACGGTATATTATATGTCTCTTTCCTGTGCTCGGTAAAAAAAATTACCTAAAAAAATATATTTATTTTTCCTTCCTTTTCTCATAAAGTTCGTTATCATTTTCTTTTAACATGCATATTTACCCGTTTTTTAGCAATTATAACCAGAGAAAATAGTTACATTACATTCTAATTTGCAAAATTAAAGTTACTTTAGATTAATTGTCTAAAAATATCTCTATTTAAACCCAGTTAGACTATTCCAATCTACACGATATTAAATCTCATTAAATTTTAAATCTACACAGCGAGTTTAATTAAAATCGTTAAAGCCGTTTTGGAGAAAATCGTAAGAATGTGTAGAATGCATGATATAAAATGGCACTTCTGGTTCACCGGTTCTGAGAAATGATTCAGTCTTTACTAAGATGTCATTTCGTGATATTTGTTTAATTTTGTTTTACGGGTTTAAACTCTTCCGAAACAGTTCAAGACGGTCAGAAACATTTATGAAGAGGACAGCATTAATGAGTGCACTGCTCAGCGGTAGTTCAAAATTTTGGAGGGAAACTTCAGCCTTAAAGACAAACAAAGTCGTGGAAAGACTTCCTTTCTTGATGTCGATGTTCAGTGGGCTTAGAAAGGAAATAGACGCCAAGGGTTGTTTTTAAAAGAACTTGCAGGGAAACTTAATGTTACTATTCGACCGCGGCCACCTATTTTGTTTAGATGGCCCCACCACATGTCTCACGTGTAAATTCACAAAACTCCTGGAAACTCTGCCACATCCACCCAACTCTCCGGCCCTCTCTTCAACGGATTATCATTTTTTTAGTCATATGGGCCACTACCATGTCGAAATAATGGGCAAGGGGTATTAAAAAACGTGTTTTTGTTTTTATCAATTCTAAAGATGGGAAATTCTAATCAATCGGAAACGTGTCCACAGTTCGGCAAAAATATTTTGATAATAGTGGAAGCTATTTTGATAAAATAAAACATTTGGAAATCACCCTGTTTTGTTATTTTCGTTTTTCAAACCAAAATCCTGCATTATTCTCTTAACAACACGATAAAAGACATCAAATTTAAGGTTCCCTTTACCCCTCCTTAAAACCCCGCATGGTTACACTAGCGAATATCGATAAATTCTTTAATATTATTATTTATATCTAATAATAATTTTTTTCAAACAATTAAAAAGAGAAAACATATATAAAAAAATAATATGAAACCAAAATTGACCTATTCAAAGAAATCCTTTGATAAATTAATCCATACGAGGATAGATAAAAGGTGAAAACAAAACGAATATTAGATGAAAACTAAAAGCTCGTTTATAAAATGGCAGGAAGAAGCACTTTTCCTGAATTGTTCTCGGAAAATTGGATGGAGTCCTGCTTTAACCATCCCGTTAATAACTTGTTAACAACCTGTGTTATTTCTTCGAAACTGTTTTTATTTTAATTATATATTCTTAATTCCTATAATTATTCAAAAATTAAACGATCTTATTTTTACTTACCTACTTATGGAATATAAAGCGATCGCAAAAATTTTCCGATTAAGGTTTTCAACGATTTAGGATATCGTGAGTCCAAATGTTTATATATTTGGTAAGGTTAGTTTAAAAACGAAAAAACGTTCAAAGTATTGTATATTACTAATTTTTCATGAGTACTAATTGCACTTTTCTCTTCAAAGATATTAATTGTTTGAGTGGTGCGAAAAACTATAGTCAGATTTGAAATTAGCAAGAAAAATACATTTGATAAAAAAAAAAAGTTACGTCCAGTTCACCAACCATTAATCGGACTTTTCTGCTGAAAAAGTATATAATAACTTAATGAATTTCAAACGAAAATAATGAAAAGTTAAGGATTGGGATTTTTTTTTTCATGTGCAAAAATAACAGATTTTACGATTTTTTATCGCACTTTAATGATTGAAATCGTAGTAAAAATATGTATTTTTCTCTATCTTCGAAATTAACTGAGTTACGGGCGTATTTATAATAAAATTTCAATTTTTTTCTTTTCTTTTTTATAATTATTTCGGTTTTCTTGTAAATAAACACTCATATATTTTTTCTTTAACTTCAAAAAAACTGAGTTATTTAATTATATCACTTTTAATTGACAGCCATTTTAAACGAATTTTTTGTTTATTCGTGTTCTGCGCATCTTGAAACATAAGCCCTCAGATTTACGTGTAGAGGGGGTAACTTTTTTTTTTTTTTTTTTTTTTGTCGATTACAGAGGTTCTTGAATTAATAGGTGATTGAAAATAATAAACCAATAAGAAGGGAATGAGAATGACTAAAATACACAAACTTTAGTTCCTGTAGTTATTAATAATTTCTAGAATCAGATTATTTTATGAAAAATAAAATTTATTTGGAAACTAAAAAAAAATTTTTTTTTGAAAAAAGTTATACTAAAAAATGTTTTATTGAGAACATTAGTGTTATGTGTGTACTCAATTTTATATTTTCTACTATTTCACACAATAATTTTACACGTTTTTGCTTAGTGACCTTCATCTCACGGGTATGACAACAACTTCACCTATGCACGCATCCACGCTATTCAACCACGCCAGCTTTTCATTAACAGAAAAGTTGAACATACAGTTAAGATACATTCATGCCCGATCATTGATGAAGGCTAACCACTTTAGGCTGAAAGAGGTGAACACTGTACGTCTCCGCATTCATTAACAGCTTGAGCTGACACCCAGCCTGTCCCAGGGGGAGGGTCTGTCCCAACCGATAACCCACATAACATGGTCGTCACTGTTTTGCGAAAAGGTAAATTATTATTTATTTATGTTTACTAATAAACTGATAAACCGCCCATTCATTGATAGTATTGAGATAATATATATAAGCAATTATTTTTACTTTCCCTTTCCTATATATGAAATATATAGTAAGGGAAAGTATTGCGATCGTGAAAATTTTCTAATTCCAGTTTTCAACGGATATACACATTTTAGGGTCTCTTGAGTCCAAATGACCAAGTCCCCCAAAAAGGTCTGTGTGTGGTAACTCCCGGGAGAAAAAGAATAGTCCTATGAAACTGAAATTTCATATTTAAGTCAACTATACGCCCGAGACGTTACAAAACCTTTTTTTTTATCAAAATCAGCTTACCAGAAGAGCCAATTTATACCATAAATTTTGCACCTTTTTACGATTTTCTCAAAAACGGCTCTAACGATTTTGATGAAACTTTATATATCGATGTACAATTTGATGGGCTTCAATATCATGTAGATTTCATCCTTATTGAAATAGTCTGACGGGCTTAAATGGCCGATATTTTAAATTTTCCTTTAATTTTGTAGATTTAAAAAAATTAGGTACATTATCATATTAACACTGATAAATAACGGGTAAATATGCATATTGAGTGAATTTGATAAACAACTTAAGGAGATAAGTGCAAACATATTTTTTATAGAATTTTTATGTTTTTAAACACAAGAATAGTAATATAGATGTATAGTAATAGTATAGGATAGCTAAAGATATTAGGAAAAAATTATCTAATTCACGGAATTTTTAAGGTTAATGGAGAGTGATGAAAAGCCGATAAAACTAACTGACTGTTTTAGATAAAAATATAATAGGTTATTTAATAAAACACATGTTTCTATGGAAATTCAAAATAATTATTTCTTTAAAATTCATTTGTATAAATGAATTGTTAAAGAATTAATTATTTTGAATTTCCATAGAAACATGTGTTTTATTAAATAACCTATGTCCTTCTTCATGCCTAACATGTCATTATTGTGTTAATTATTTCATCCTATTTGCTGATTGTCACACTACTGCTGACAGGTGCAAATCAATAAATGAAGTTAAAAAAAAAAAAAAAATTGATTTAAACAACGAAGGTAAGTGAAAGTCGTGTGTTGCGCGCACCAGATTTTATTTTGGTTTAATTTATTATCATCACGTTACCTCTTATGCTTATAATCATTTAATCATGATGAATGCTGAAAAAAGGTCATATCAGTAGCACTAATTAATCTTAACCCACTTTAATTAAATTCCGATAATTTATAAACTCTTTTAGAAGTCATGCTTTTGGCACAAATCACACAAAATTACAGAACTCAATCGTAGTGAGACGATACATAGGATTAACTCTAAGAAATTCACTAATAAAGAAAAAAATCAGCTACCAACTATTTTTGAAGGTAGAAAAAACAACAATTTTTCCAAGATATTGGAAAATAATTTTATCTACCCTATAGATAAATAAATGGATACATAACATATTTTACTCATTAATAACTAACATTTTAATTTTTACTCTTATACGCCCGAAAAACTCTAATCTTACTATTTCAAAGGATATGCTCGATTTTCATATTTTAAGTACTGTTTTATTATAATTTTTTTATTTTAAGTTAAAGTAGCCATTCTCGTTGAAAGGATTTGTAACAATTGACATTTATTGTAACCAGGATACGGTTCAAAATGGGAGAGAACCACCATTTTTGGGTCGATTCTCCTTTTAAAAAGGATACGAATCGAAATAATTCACTATTAACTAGGATTACCACCTTAAAAGGACACTTTTTAATACAGAAACTCTCTTCCCGATGGAAGAATCGGTTCGAAATAACTTAAGTCTAACTGTCTATGTTAGGGTGCACAAGAGGTGGGTTATGCACAAAAAGGACTAATTTTGCTATTTCAAAGGATATGCCCGATTTTCACATTTTAAGGACTGTTTTAATTTGATTTTTTTAATTCTAAGTTAAAGATGCCATTCTTTTAGTTTATTATCTTATATTCTTTAAGGATACATTGTCGGCATTAATATTATTTTACCTCTCGGGTATATTTATGCTCCATATAATTAATCTTTACAGTAGAAAAAAAAAGCTAATTAGTTAATAATGATAATATTCCGGATCATTAAAAAAAGTTTCATGTCGGCCAATATCTTGCAAAGTTTTAAACTCGATTTAAAGATTCTGAAATAAATATTTTAAAAAAAATCTATCTGCAAGTACATAAATAACAATAAATAACTATTATAAGATAAGAATTTAACGAAAAACTTCACCATAAAATATTGTTAATTACCTGCTTCATAAATTTGGGACAATAAAATTACATAAAATGTCAGTTTGTGAAGAATTTAATTTTACCATTAATCTTAAAAAGAAGCCTTTAGTGTTTTATGGAGAAACGTAATTAAAATTTTCAGACTTCTATTAAACATTAAAAATATGAATACTGGATTGATTCATTACTAGTAATAAACCATCACTAACTACTTGCTTCGGTATAACCATTCTGAACATTAAGATTGTCTTTTAGAATGTGAAATGATCAGTTTGAACCCTGAAGAGTGTAGAGATACGTTAATGTTGCGAAAGAATAATCAAAGATGGACAGCGATGATGAAAATCTTTTCAAATCTGAATTATTCGTAACTTTCATCGTTTCCAACCGAGAGAAAATACATATTTTTCACAAACAAATTTATCTTTGATGAGTTCTTTCTTATTTTCAATTGAGATGTAGTAGCTCAAAGATATATTATAGACCTTTACTGATTGTAATTCCACAACCTTTTATATAATTTATTCACAAACAAATTGATGTTATTTGATATTTAATATATTCTTATAGTCTTGTATTTTTTTTTTTTTTTAATTTATTATATACAAGTGACCGTCAAGACTTGACACCAAATCCTATATGGTCAATATGTGATATAGTCTTGTATTAACTGAACATTTAAACTAGTTGTGGATGGTTTTACACCCCGTTCGATAAGCTTCACGGTGGCAACAGGCAGTAGTCAGAACGGGTGGTCTTTGAGATAAAAATAAACTCAATCATATTTGAATATACCACAGTGTTTTGCTTAAAAGTAAATAAGTCGTAAATAAAATTAGTCACAATAATATTTATTTTAATCCTCTGTAAAAAAATTTTCATGTTGTTTATGAATTTGGTAAATTATAACATTATTCAATTACAATATTAAATACTTGCCATCAATGTATATTAATTACAATCCAGTGTATATATATTCAGCGCACACACATGTATTCGGAATCAGAGAATGGTGAATTAAATAATAATGAATTAAGTGAGGAGTCAAAACGTTTTTCCCATGTGCTATTTCATTGATCTTGAATAAAAGGGCTATAAAACCATAAAGAAAATAGTTTTTTTTTTTTTATTGTTTTGGTTTTCAGTATGTAAAATTTATATTTTATAAAATTTAACATGAACGCGAAAAACACATTAATTTGTTATTGAACCAATCCATTTGTTTTTTGTTTTACAACCTAGAATTTTTTATTTTTCCTAAACTAACAACTTAATTTTTAAGTTATCGGAGGAAATATTATACTACTTATTAAAATAAAATGAAATGCTTATTCCGTATCTTTAGAAAACAACTGCAGTTTTCAAACGCATTTGGTTTTAGATTAATACGGATGAAGTATTCCAGCGTATTATAAAATAAAAGATTAGAATACATTTCGAAATATCGAGTTCGTATAATATTTTCTGTAATACTTTTTTATAAAACATGGTCTCAATTAAATATAAGTCATATAAGCCCTCTCAGAGCGTTCATGGCTTTACATGTTCCAGCTAGATAACCATATGGGTCCAGACGCATAGGCTGATATTTCAGAATTCGGCGTTCAAGGGAGTCACAGGGACCTATTTCATTTTTCGGAGTAAGAAATTTCTAATTTGTGTTTCCTTTATTTACTTATTTTTAGAGGAAGAAATGAGTCCAATATATTTTTTTTATTTTTTATCCATATATTCCGAGTTTTTTTTTTAAGAAACAAGGACAGGAGATTCAATTCCTCAAATAATTTAATTTGTATTATTAGTATTGTTGTTGGGTTTTTTAAAAAAGTTCTAATGTCCCATTCTATTGAAGAGACTTTTTGTGACGGTAAACGATGATATATTTTTCAAATTCAAATTAATCAAGAAATTCTAAAATAATTAAATCTCAGAATCCTCTAGGTAATATATATTTGTTAGTGATAAGTATACATATTTATTTAAAAAGAAATACTGTAGACCTTTTCGTTTTTTGTTGTTTTTTGGTTTGTTTTTTGTCTTAATTTTTGTCTCTACCATACCATCCTTGGAATTGAGATTTAAATAAAAATAAGAGATATCATGTTATGAGGATTTTTATTGGAGCGCTAATAGATAGTGCCGCTGCTGTAAGATGAGACTCACCGTCGTCGAAGTAGTGCGGAGACGCGGCGGACACGGCGGCTGCCAGGCAGAGGAGTAGGATCAGCTGCGGCCGCATCGTGGCGAGTGGTCCTCCTCCGCTCCCGCCGCCCCCTTAATATACCGTCCCCCTCCCTCCCTCCGCCCCCAGCGCCTGCCCAGTCTCCCTCCCCTCCAGCCCACGGGGTATCAACAACCCTAACAGTTCTTAAAATTCTGACCAGAAACTCTAATTAACATTTATTTCCCCTAAGATATATATTAATAGGGTCCAAATCCACCCAACTTACATCAAGGAAGACGTAAAAAATTACCGTAAGGTAAAAATATATCAGGCTTGGAAACAGGTGTGGTCTGACGTTTACAACACCAATAAATTAAGGAATATCAAGCAATCACCTTATTCATGGAAGGCATCATTGCGATGTTATCGCAGCGGGGAAACTGCTTTGGCGAGACTTCGCAGGCTCACACATGTCCATCTCATCCTCAGGCAGCCCGAATCAATGTGTGACTTGTGTAGAGTGCCTCTCTCAATAAAACATATAATTGAGAACTGCCCCGAATTCCGTGTACTAATGGATAAACTTAATCTAGCAAGATCGTTAAGTGACAGCTTGATGGACTCTAGTGAAACATTTAGTTCACTACTGAGGTTCGTCAAAGGGTAATTATTCCGAAGTGTCACTTTTCTTATCAGTGGCCATGTTTATGGTTATCCAGAGTGCTAATCTTGAGCTTAGGTGCCTTCCACCCGACTTTTGGCGCTAGATTCTCTAGCCCTCACGTCTTTAGAAATATAGGTTAGGATATTTATCCGAGGTGTCTTCCACCTGACTTTCGGTGGCAAAAATTCAAATTCAAAATACTTATTACAACCCCGTTCTTCCAAATACTTATCTTTATTTATCAAATAACTTTCGAAATAATGGCAGGAAATTGAACTTAGAAATGCATACATTTATTTGTTTCATTTGTTATGCATACATTTATTTGTTTTCTAAATATTTCAATTTTGCCAAAAATAATTAAAATAGGCATTATTAAAATATTTAGAAAACGACTGACTCCTGATTATTTCACCCATGAATAATTAATAATTTATTATAACCATTATTAAAACACGTATTATTAAATTCAATAAAATTGAAATTGAAAGTTTCTATTAAGTAAATAAAATTGAAGTTTTCGATATAAATAACTAATAAATGTATGCATTTCTAAGTTCAATTTCCTGCTATTATTTCGAAAGTTATTTGATAAATAAAGATAAGTATTTGGAAGAACGGGGTTGTAATAAGTATTTTGAATTTGAATTTTTGCCACCGAAAGTCAGGTGGAAGACACCTCGGATAAATATCCTAACCTATATTTCTAAAGACGTGAGGGCAAGAGAATTTAGCGCCAAAAGTCGGGTGGAAGGCACCTAAGCTCAAGATTAGTACTCTGGATAACCACAAACATGGCCACTGATAAGAAAAGTGACACTTCGGAATAATTACCCGTCAAAGAAAGTAATCTGCTCCCGGAACTATAAGGGGAAAAAATTGAAATAAATTCAGAACGTGTCAACAAAAAATAAATAAATGAAAAGAAGAAAAAAATCTGTATAAATATATTCGGTTACTATAAATTACTATAAGTTACTATAAATATATTCGGTGCTAATAACCAAGAGGTTAAGCACCTATTCCAATACCCTAACCCTATATTAATAGGGTGTATAAAAAATGACCGTTTTATCAATTTCAAGATTTCAATGAACGTAAATGTTTTAATCCTATTTCATTGTTATCAGTACTCAATAATCCTTCCAGAGCATTCTCTAGGCTTGTTACCCTGAGCTTGTTAAAAATCCTCTGTTTATTTGGTTGATTTAAAGAAGAAACATGATAATTTCCTACGAAATTATCTTAATTTTAAGGATTACTGGAAAACAAATTTATCAGCCCCTGAAACACCTTGTGAAATTATTAAATACGAAAGGAAAGGTGTCCTTGACTAGCGCAATGCGCGATATTGGTATGATAAACGCAGTAGAGATACGAAGTTGGAAAGGAATAAGGGTTCCGGGCGACCAAAAGCCGTCCGGAAGCACTCGCGAACCTGCCAGGGAGTATGATGTGTCGAAAGATACTATTAGTCGCCATCCGCTCTCTAGGGGGAAGGTAAAAAAGAGATAAATCAACTCACACTTTCCTACGAACCAAAGACAAGTATAAAGAAGTTAATGATTTCGAACTCCTGCCTCATCTTCCATATATCCCAAACCTCAAACCATTGGATAAGCACTTGTTTCGATCCATGGGATATTTTATTTAAGAGATATAATTTGATAATTGCTCTCCAAGAGTTCTTTGACAGCCATCCCAAAGAATGGTATCAGTGAGGGAATGAGGAATTGATTAGGAGATGGCTAATGAGAGTAGATAACAATTGACTGTTAATATGAAGTAAATAATACAAATATTTTGTTGAAAAACGGATATTTTTGTTTCGTACATCCTATTATTTTATAAGGTCCTCAAAAATAATCCTTTTTAAATTGCATATCCTCTTTTTGAAGTTCATCAACTTAGGCATGGACGTTATTATAGATAATCATAGACAAGTATAATACAGTACAGAGTACAAAAAGAGGCAGGAGTACACTCTCTATCTTTTCCTTGATAAAACACAATTTACCCGAGATACATATATAGTTCCTTAGCCTGAACCTCTCAAAACCTCAATCTTCCATTGCCAATTGGCCCTTTGATTTGTCAAGAAAAAATATAATCGGAAGAGAGTCGTGAGGCAGCTTTAAGAATATTTAAAGCATATTCTATCCAACTTGATACTGACCAAAATCAAGCCAGAAAAATCCAACTACTCCAACGAATCCATTTCCTCTCATTCCAATTCAAGATGGAAATGGCAATTCAAACTCATTCTTTGCTCCTCTCCATCGTTAGCCTTCCAAAGCGAACTAAACTCTCACTTTATACTTGTTACCAGTACTTCTCTACCAAAGACTCTTCCTTCTTTCCATATAATACAACTTTCTGAAAAACCCTTTCTTATTCTGCTCAATTTCTTTCTTCTGTAAATTTACACGAGGAAAGTGGCCAATCTGGGTCACCGAAGGCGGATTGAAGACAACTATAAGCAGTTGTGTAGGATTTGTCCACGGAAGCAGGTGACGTAGTGATGACCTATTCCTCAACACTATGCTGAGCCTTACACTTCCGTAGCCATATTTGCAAGGCACATTCATTTACAAAATAATCAAGAACCCTTTCTGTGCCTAGAATCTGCTACAACTCAAGTCCTCTAACCTCTTTATTCCACCTAGATCTTGTCCTTCCGAACTTTACACTCCTTTTTACATTTCAACATTAGTTTATCTTCCTCTCCGCCATTCTGGAAAAGGATACGTCTTTCAAGTGTATATTTCCTTCCTATCCCGATTTCTTCTCAGTTAGAAGACGCCAACAAACCAACTAATGTTTTATTTGTCAATGTATAAACTGATCTTTTTTTCATGTTCTGTAATGTGTTTAGCTTTATGAATTAAAAACATATTATTGTTTTTTTGTTTTTTTTGTGTATACTATATTTTTATAGTATTTAAAACAAAAATTCTAACATATATTGGGTTACTATTTTTTTTTAAAATTTTATACAAATGACATTCAAGATTTAACACCAAATCCTTTATGGTCAATACATGTTTGCCATAATTTAATAAAAACTTAAGTTACTTAACCAAAAATAATTTTAAAAAATCAATAAATTAAGTAAATAGAGAATAAAGTAATGTAAATGAGAGAGGAAATAGTCTCAAAAGCGATAGAAAAAATAAAATAATAATATTAAAATTAAAATAAATTGTGTGAAGTATTTTTGTTTTTAGATTTTACACAGCGTTAACGAAAAACTGCTTGATCATCGTAAACTTTTGTTTATCTAACGTTTGTCAAAAGGGTTATCGTTGTAAATTATATCTTAGATATTAGTTTCATTTTTACTTTTGATGTTGAATAATTATGAAGTCCAAAATATGTCAATTGCCATCAAAGTTATGTTTATAGTCAGCATGAAAAGAAGAATTTTCAACAGTTGTGAAAGCACTACCACGACCGCATCACTTCAGCTCAAAGATTAACACATTAAACTAGCCTAAATACAGATAAAAATGAGAAATTATTGTGAATAAAATATATAGGAATGTTTGGGATAAACAGTGCCTATTAATCTAATAAAGTTACTTTCCATAGCATTTCAACTGAATTTAATTTTTATATTTATTAAATCCCACATGCTGAAAATGGAACAGAAATCTCATACACTCCAAATAAAATAAAAACTTGAACATATCCGTGCCCTAAATTAACAAACTCGTCGTTTCCTGTTAAAAGCATCATTGCCAGGATTTTTGGAGGGTTAATGAGACTTGATGTTGAGCTCTTGCCCGGATAACGCCCCTTTTAACGTCCCACTCGAATTTAAATATTTGACATGGTGTTCAGTTTAGTTACCACTCTACCATATTTTGCTTCAAAGATTTTTAGTTTTTTACTCGTTATTTGTTTATATTATGATGAAGTTATAACTAATACCAATAAAAAAATCTGTACCCCTACAATCCATAAAGGGTCTTGGGTTACTAATTGGGTAATTCGTACTGTTTATAGGCCAACAGCCGTGCAAGGGGATGATTAGTCCTATATCACGCTCAGCCATCAGCTTTTTCCCCTAATATTTGGGTACCCACTTTGTAGAGATTGGGTTATGTCCTAGGATTGTTTCCGTACCCCAAGATATTCCATCCCTTGCTGAAAACAGAATGACTAATTCTGCCTTATTCGGGTTCGATACCGGGACTCGAAGTACAGTGGACTAATGCTCTATTCACATGACTACGCCGCTCCCATAATAATAAAAAAAATCTGGTTCGGGCAACACACGACTTTCACTTACCGTCGTTGTTAAAATCGAGTAATGAATTTAGAAATACAGTTAAAGATAAAAATGAGTGAAACTAAAAAAGATTATTATCTCCGGTACGGAGACCGTCGGCCGGTTTGTGGATGATCCTCCCAATCATTCACTACCGTTAGCCGAAACCGTAGATGGGATCCTTTCGGGGAATCCTTTCGGGACTGCGACCATTCTAGGCTTCGGGGCTTCGGCCAAAAATGGTACTACGGGTGGCAGTACTTATACTGCTGGGTGGTGGCACGGACCTTCGGGTGCTGTGTTGTTGACGTAGTGGCGGTGGTTACTGGGTCGAGACGACTTCAGCCTGCAGAGGTGAGGGTCTGTTTCGGGCCAGCGCAAGGTAGTGGAGGTCCCATGTCCTCTCCTTTAGCACGGCGGGCGGTGTATCTGGTTATAACATTTCGTGTTGGTACAGGCCGCTCCTCCACATGTGCAAGACGAGTTATTTTCCTAACTCACAGGAATTTCTAATATTATTATCTGAAATAATAATCAGTTAGTTTTATCGGCTTTTCTTCACTATTTATTAACTTTTACAAGCTTTTGTGTAAGATAATATTTTTTCTAAAATCTTTAGCTCTCCAACGGTATATTACTGTTCTTATGTTCAAAAACGAAAACTTGCGTTAAAAAATATGTTTGCAGTTTTCTCTTTTAGTTGGGTTAAATTCGTTAAACTTATATATTTACCTATTTTTCGTCATTGGTAACAAGATAATATGGTTATTTTAATAGAATCTACAAAATAAAAGGTACTTTAGAGGAAGAAATTTTAAAATATCGGCATTTAAGCCCTGTCAGACTATTTCAATTAAAATGAAACCTACATGATATTAAAGCCCACTAAATTTTACATTAATATAGGGAGTTTAATCAAAATCGTTAGAGCTGATTTTGAGGAAAAAGTTGCTGTAATATCTCGGGCGAATAGTTGTTTTAAATGGAATTTTAGTTTCAAAGGACTTATCGGAGTTACCGCACACGGACACACAGATCTTTTTGCGTGACTTGGTTATTTGGACTCAGGGGACCCTAAAACATGTATCTCCGAAGAAAACTGGAATTCGAAAATTTATATGATTGCAATACTCTCCCTTACTGTATATTTCATACATAAGTAAGTGAAAGTAAAAAGCTAAATTTCAATGTATTTTACTCATAAACTTTCAGGAAAGAATGCCCAAAATGATAGTAAAAACCGTACCAAAATCCGTCCAGTGGTTTAGAAGGAGTTCGTCGAAACCGAAATTCGTGCTATCATTTTATATAGAGAGAGAAGAGAATCAGGCCAATAGAAAGTAAGGTAGGAATAAAACAAAAGAATAAAAATAAATACGGACAATGTATATTTTACATTCGATAAGCAATACAAAGTTCCTACAGACTAGTTTTGCATCCTACTTAATCAGTTGGTCGCATTTATAGTTAGACAAACTATTTTAATAAATTTATGATAGGTAAGATGAAGATAAACTGGCAGGAGGCTCATCCAAACTTTGTGAAGATGCCCTTGCGCTGGCAGCGACAGTTGGCGCCCCAGAGGTTGCACCTGCAGGCTGTGCCCGTGCAACAGTCAGCCGAGCTGTGGTCGCAGTTACCGCCTCGGGGTATGCAGGCTGCGCCGCGTCTAACGGAACACCAACATAGTCAATATTTCATACTTCCACAATATTATGATATATGTAGTCAAAATAAAAGTATATACAATAATTAATCAACAAAGCAGATTAGGTAGAAATAGGCAGTAAAGAAATATTTACAGCAATGAATAAGCACATTTTCAAAAAAAAATTAAGCTATAATTAGAAATCGAATAGTTCGTGGGTATAATGGAGGAGGAACAGTGGTAGGTTCCTTGCTGTTACCTACAGATTGTTGAAGCTAATAAACATATTAAAAATAAAATATATTAAAAAACATTTTGCTGTGGCACTCAGATCTATTTGTTTGAAGAGTGCCCTTCTCCAGGAGCCATCTTCTTTTCAGACGCCTCGGAGGATTATCAGGAATTGAATCTGAAGCAAGGATTGTAACTAATGGATTAGAGTGAGTGGAAGCGGAGTTTTTCATGGAAGGAGTGATACCTCGTACGAGCCAAATCGGCAACATATGGAACATTAGGTCATTGTGGATGATTTTATTCGTGACAAAGTAAGGAGCGTTAAGGATTTTGCGAAGGATTTTGGATTGTAAGGAGTGTAACGGGAAGAGTTTGATGGTTTAATAGAGCCCCAAAGCTCAACTCCGTAGGTCCAGATAGGCCTTATGATGGTCATGTAAATGAGTCTTTTGTAGTTAGAGAAAAATTAGAGCGTAATAATTTTAAATATGTCTTTTGTTTTATTTCTGTAATGTTAATTTATTTAATGGGAAACAGTTCAAGCGGCCATGTTAAAGTGAGTATAAGGAAATTAATAATTATTATTGGTTTTTATTCGCAACTGCGTTTCTGCGCATCTTCAGCGGGCAGGGTAGCTGGGCGGGTTAGAGCGCGTTGCTTTAAACGCGCGTTGCCTAGCAACACAGAGGACCAAATAATTTGACACCAAATAATTACGAGTTCGAGACTCGGTACTGGGGGATTTTATTTCAGCATTTACCCCGCCCTCACCCCCATGGCCCGAGAAGGGTAGGTGTCAATAAAAAAATAAAATAAAAGTTTCTGCGCATCCAACAAATGAATGTGTTATTATGTATTATTGAGGTGTTATTTTTTTTTCTTGACCAGCGTCCTTCTTCAATCGTCATTTAAGTATTCTTTGAGTCTGCCCTGGTAACAGGGAGAAACAAGTTGATTTGGATGGTGATGTGTCGAAAAATGAAGCGTGTTATATTTGTCGTGAAAGTAAGAATTTACTTTTGGGATGTTTATGTCATGGCGTATCGTGTGATTTCAAGCATACCAATGGTGCGTGAACAATTTTTCGTAAAATAATAATGATTTGTTTTCTCATTACTTTATACCATGAAACATCAAACTACAATTACTTTTGCCGAAATTTCTTCTTTGCAAATGATTCTAGCAATGACGAAATCAATACAACATCGGCCGAGGATTGGATTTCTATTATCTGAAATTTTTTCAAGTATAAGATTACTTAAGTGGATATTTGTGTATTAAAGTGAAAAATAATTTGGATATAAGTAAACACATACTTGATTTGGGGTCCATAGATGATTTGTTCAGTTCCGATGTCGTAGCTGTCCTCCAGGCTGGGTTCTGAAAAATTCACAATTGTTATTAATTACCAGTTTATTAGCTAGGACTTGAAACGAATAGTTATGAAAATAAGCTTCCGTTTTCTAATCATGAATTTCAATAATTTAGTCTCTGAAAGGTTTGTAGGTTCTTAATAAATGGAATACAAAAGCAAGGGACGTTGGAAAATACCTCGGAACAGAAGATAGAATATATTAAAGTAGATTATGTTGAGAAGGCATGTTTTATTTGTATTATTGTTTCATTTAATTGTAAAACATAATCACCCTGTAGAGATATATCATCTTGAAGTATGTCATTGTACGTGTAATTTGAATGTGACTGTAGACTGTGTGTAAGATGGTGGTACACATGGCACATTTTTTTTATTGACCCGCCATTTGTATCAAGGAAATTCAGACATTTAGGAATAAGCGTTATAGTTTTTTTTTTTTGTTTTTTTTTTTACAGAGATAACCTCAGTTTCTCTCCCAAATAAACAAAAACCATATGTTATAATAAGTAATAAAATATAAATTGTGCTTAATTGAAATCTATATTATTATCATTATGCCGATTGATCAGAAGCTACTTAAGCGGGAGATCCTTCGTCGTAAGGTTAGGCGATAAATTGTCAACTTCAAAGGACACCATTTGTGGGGTTCCTCAAGGTTCTGTATTGGGACCACTATTGTTTGTGATCTTTACATCAAAAGTGATCTCAATGAAGCACCCAACGGCACTGGTAGCAGCCTACGCCGATGACATTGGCATCTATGCTTCCAGTATGAGACCGAAAAGGGCTCTCACCCTGGCACAAGGAGCATCGACCACTATTGTAGATGAGCTGAAGGAGATTGGCATTAGGGTGAACCCGAAGAAGACAGATGCTATTGTCATGTCGTTCCAGAAGGGGAAGAGCGCTTTGCCCACTGATTTTAAAGTGAACGGAGAAACACTGCCAGTCTCTAATTCAATCCTCTACCTGGGCGTCACTCTAGATAGGCACCTCACCTTATCTAGTCACGTACGGGAACGACTCAAACTGGCCAGGAGAAAGAGCTATAGACTTAATCATCTACTCACGTCACCTCAGCTCTCACTGAGGCTGAAACTACAGATCTACAAGGCTATAATACGTCCGACTATGCTCTATGGTGCGCCCTTGATGCGGCATCTGTTTAAGTCCACTCTCAAACAATTACAGACGTTCCAGAACTCCATCCTTCGGCGGATTGTCAGAGGTACCAACTTACAGAGGGCCAGAAACCATATCCTTCATCAGGAATTAGTATTGCCAACAGTGCCTGAATATATCAGCCGGAGGCACATTAAATTTTTTGATGGGCTGAAGGCCTGTGCTAATCCATTATTTTCTGATATCACCCCACCACCCAAGCCTGGGAGGTGGCAAGGATCACTACCTCTCGTTGACGTTGTCGCCGAGGGAAGGAGTTCGGACTATGTCTGAACTCAATTTATTGCCAAAACCCTGAAGAATGGTCCCTCCCATTTTGCAATGGATAAATAAAGGCTTAGAAGAAGCCCTTGAAAGATTACTAGTGCATCCAGCGCATATAGCAATCCTCTTTAGAATACCTCCGGGTAACAGAAGGACAAATCTGACAGCTATACATATTATATTTGTATTTGTATTTTGTTCGAAAATAAAACCAGAGGGTAAGAAAAAAAAAAAAAAAAAAAAAAAAAAAAATCTATATTATTAAATTAAATTTAATTATCAAATGTCATATTCCTATGCTTATATGATCAAAATATTCTTTTCGATTTCGCTTTACTATGAATTAAATATTGACGGTAAGATCATCATGATTTTGCTTCGTATGTGTATAACTATTTTCATGCAAAGTAGAGTTTTAATAATTTTTACTAACATCGATATTTTAGAGTCGAGATAAATAAGATTCATTATATTAACTTTATATACAGTAAGAGGTAAGTTCTAAGACATAATTTATCTACTCTGCCTTTACTCATTCATTTGCGACTAATTTTAATTTAATTAAATACTGAAATGAAATATTATAAATATCGATATTTTTGTGCCGATATTACACTTGTATCGATAACGCTCTCACAAATTGATATCGTTATCCTATCTCTAATGGAAAGGCTTGCATAAAGCGAATGCGCCAGTCTAGAGCATGTTGGTGACGTTACCATGGTTACGAAATCAAAGCTTTTACCCCTGCCAAAAATCGCATAACGCGCCTAAAGAAGTTTTCACCTAAAAAATAATTTCAAAAAGTAAAAGACGGTATTTCCATAATGGGTATATTTGAAAGTCGAAGAGTGTTCAGCAAAGTCCATTGAAACTGTTGATGATAAGTACAATTTTAAAATCATCATTATACAATAACTTTCTCCCAAAAAAAAGATAGAAACATGAATATTGATGTGTAGATAAGATAGATAAGGAAGATTGTACTTGCCGAATTGTGAGTTGGCAGCGACGGCTGCGAGGAGAGCAGTGAGTGCGAGGAGAAGCTGCATGGCTGGGAATGGAGACAGACCTCAGGACCGGGGCTCTTATAGTGGGCCCCCTCGGCCCCCGGGACCCCTGCATCACCCTAACGAGGCCCTTAGCCCTCGCGTCGGGTTACCTTCCTAATTAGCGGCCCTTCCTCCTCCGGCCGGGGCGTGTCCTCAAGTTATTTATTGAGAAGGAACCTCTTTGGATTGCAAAGTGATTAGGCTCTGCGTCTTCGCTTATAATATGATTTATTTGTACATTTTTACTTCATTCCAAGTTGTGATTTTTAACTTAAAAGGACCTCGTGAGAAGAGAAGAATAACTTTTAGTTTTTTTAAATTACTAAGGTGGAAAACATGTAAACAATAAAGGTCAATTTTTTTTTGTTTTTGTTATTTTCAAGTTTAAAACTTAAAAAAAAGACATTTTAGTGAGTGTTAAAACTTGAAAAACCGTAAATAGAAGATGTGTGGGGCGGGGCTATGTTGCTGGAATAAATATGTAATATGGAGGTGCAAGAAGAGGCAGGTCCGTCAACGACCATTGATGAACATAACGAATGGGGAGTCATTACGGGACGAAAAGGCCATCTTCCTCATCCGACCCGAGAACAATCAATAAAAACGTAATCATGTAGAAGTAGCAACAGATATGACACTTCTTAAATATAAATAGTGTAGAACCCGACAGGCCTCCAAATCAAAAAGACAATACAAAAGTAAAACTACTTCCTATATTTTCAAAAGTTATTCAAAACATAGAAGCTTTAATATAATTTTTGAAAAAAGAAATTGGCAATAGTTATTTTAACATTAAATCAACAGTAAGAAATACAATAATTTACCCAGCTACGTCAGAATCATATAGAACAGTTTTACGATGAATATGTTTTTGTTGAAGTCACTAAAAGTACGTTTAATGAAAAAATATTTGATATGAACTATATTTACTACATCCGAATAAAGGGAAGAGGTTTGCAAAAAGAGGGAAATACCTCAGAGCTTTAGGTGCCAGGCCTTTGCCCATACCAAATCATATTGCCACCATCAGCCTCGATGTGCGGTGCGGAAAAGACCACGAAACCTCTGTATGCCTTAAAACTAGAGACACGGCCGCGAAATGCGTCAACTGTAAAGGGGTACACCCCGCTAACTACAGAGGATGCTAGACCCTCAAAAATCTGAGAGCACAGCGAACCCAAAGGACTATCGAACCTCCTCCGGACCTAGGACAGTATCCAGCTCTACCGCACTGCCTTCATCAACCAGAACCTGTTCGTGAACCCCAAGGATAACCGCCTAAACGGACCTCGGCCCAGCGTTGAAGCTCATTGGCAACCACAAGCAAGGTCTGGTATAAGGGAAGACAGTAAACCGTTGGTGGCCCAAGCTGGCACTAATCCTTTTCAACAAACAAATTTAATAAACAATTTAAAATGCCCTTCTCCAGCTCCTTAACAGCCTAATTAGTCAAATCTCTCATTTAATTCAAGCTTTAGCTGCAACTTATGGACATTAGTCTGACCGCTGGCTCTCTGTCAATCCTTCTTTGGAACACTAACGGACTACTTCGAAATAAAACTGAACTGGAACTTAATGTTCACCCAAAACGAATTGACATTGTACTTCTGAAGGAAACACATCTTACATCACGTAAAACACTTTATATACCAAATTATACTTTATACAGAACAGACCATCCAGATAATACTGCCCACGGAGGGACAGCCATATTAATAAAATCTAACCTTAAACATTACCCTATAAACGTAGACTCGACGGTTCAGGTACAAATAACAGGACTACAAATACATTTATCTATTTTTAGTTTTTCTACATTTATCTATTTTTTTTCAGTAGCGCGGTAGGTCATTTTGGCCGTTGGCCTCGCGGTGTAATCTTCTGGGAGATTACAAATACATACCAAACACAAAACCATAACATTACTGTCCTCCTAAATATATTATAACAGAACAAATGTTCATTGAACTATTTAAATCACATGGTAAAACATCTCTTGCAGGGGCGGCATCAATGCGAAACACGAATACTGGGGTTCCCGTTTATGCACACCAAGGGGAAGGAGACTCAAGCCTGCTACTAACCAGTTGTCATTAACTGTATTTTCCCCCGAAAGAGCAACTTATTTACTGAATCTCGTTCCAAAAACATGACATTTTTGAAGCCAAAGATTTGACGACTATACCGATTACAATTACAACTGAAACAGATCTTGGCTTGGATCATTTACCGGTGAACCTGATACTGGGGGTGGAAAAAAGACCATCCCTTACTTACTGCATCATTAATTGGGACCTCCTTTGCGAACGCATTAATGCCCAACTGACTGTTCCTAAAGCATTAAAAATCGATAAGGATTTGGAAGAAGGGATTGAACTCTTCACCTCAACTATTCAAGAAGCTGCATGGTCCTCACAAGAGATAAAAAGAAGGCAAGGAGTAAGTCCTATCCTCAATATATCAGGGACCTATTCAGAGCCAAAAGACGATCACGGAAACTATGGCAGACCAACATGCTTCCTTCTGACATACGAGTTTTTAATAGACTTAACAACGAGTTAAAAAGAGAAATACGGAAATTTAAACATAATAAATTTGACATCTGTTTAGAAAACTTCACAACGGATGACAACAACCTTTGACGATATACTAAGACCTCTGACAACCTTTCAACTGTTTTTCAACCTCACACAGACTTAACAGACATACAACATGAAAATTATGTGCAGAAAATCTTAGACTCCCCTCTTCCCATGTCTCTTCCGCCAAAATCCTTTACTACTTCCGAAGTATCCAGACAGATTATGAAAATTTCAAAAAGAAAAACTCCTGGTGATGACCTTGTCACTTGCTGAGATACTTCGAAACATCGACCGATTTTTCTCTGTTCGACAGGTTCAGAGACCTCATCAATAAAACCAAACTGTACAGGTGTTCCCCAAGGCTCTATCCTGGCCCCACTTCTCTACTTAATATACACATATTACTTACCAACAGACCAAAACATCCTAACTGCGACTATCCCGACTGCTGTGTCTTTACCAGAAACACAGACCCTATATAGACCTGTATGACATTACAACATCATATGGACACCGTACAAAACTGTTGTAAGAAATGAAAATTAAAAATTAACCATGAAAAGTCATAACATGTTCTGCCCTTCAGTTTATATAGACAACAACAATTACTAGATACTAACAATTACGTACTTTGATACGTAATCTTTGACAAACGATTGACATGGGCACAACACGTCAAGACAAAACTTGCGACTCAACACTATTATAATCGATACTACATAGACACTTTAAATTATTTATTTATTAAAACCTATATGGACTTACTCATGCCAAATTTACGGGACCTGCTAAATAGAAACACATTCAAAGTACAAACCTTTCAATCCAAATTTTTAAGACTGACAACGAACTCACCACCTTATGTTTTAAACGATACTCTTCATACTAACTTACGCATTCCGACTACAACAAACCACATTCGAATGACTTACTAAATGAACAAATTAACAAATTGATTCAAAACATGGCTACAACTGACATCCCTGACATAACTCCTAATCCTAATGCTCGAGCAGCGTTTGACTTTAGCCATTTTCGACTAACAGGCACTGGCCACCTGTTCGGAGGTTACTATGGTTATTAGTAATTCAAGAAAGAGGAAGCAATACTCGTTATTGAAAGTTGAATTCAACAGAGAAAAACTTTTTTTTTCTTTTTTGTAAAATAAATTTTCATTAATTTTCTCTTTTTCCATTTGTTTTCAAATAAATCTTTATTTTTTGTTTCTTAATCTTAATTTTCCCTCTAAATCATCCCAAAAGAATACTATTTTATAAAAATTAGATGTAACGCACTTTAATTTCACAGAAAAAAAAAAATGATTTTTCAAAGTACGTCACTTTTTTTGTGGAGCAGTGTATATTGAAATATCTCAATATACAGGGCGATTCATGATTACACGGCACTTAATAGTGATGCACAACAAAATAAACAAAAAAGATCATATTAACATTTATCTCAAACTCATTTATTAAAAAGATATCAAAGGTTACAGAATTATTATTTATTTACTATACTAAGACTGGGTATACAAATTTTAACGTGTTTAATACTAAATAACATATTTTAATCACCTAGTAAACAAATGAGCTATGAGAAATGACAGTAGTATTTCTGTTAGTAGTATTATATCTGTTTGTCTAGTTCTGTGTGTTTTAGTGCATTATCACTGTATTTACCATCATTTGTCTAGTTGTGTGTTTTAGTGTGAGTGAATACAGTGACACAGTTCAATTTATGATTATCATGGGAGACACCATACATTAATTCACATTTGCAGAACACAACAGAAGTAGTGTTACTGATTAGTAAATGCAACTTATGGAGACCGATGGGTTGGTCGAAACGGACTTGTTCAATGGCAACCACGATCACCGGATTTAACGCATTAGATTATTTTGTGTGGGGCTGGGTGAAGTCCGATGGTTTATTCTGCGGCAGGTGGCACACAAGAAGATCTAAGAAATCGGATCGTGGAAGCTGCAGCTACTGCAAGTGATGGTTCCTCATTCTATACCAAGAGCCAGAGAAGCATGGATTCATCATGCTGAATTTGCATTCAACAAAATGGAGACCCTTTGAACATTTACTCTAAGTGTTATAATAATAATAAATAAATGTAATATTGTAATAAATCTTTAACCTTTGATATCTGTTAAATAAATGAGTTTGAGATTCATGTTAATATGAACTTTATTGTTTATTTTGAATTAGTGATCGCATACCTAAAATAGTTCCGTGCAATCAGGAAACACTCTGTATACATAACATGGTGAAGTGCCAACTGCTTCCAACCACATAAGAATTCTATTTCTGAAACAACTTCATAATTTTTTTTTTTTACAATTAAAAAAATTAAAGGTACTTCACATGAAGAAAATAAAAAAATTCGACATTTAAGCCGTTTCAGAATATTTTAATCAGAATGAAACCTACATGGCTATTTAAAGTCCATTAAATTTTAGATTGATATAGTGAGTTTAATAAAAATAGTTAATCGTTTTCGAAAAAATCGTAAAAAAGTAAAAATGCATAATACAAAGTAGTCTGAATAATTATCACACTGAGAATATTGAGACCTTTTGGAGGAAAATAAAGTCGCTGAGGGGGAACAAAAGTAAGTCATAAGATACATAAAGGACGATATGGTTACGAAGTCTAGTTACAGAAGAAGACCAAATCATGGAAGCTTGGAGGAACTACTACCAGAAGCAGTTTGGAGCGACCCTTGGAGACCAAACACCATCGGAAGATAGGCAGGAAAGAAGAAGAAACAACGGATGATGTAATAGAGGAAGACGAAGTGGAGTGGGCAATCCAAAAACTAAAGACAGGCTAGGCTGCAGGATATGATAATATTGCGCCGGAGTTTGTAAAATTTGGTGGAATGGAACTGATAAAAGCTATCCAATTGCCTTTACCAAAAAGTCTGGGATTGTAAGAGGATACCAAAGGACTGGGAACGCAATATTATCATAACGATACACAAAAAAGGTGATCAAACAGAATGTTCTAATTATAGACCGATATGCCTATCACCAGTGCTGTATAAAGTACATACCTCTATACTAGAAAGGCGAATGAAACCGCTCATAGAACCACTCCTAGGTGAAGAACATGGAGCCTTCCTTCGGGTAGACAAACCCAAGATCACATCTTCTCATTAAGGAGTATAGGGGAGAAAATAAGGGACAGAGACCGGAAATTGTTTTTGGCATTCCTTAATATAAAAGCAGCTTTTGATTCAGTGCCTCAGGAAGAAATATGGCAAGCCCTCAAAGCAAAAAAATTACCAAAGACCTTGATTGAGGCCATAAGGTCAACATATCAAAACCCAAAGGGTATTGTGAGATTAAACGGCCAATTATCCAAGCCTTTTGATATGTCGAAGGGAGGAAAACAGGGAGACAGTCTCAGCCCATTACCGTTCATCACTTTTATGGATGAAATTGCCTCTATATGCAAAAGAAGAACCAAAAGAACACATGTTGGACAACGGAATCTTATACCGGTGGTATTCCAGCTTTTTCTGTATGCTGATGGTATAGTCCTGTTAGCAGATTCACCTAAGATACTCGAAGAAGTAGCGACAGAATGGTACGAGGAACTCTTAAGAAAGGGGCTACAAATCAATACTAATAAAAGTAAATTAGTCCACTTAGGAAGAACTCAGGAGAATGTCCATGTGGAGTGCAATGGAGTTGAGCTGGAACAGGTGAAGCACTACCCAAAACAAAACTGAAAAAATAGACTCGGAAATTTCAAACAGAATTAGTATAAACAGAAAGGCAAACGCATTACAAGATTTCCAACACAGTGGTAGGCAAGAAAGAGATTGGGTGAGAGGTCAAGCTAAACATCTACAAATCTGTGTTTCTCTCTGATATATGGAGCAGAAAGCTGGATTCTCACGGAAAAACAAAGAAGCCGAATCACTGCTGCAGAAAAGAAGTTCCTCAGAAGAATAACAGGAAAAACCAGGAGAGACTGCATAAGGAATGAAAAAGTAAGAAAAGACCTCAATGTGCCACCTCTACTCGAAATAATTGAATGAATACAGCTAGAGTGGTTTGGGTATGTTTGCCGAATGAAAGCGGAAAGAGACCCAGTCAAGGCCATGGAAGTTAGAGGGTCTGGAAAGTGTCCCAGAGGGCGGCCCGGGATGTCCTATAATAACCATATTGAAGGAATAGGAAGGAAACGGGGACAATCCATCGTCTGAAAACTCTGGCAAAGGATAGAGATGGATGGAAAGAGTGGCTGAATGTACCTCCACGCTGTTATGAGGCAGAGGAGGAAAGAGAAAGAAGAAGACAAAGTAGCTCTTCCGGTCAGCTAATTTTGGTAAGAACGTTGGTGAAACACTTCCAGCATATAGTTATCTTGAATATGAAATTCCAGTTTCTTACAACTTTTTGTTTTTGTGCTAGAGTTACCGCACACACACACACACACACACACAAGGACTTTCTCACACAACATCTTTATAAGGACTAAGGGGACCCTAACAAGTTTATTTCTGTTGAAAACTCGGATAAGAAAATTTTCACGATTGCAATACTCTCATTAAATATATACATATCATATATAAGGGGACCAGCAATCATATAACCCGAAATTTAGAATAAAATAATAACAAGGTCGTCTGGGGGTTGGAGATCTTGTATTAACTCTGCATTAATCCTCTACCCTTTTCCCTGGCCTGAGAAACCACATATAGCCAACAAAAGCGATGTAGGGGTGGGCAAAAATGTTCATTAAAAAAATATTTTTTTTTTTTTTTTTTTATAATATCAAACCTGTAGTTTACGGAATTATGGAATTTTTAATAAAGATTATAGTATTATATTTATATTTAACTATAGATCATTTAATTAAGAAGCCCAAATAAATAATCATTAATTTATTTTAATACATCATACAAAAAAAAAGGTACAGCCTTAAATCATAATTAATAGCTATAATTAGTAACTAATCTGCTAGATTAAATGTATTGAGGTTTATAAAAATGAAATGAACTAAGTTATAAAAACATTAACCAGATTAAAATTAACCTTATTCTAAGGTCTCCAAATTAAACAAAAACTATTGTTTAAAGTCACTCTGAAATGCTGTTGGAATCTTGATTTGGTGGCTTAGTACTAAAGAGCCTGTGTCAACCAACTTTGAATTCAATTGATTCTATAACTACAGAAAAACTGTACATCAAAACATTTAAAATAATTTTAAAAGATGAAAAGATATTAACCTACTCTATTTTCCACGATAACCCTGATAAGAGAAACATAACATTTTCTGGTACTTCAGGCCAAAACAAGGTAGGATTGGCATTGCTATGTAACACTAAGCCTCAAAATATCAACATTGTATCAGCAAAAATATATTTAACATTATAAATAATGAATACCAAATAATCTATTCCCTAAAAACTTTAAAAGCTGATTCTCTTTACTAAACTATTTAATATACTAATTATTACATTCATTGTTGGACATTAGGTACAAACAATTCTTGTTTTAATACTTTATTGTGTACAAAAATAACAATAACTAGCTTATAGCTAGACAAAACATTAAAACTATGATCACAGAAATTGCATTTCTATCTTAACATTCTATCTTACAATGGCTCCCCCCTGTTATTCATCAAGCATTCCATTTTAGAGATTTTTTCTTCAAGTAAGTCCATTCTTTTCCTTAATGATTCATTCTGAAACCAATCAAGTGATTTTTAATAATAAATCAAAATTGATAACAAACTGCAAATGTATCAATAAATATCAACCTCAAATGTTAGTGATTCCATCAATGAAAGTACAGTGTCATTGGAACATTTAGAACATATATCGTCCTTCGTAGGGTTTTGAAAATGGTTATTAATTGATTCAACTTCCTTTTCCTCAGTAATATTATCAAAACGTTTCTTCGAACAACTAATATCATCTCTGTTAACATTGTCTTTGTCAGATGGATTAGCTGAAAAATAAATTATAATAAAAACATTTAAGCTAGTACTAATAAACAATACCAGAGAATTTCAAAATATAAAATCTTAGAGATGCTATTAATACAATTTTAATGAATGTAATTCAAAATTATTGATCAATTAAAACAAACTAACTGACATAGGTGAATATTTCTTAAAAACTAAGGAAAAAACGTTTGACAGTGTTTAGATATAGTCACATGGCAAAAGCTCCCATATGTTTGATGAGCTGGAGGTTGCAGTTCAAAGTGGATTATGTTACATGTTATGTGTTAAATTATAATAAATTATTTTGATATGTCTAATCTTCCAATATAAATTTAAACATGGCGCAGTCGAAATCGTCCTAGTGAACTGAAGAAAGAGAAGTGACAGAACATCTACTATGGAATTCAATAAACCCTCGCAATTGGAAGTTAATGTGGATAACCTGTCCGAGAGCTTTAGAAGATTCCGGACTGAGGTGGAAATTTATTTTGTGGCCACAGAAACTGAGAAAAAATCAAGAGAGGTCCAGGTAGCACGGCTAAAAAACTTGTTGGGATCCGAGGGGTTAATAATGCTGATAATAATTTTGTAGTTAACCATGAAGGTTATGAAGGTTACCAAACTATGTCAGGAAGAATAATAAGAAGGCCTGTAAGATTTCCAGATTGAAGACACTTGTCAGTCTCTGTCTAAAACTGTTAATTTTTGTAAATTACTTAGATTAGTGTTTATATTTTATTGTATCTTATATTATGTTGTGTTCTTGATTTATGTTTGCTGTATATAGGTGTATTGTTTTTTTTTGTATATTTAATCAATGTTTCCTGTATTTGTATTATATTAGATATTAGTATTGTATTATGTTTCTTAGAGCTATAATATCCATATTATTTATTTTGTAAATTTTTAGTTAGTGTATCAATACTTAAAGGGGAGGATGTTTAGATATAGTCACATGGCAAAAGCTCCCATATGTTTGATGAGCTGGAGGTTGCAGTTCAAAGTGGATTATGTTACATGTTATGTGTTAAATTATAATAAATTATTTTGATATGTCTAATCTTCCAATATAAATTTAAACAGACAGTTTCATTAAAATGATTATTATTTTTTATTTTTTCCAGCATTCTATTTTAAGCAAAATTATATGATTATAATAACTTCGCTCATATTAAACGTTTATCACATATGCCACACTAAATTATTAATAATATGATAATTAAAGGGAAAAAATAGTACAACTGTTAAAAAACTTTTAGTAACGAGCTTGACTAAATTCAATATTATAAGCATAAATGTTTCGTATATACTAATATATACATAAATAATAAAAAAAATTATAATTAGGAATTTATAAACTTGTATTAAGTAATTAAAACACAATTTGCACATCCTGCCCACAAACAAACAATGATGATTATAATTAGTTGGTTATGTTAAATATCAAAATATTTTCACACAGAGAAAAACGGATGGATAATAATAAAATACCTTGCTCTGAATTAGAAGGGTCACAAGTATAACTTTCTGCATTATACTGTTTTTCAACATCCGATGATGAGGTGTCTTCGTAATCTTTGACAGAATAGATATCCTAAAAGGAAATAATTATATAGATTTCAGCCAACACCAAAGGTTATCATGAATTGGTGAGTATCAAGAATTAACAGCAACCTAATGATAATAAAGCAAATATATTTTCAGCCTAAATTAAAAATAATTCTTCATTAAACAAATTAATATAAAATTCTTGCACGGTAAAAGAAAAACATTAACAATGTATCATAAAATTCAGAATAAAAATAAATAATATAAATGTTTATAACAACGATTAGCATTAACATTGTTAATACACTATACGATTATTAATAAACCCAATAGGTAAATTGCTTTATAACTGCATAAATACTAAGATAACACCTACCTCAATACCTGAACTACTGATGTTTAAATTAGAGGTTTTGACGTGTATTTTAGGTCTTTTCGTTTCAGTATTATTCGCTACACTCTCCCTTAAAGGTCTTTTGGTTTCTTCAACAACTGATGGAGCTTCAAGATTAGATTTCCATACAAACACCTATCAAAAGAAATATAAGCTTTACAAAAAAATGAATAACCTTAACAAATGATTAAACATTTAAAAATTATTAATAATCTAAATGAAATCAATACCTCTTCAAATAAATAATATTGGTTCTCATCCTATTTATAATATTTTTGCAATATTCATTAATATAACAATGGCAATTTTTAGTCTAGCGATTTCTAATTCATTAAGAAACTTGATATAACCAAAATCTTTTTTCTCAGTTTTAATGCTACCTTGAGTTAAATAATGCAAAGATAGTATTTACTGAGTAAATGTATGTTTTTAACAAATAAATTACATTTTAATTAAAACTGACAACTGATACTCCAAGTAATTTGACATTGGATTTTTGAAAACAAACATGAAAATACAAAATTAATTATACCAACAAAAATAACTACAGGAAAACAAAAAGCAATTCAGACAAGTTATAAATAAATCTACTGATTGAAAATTCTTCTTAATATTATTACCTTATGTGGTAACCATCATTATTTAATAAATGTCTTTAATCGATTACAACTAAGTTTATCTCTTAGAGAATACAGAAGAATTTCTTCTAACACTACTCTAAGAATTTATTATAGTTTAAAAATTGAGGAGAATTTGAATTTTCCATTTGCTGTTGAAAACTAGAACGAGCAATTAAGAATATTTTAACAAGTTGACATCATAATGCTTTAACACATTAAATTAGAAAGAACCCTGCAATAAGTTCTCCAAATAAAGTTATTAATTAAAAAAAAAACTTACATTTTTATCATCAGACCCAGTAGCAAAATGATCACCTGATTTTGAGAAAGCTACAGCAGTTACAGGCTTAGCGTGTGCTTCAAGAGTTAAAATAACTCTTCCTTCTAGTAAATCAATGACCTAAATAAATAAAAAAACATTTAATGTACATTAAATACACAAAGAAATTTGTGCTTGTATTATTTGTCACAAGTTTACATCTATTTTGGAACTAATATTACGAGACAGATACAAGTGAAAAAACAACTGCAAATATAAAAATAATTACAAAATTAAAATGAAAGGAAGAGACAAAAAATTTACATATTCTATTCATAGGATGATATTATAAATAGATATAAATTTAAATGTGTTAAGTATACAATACAGTGTGGTCCTTATTTATGACCAGTGGAGAGACCACTAGTCCATTGTTCTACGGGTCCTGGGTTCAAATCCTGGCTGTGGCAGAATATTATTTAATTTGTTATTTCAGCCAGGGGATGACCCTGGAGTATGGAGACCCTCATGGGGCACACCCAGCCTCCATAAAGAGGATGGAAAGAAATCTGGTGGCTGGCGTAACCCAGCCAGAGTACTGCAGCCAACACTGGATACAGTCAGTACTGTCACTGTTATCTGCATAATGGAGCAATCCTGCTAAATGTACCCATCCAGTCATCCATCTAATTCAGATGGGGTATAGCACTATTTCATGATTGTTCATGACGAGTATTGCCCATGGATAATGGCTATTTTAAGATTTTCAGATTAAACTGTATTTTTAGGTATTTTCAAAATACAATAGCTTAATTAACAATATTTGATCTTTAATGCTTGTTTTACAATTGAAATTGAGGCAATTTTGGCTTGAATATTATTTTGAATTCTGAATGTGATACTTGTTGGTTTGAATTGTTGCTTGAAGCTTTAAGCTCCTGGCCCAAGTTCACCCCTGCTCAGCCTTCCTGGTGCTTTTCTACTCACTCATATTTAGCCCAATAAAATAAGGCCAAAAATCAAGGTTTGTGGGAATTAATTCGGGCAAAGCTGGATATCGTTTTAATACCTCTTAATGGTCCTAAATAAAAGTAGTCTGAGTTTGCACCTACACAGGTGGTGAGCTTAACTTTTGGAGCCGAAAAACCTCGAATTTGTCGCATTTTTTTCAGTTTTCACCTATAACTCGTAAACGTGCTTCCTACAGAAAATGAAAGAACGTTAAAGTTTCTTTCTAAAAGTTATTTTAGTTATTGAATTTTGGTTTAGTAATATTCCCGCAATCATTCGTCAGAAATAGGCAAATTTTTTCATTTTGGCTGAAAAACCTAATTTCCCTCACTATGAGACAACTGTAACTTGGAAACAACTATCCAAATCGAAAAAAGTCATAGAATAAAAATTGTAGAACATCAAATTTAAAGTCTAAAAGCTTCTTTAAATTTCTCATTCGGTTGGTACAAACCTTAAAAAAAATATTTTTTTATCAATTTTCCACTATACGCGTCCAAAGACTTGTGAGAAATATTTGCTTGATTTAAAACATTCTGAGTGACTGCTGCCGTAGTTTTACTGGGAATAAAGATATTTGCTACATAAACCATATCATACCTAGCCAAATGGCATCTTGTCTCTATATGGGCTAGTTATACCACTTTTAATAGCAAGTCTAAGAATTCAATTTAATATTCAAGTTAGGTCTGAAAGTACTTTTTTGATACGTTTCAATCAACATAATCTCAAATAGTCTGTATTTTGATTAAAAATATTCTTTATATTACGCACGACATAGTTTAAAAAATAGGAGAAATTGTAGGTTGTGTAAATAGAAATACGTTTTTTCACCATTTTATATGTATGTTTAATAGGTACCTACACAATTAAACTGCTGTAAAATTTAATATACATAAATAAAAATATACATGGCAGAAGTGACTTGTGTGATATATATATATATATATATATATATATATATACCCATTAGTTGAAAAGCATTTTCTTCTTTTGGGGTGTGATTAAGAGACCAAGAGGATATTTCCTGAAATGTTCTGGTTCTTTAGAGAATGGAGGGTCTTGTTTGAGATAAAGTAAAGCGGTACGTGGTGGCATTTTATTTATCTGCCTATCTATCTCGTCTGCATCATCGTCAGCACCACCTTAGGTGCACAACACAATATGAATGTAAGTGTACCAAGGGATGTATTGGTAGGTATAGCAGTCCCAAACATACAATATGCAATACCACTGCAAGGGTAATGTTGCTCGAATTATTATATTAATCGAGACAGAAACTTAATTTTAGATCTCAGGCTGCTATGATAAAAATATAGACAAGAGTGAGGTAGGGTAGTGAGGAAGGTAGATGAGATGCCACGGCTCGCTGCTGTAGTGGAAAACACTACTATATCGTCAAGATGACTCTAAGTCAACAAATATTTATTTCACCCTCAATAGATAAAAATTAAATTATATTTTACTTCTTTACTATGTATGGCACGACCATGCATAAAAAAAATTGAATTCCTAGAAAAATAATTAAATCAAAATATTTTACTAACAAAAAAAATATATCTATATTTATCTTTTAGATAATGGAATGTGAAAAGTTAATTGCAATGAAAATTTAGGTCCATAATTTGAAAAAATACTATCAACAAATAAAAGAAATATATACCTAAGGCATATTCTATCTTGAATATGAGTAATTTTTAAAGCACAATATAAAAAAATCTGTAACTTATATACCTTATTTGTTGTATCTTCTGAACCAGTAATCATAAAACTTCCTGAAGGATGGAATGCAATAGAATTGACTGGCAAAGAGTGGCATGCATAATACTGAAGCAGCTTCATATTCCTAACATCATACAACTTGGCAACACTGTGGGACATAGCAGCACCAAAACAAGTACCAGAAGGGTGGAAGGTTACATATTTTGGAATCCCTATATTGAATAATTATTTAACATTAAAATTAAAATAGAAAACAATAATACACTTTATAAAAGATAATATTTCTACCTTTAACTTCATTGAAAGTGTGAATGGATTTACTAGTTAAGGGATCCCAAAGTCGAATAGTTCTATCATCAGAACATGAAACGATCATCTTGTTATCAGGAGAGTATTTTGCAACTCTCACCCAATTAGTATGACCAGTACATGATGAAAAAAACCTGAAGGTTTGAGCCCATTAGAAGAATCACATTTATTAACACATGAAACTATCAGAAAAAATTGTTCTGAGCTGTTAGGATACTTAAATATATATGGTTTATTTTCTAAGCAAAATGTGAGATCATAACACAAATTAATGAAATATTGAACTAAAAATTAAATATGATTTACCTATTCTTTACAATTTAATGCAATGCACATTACATTACCAAATAAAAATCAGGAGCACCACTTTAATTTTTAAACCACAGATATACATACCCATTTTGCAAAACTTGATCACAGAGAAACTTGAAAGCTCTGTCAAATTGTACAAAAAAAAACAAAACTAACTAGCAAAATTTCAGGTTTTTTTTATTTTTTATTCATTGAAATTTACAACTGTATTAGTAAATACTCGAGTAAATTTGCTGATAATATACATAGATAAAATACAAGAAGAGAATATGCCCATTGGCAGCACTCCACTTCTTCTTCTTCTTCCAGTGGCGTGAAAGGCTGTGGGCCCTTGGCTTCGTGGTGTAATCGCCTGGGAGATTACACTCACGTTTCTTGATGCATTCTTGAAGGATTTAAGAGTTGATATAGTTGTTAATAAGAATGCAATGTAATGTAATGCTCCAGAAAAAAAGTTTTTTTACTCTACACAACTTTAGTCAGCTTCAATTTTTCACAATTTTATATTGTGTACACTAGTTTGTGAAAATTCCAGTGACAAGACTATTTTTGAGGTAATGCGTTCTAGAAGATTCTTCGTTAAGTTCTTTATCAGGAATTCACATATACAGTTATCCATTCAGAATGTAGCTAACATATTTCTATTCTTTCATATGTTATTAGTACACATAACTTTGAAATATGGTATGAATTGTAAAATAATATAAGAAAAGTAATTGATTAAAACTTAAACACTACCTTCGCCTGGAAGTAACCCATATTTTTATACTCTTGTCATTTGAAGACGTCAAAAGTTTTTCACCATCATGAGAAAACTCCACTGAGCGTACAGTACCCAAATGAGGTTTAAATTCAATGGATTTTCCTTGCACCTGGAGTTATTGGTATTTATATTTTAAAGTATACATGTAAGAGGGTGAAAAATTATGATATAATTTCTCTGAAATACTTACAGAAGAAACCCATATCCTCACAAAGTCACCCTGTGCAGAGGCTATGTGAGTTCCAAATGGGGAATAGGTAACATAATTAACAGGAAGCAATTTAGCTTTATATCTAAAAACAAACAAATATTAGAATTTATAACATAAAATCATGCAGACAATTAAAGTCACTTTGGTTACAATATATAAAATGGTACATTAAAAAGTTTCTAGATGTATGTAAAGAATTTAAAATCTGAGGTAATGAAAATTTTAAAAAATTCTTTTCATAACTTACTCAATCCCCTACTTAACATAATACAGCATTCATAAACGGACCACTTGTAGCTGGGTGGCTAGCATAACAGCCTCCTATGCCAAAGGTCCCGGGTTCAAACCCACAAGGTGGTCCTAAGATTTTTTAATGGAGTAAAAAATCCTTAGTTATGCCGTCCTTCGGAGGCGACGTTAAAAGGTGGTCCCGAGTTTGTGCGATGTCAGGTACTCGTTAAAGATCCCTATCCTAATAAAACCTGGATAGGCAAAATTTAGGACTCCCACTGTAGCATCATCCGATTAGCCATAGTAGCATAAAGTGACGTTAAAAATAAACAGCATCCATAAATTGACCATAATGTTTAGGAAACAATTTTTTTTAACATTCACAAAAGCAAAATGAAAAAAATCATGAGAATAGATAAAAGTGATGAATTCTGTTTGAAAATATCTCATTTACTTTGAATGTATTTCAGTAGATTTTCAAACTGTTTAGTAAGAAACAGAATAATGAATACTTTTGAATTCATAGTTAGTACTCAGGCCAGGATTTGGTAGTGTTATAATAACCAAGTCTATTAATTTGGCGATCTTACTATGAACCTTTCATGAACTAAACCATAGTGTAGAAAATGTATCATTATCAGTGAAAGATAATCACAAATTTTGTTGTCCACCATCCCAAAGAATTTCAAACAAATCTTCCAACAAATGTGTTCATTGAACATAGCATAAATGTGAGATGACAATACAAATTCAAATTGATAAAAGGAGCTAAAAACGTTTGAATAAGTATATGTCATACACTTATTACCTTTATTTATTATTACCTTAAGGAAGCTGTATTAGCAGTCAAATTCCAAACAAGAAATGAATTGTCTTCACTGGAGGATGCTAGGTTTTTTCCAGAAGGACTAAAACATAAACTTGTAATTGAACCTGTATGGCCTTTAAAATACTGAAGAAGTGCAGGATTTTGTTCATTAAAAGATTCCATGACGAAATAATTAATATTTCCTAATTATTACAAAGCTTCACGAAATTGGACTTTAAAAAACTGGCGGTTCATATGACCTTCAGAAATCCTGCACTTCTCATTTCAAAAAACGAAGTTTATGGAGGTAAATATTAGTTCGAATTTCGTCCGGTAGAGAATAAATATCATAACCTCGAATCTCATTGAATCCAAGGAGGTTGCAATAGTACTATTACAAACTCCTTGATTGAATCACATCAAATATGTCCTATAATACTGAGATTAATAAATGCATCTATCCGATTAGTGCATTTTACCCAAGTAATTTATTTTTCAGCAAAGGTTTTAAATAATTTGTTTTTAATTTAATGGTTATGAACACCAAATACGTGATTGAAGTATTTTGTTTATTTATTTAACGTCCCTTTATGCAACTGTGGCTAATCGGAATTTTGATTGAAGTAACTATTAAATAATCCATATTGTCAATCGAATGTTCTGTCAACTATTCTTTATTTATTGTTTTTTTCCAAAAGATATCATGTACTCCAATAATTTAAGGTTACAAAAGAAAGTGTTTCTTCAGAGGATTTTTATGTGAAAACTATTTTATGAAACGATGTCCAGGTCATGAGCTAAATTATGGAATTATGTGATACTCCTGAGTTCTTGGAGGCTTCGATAAAACTATATCCGTCCTTCTGTCAAAGGTGACCAGCCTTCTAGCCTTAGAAATAAGCCCACATATCTGGCAAATGAACTCAACATTCTTTTCACCTCCTCAGCACTTGTAAAGAGGACTGAAGCCAATACAAACCTTCTTGAAGAGCCCTGAGCTTCTTGTACCTCTTTCGTTAACGAAAGAATAGGATCCGCTATTGTCGAATCAGTTTGTGAAGTGGATAGATCGTTTGCTGATGGCATCTTTGTTTTAGCGTTTTCAATTATTTGTAGCTGAGGACCAATTCGTATTGCGGACCCAAAGAATCCCCTTTGGACGACTAGACTGCCTTCTCGTGTCCATCGAGTGAATCTATGGATCTCTTTAAGGATGGATTTTCGATTAATGAGTTTTTCGTTTGCATTATTTAGTTTTTTTAATAAGATCTTCTTTACTTTTCCTATCGTCTAGTTGTGTTAAAGAACATGAGGAGAAACATCTTGGACTGTGATCTACGATTAATGAGATCATGACAACCTTGAGAGTACTCATCAGCTTTAGGCAGTTCATTGTGTCATTTAGTTCTTGCGTGGCAGAAGGTTGTCAAGTAACTTCTTTTTTCAACCCTTTTACTTTCTTGTTCATCAGTTTTCATTCTTGCCGGGCTAATATTTCTAATTTCTCTCTGGTCATACATCATCAATGTCGATATCTCCTGACGCTCTATGGAGTCTAGTAATGTGTATCTAGATGGCGAGATTGCCAATTTCCTGAGCTCGCTTCCCAAACTTTCAATGTTAAGGTCCTCTCTTTTTTTTTCCAACTGACTTGATATAGCTTAACCCGAATGTTATTTCATCTTGAAGACGTTGCAATCTGAGTTACTAATACTACTACAAGTGGTAGGATTTTTGTTAGGCTCTGAATAGGATGGATCCACTGTTCATCTTGTTCTCTTTAACTGAAGAGAACAAAGTAGATTGACAGGGTTCACTGATTTTGCGGACATCGGTTTTAGAAAAGAATGACTTCTAAACACTTTGTATCTAATACTTGCTGAACAATGACAGGGTGTTCATCAGAAAAGTGTTTTTCTATAACTTATACGTCAGCGACCCATGTTGATTTGAAGAACGGATATTTCACTCCTCGAACAGCTGTTACCAGCATTGTGTATACATGGTGAAAAAACTTCCTAGTTTTAAATTAGATATTATTCAGTATAATTCTGTGCTTTCTGTTTAACACTTTGTCGAAATAAGTTCTCAAGAGTGAAGAATCCATTAAGACTTCGGCGGAGGCGGTTGCTGCTAGATCTCCACAGTTTAACAGATAACCTTTCTGCCTTATTTATTATACTTTTAATTTTTTGTATTTTTTTTTTTTTTTTTATAGTTGTTAAATCTAAGTTTTATATTAACTCACTTTAAGGACGTTTACTAATTATGGGAGAGCCCCCCGACCCTCCTGATCTCTCTAGCCCCCTAAATAAAAAAAGAAAATGGGCTCGTGGTCGAATCAAGTTTCCCCCCGATAAAGTTATTCCTCAAAGGATTGAAAATATCGTTCCAACTTATTTAGTAGTGAAAAGAACTGACCAAGATGATTTTAAAAAGATCTCTCCTTTTTTCATCCATAAGGTTATCACAAATTTGGTGGGGAATGTTAAAAATGTAAAAAAGATAAAAGATGGTTCTTTACTAATCCAAACACTAAATGCACAACAATCCAATAAACTATTGTCATACACAAGCTTTGGCAATCAATTTCCTGTTGAGATAACACCCCATAATACACTCAATTACAGCAAGGGTGTTATTCGATGTTACGACTTTCAGTATATGGAAATGGAAGAAATAAAAAAAGAACTGAAACCAGTAATTAATGATATAGTTAGAATCAGGTCAAAAAACCATGGTAACGTAATTTTAACACATAATTACATTGTAACCTTCCCAACCCCGAAACCTCCAGAGACATTACAGATTGGCTATGAGGCAGTTAGGGTCGTGCCTTACATACCCAATCCATCAAGGTGTTTTAATTGCCTTGGTTTTTCTCATCCGACGGCCCAATGCAAAAAAGAATCGGTATGTATTCAATGTGGTGAGGCTAGGCATGGAGAAAATACTAGGTGTGATAAACCAGCTAGGTGTATAAACTGTAATGGTTCACATAATGCTCTAGATCGATCCTGTCCTGTATTCAAATTCCAAAAAGAAGTAAAAACAATTCAAATTAATAATAAAGTATCTTTGTTCGAAGCCAGGAAAATATATAAGGAAAGAAATCCGATTCAATTCAGTAAAAGTTTTGCGGATATAACCAAAAATAAAAATATTGAAAAAAAAGATGTTGCCATTCAGGCCAATATTATATACTCTTTTTCAGAAAACATTAAACAAACAGAGAATAGTAACCCCAGCCCAGCTACAGTGATATCAAATAAAACAAACGAAATTAAGATTAGCCGTGGCCAGAGCACGCAGACACAGCCCACAACCAACACCCCACCTTCACCTACAACAGGAGCCAGCCAGAGGGCCCGCTCCAGCCCCTCTACCCCTTCTTCCCTTCCCCTCTCCTCTCTTACCTCTCCCACTTCTCAACCCTCTACTTCCTCTGCTCTCCCCCTTCCTCTCACCACTGCTTCCTCTTCTCTTCTTCTCCCCACTTCTTCCTCTTCTTTTCCTACCCTCACTCTTCTCCCTTCTCTTCCCAACCCTTCTTCTACATCTCCCTCCCCACCACCCAACCCTGAATCGGTTCCATTGATCGGTTCAATGCCCAGTAATGAAATGGATATGGAACAGGAATACGAAATTCAGAAATCTAGAAAAGGAGCGTCAAGAAAAAAATCGCCAAATAAAAAATCTTAAACATACTATACTAATTTACATAATACTAATTTATCAATGAAATATTCAACTTATTTATTTGTTTATTTAAATTAGTACTTTTTTTATATAGATCCATATTTTTTATTATTATTATTTTTTATTTTATTTTTTCATTATGTCATTACTTCAATGGAACTGTAACGGTTTGAAAATTCATTTCAATGACTTAAAAGTACTAATACGCGATACAGATCCCTTTTGCTTAGCTCTTCAAGAGACTCATCTTTCAAATACGGATAAAATCACAATAAAAGATTTCGAGATATACAGAAAAGATAGTCCCAATCCAAATCATAGCCACCACGGAGTTCTAATAGCAGTACACAAATCCATATACTCAGAACCTATTGACATCACCTCCCATCTTCAAACTGTAGCAGTCCGAGTCCATCGAGGCTTTCCCTTTACCATCTGTAACATTTACCTGCCACAAGACCGCACAATAGATACACAACACCTCCTAGACATTTACAACCAACTTCCTCAACCAGTCCTTCTTATTGGTGACCTTAATGGACATAATCCTCTATGGGGTTCACAAAACCTTAATTTGCGGGGTAAAATTATCGAAAATTTTCTAGACATCTCCAACCTTCTTATACTTAATACTGGTGAACCTACCTTTCTCAGCTCTAGTTACGGAACCTATTCTGCCTTGGACCTCTCGCTTTGCAATTCCGCATTGTATGGTATAGTAGACTGGACAGTACTGCCTGATTTGTACAGTAGTGACCACTTCCCACTACTCATAAAATTTAAAAACATGACTCCCACTCGTGTAAAACCAAGATGGGTGCTAAATAGAGCCGATTGGACCCTCTTTACCTCTTTGGCTTCTCCACCTCAACATTCTCCCTCAGATTTGAGCATAAACGAAGGCTGTAAAATAATTACAAGAACCATATTAGAAGCAGCTAAAGCATCAATACCAATGACCTCTGGACAACCAAGAAGACCGCTTGTTCCATGGTTTAATGATGTTTGTAAAACAGCCATTAAAGACCGGCGTAAGGCCTATAAAAAATTCAAAAAAATTATGACGTTTGAAAACCTGATAGAATATAAAAAACAGCGGGCGAAATGCAGAAGAATATTTAATCAGTGCAAAATAGAGTCTTGGAAGAAATTTATAAGTTCCATAAATACCACTACTTCGTCTTCCGACGTATGGAACAAAATCCGTAAATTTACGAAAAATCCCGCTCTCTGTCGCTACACGATTACAATAAATGGACAGCTTTCCGATGACCCTCGACTAGTTTCAAATTCATTCGCTGACTTCTTCTCAAGTATATATAATTCCAACGGAAGTAATGCCAATTTCGACGAAATGCAGTTTGAAAATTTATATAATACTGAGACCTCAGACTATAATATTTCTTTTTCAATGTGGGAGTTCAAAGATGTCCTGAAAACCGTTCGAGGAACAACTCCAGGGCCTGATAATATCCATCATGACATGATTAAACATCTACCCATAGACACTCTGAATTGGCTACTTGAGTATTACAACCGTATCTGGTCTACTCGACACTTTCCAAACACCTGGCGTGACTCTCTTGTAGTCCCAATTCTAAAAAATGGACAAGATAGAAGAGTACCAAATAGCTATCGCCCCATATTTCTCACAAGCTGTTTAAGTAAAATCATGGAAAGAATGGTGAACAGAAGATTGATGTGGTATATTGAGAACAAGAATTTAATCCAGCCATTCCAATCCGGATTCCGCAAGGGTAGATCCACGGTTGACCATCTGATAACATTGGAGGCTGAAATCCAATATACCTTCGTCTCTGACCAACAGATGATAGCAGTATTTTTCGATATGAAGAAGGCCTTCGACAGTATAAACCACGCATTAATTCTAAAAAAAGTATCATCTGTCGGTATCAGAGGTCAAATGTTCCAGTACATCAAACAATTTCTCGCAAATCGAAAATTCAGAGTTCAAATAGGCAGTGATGTATCTGAAGAACATGGACAAGTCAGCGGGTCCCACAGGGATGCGTTCTCAGTCCAACTTTATTCTGTCTTGCAATTAATGACTTGGGACTCAAATTACCAAGAGGTGTAAAACCACTGTTATTCGCGGACGATTTAGCTATTATTTGTCGGTCTGATAGCATTGGCATCATAAATCTTAAATTACAAGAAGCCATTAACAGAATCTGCAATTGGTCTCGTTCCACTGGTCTACAATTCTCCTCTGAAAAATCAAAATGTCTTCATTTCAGCAGAAAAAGAAATACACCTGCTTCTCCCGAGCTCTATTTAGATAATTCCTTGATCCCATATACCACTAGCCAAAAATTCTTAGGGATGACTTTCGACCGAAGACTGACTTGGGAACCTCACATTTCTAAATTGAAACAAAGTACCACAAAAAACTTAAATATTTTACGTTTCCTGAGCGGAACTTCCTGGGGCGCAGATAGACTTACTTTACTAAAACTAGGACAGTCTTTAGTGGAGTCTAAACTAGACTATGGGTGTTATATTTATGGTTCTGCTCGTGATCGTATTCTTATTAAGCTAGATGCCGTCCACCATTCTTGGATCCGTATTGCAACGGGGGCGTTTCGAACTAGTCCTAGTCTAAGTCTGTGTTCAGAAGCAGGAATAACCCCCCTCATATTTAGAAGGAAAAAATTAGCTATAAATTATGTCTCCAAACTCCTTCCTCAAAACGACAATCCAACTCATAAATACATTTTTAAACCGAAATTTTCCAAAATCTTTGAAAAAAAAACCAATTCAACCCTCCCCTTAGCTGAGAGAATCCATTCAGCTATTACATCTCTTAAACAAATTCCATTACATAAACAAAAAACTAACAATCCTCCATGGACATACAAACCTCCAAAAACGTGGATACATTTATCTCGATTGTCAAAAAACAACACTTCACCCTCTGAGTACAGAACTAAATTCTCGCTCCTCCTCCAGAATCTACCGGAACCCTTTCTTATTTACACCGATGGATCTAAATCAAACGAATCCACAGCAGCTTCTTTTGTTACACAAAATTCAACCCACAAATTAAAACTCCATAAATTATGTAGCATATTTACCGCAGAATTGCATGCAATAGCTTCAGCTCTCCACTTTTCTATGTCAATTCCCTCAACGACAATAGCAATAATCACGGATTCTTTGAGTTCATTAAACGGTCTAAAAAATCTGTACCCTACCCACCCCATCATCCACAAGATCCGTAATTACCTAAATACGCTTGAAAATCTGGGAAAATCGGTATACTTTATATGGGTGCCGAGCCACATCGGAATTAAAGGCAACGAGCTCGCTGACGCAGCAGCCAAACAGGCACTTGCTCTCCCGGGCCGAGGTACCGCCATCTTAACGCCGCAGGAAATAAGTCTTCCCCTCAAGAAGGAAGTGGCAGCCAGCTGGCAATCCATGTGGAATGATAGCCCACCAAGCAAACTCAAAATTATTAAAAAATCTGTAAAACCTTGGACCACATCTAATCGATCCAACCGTAGAGAGGAAGTAATAATTGCTAGGCTTAGAATAGGACATACGAATCTAACCCATGCCTACCTCATCAGCAAACAGCCACCCCCAAAATGCCAACACTGCAATAATATGCTAACGGTCAAACATATTTTTCAAGAATGCCCCTTTTACATTTCGAGTTTGACTACATTGGGACTTACTTCAGACATTTCAGTTAGTCTAGGTGATGATATAGCCAAAATATCAAAAATACTTAATTTTCTAAAAATAAATAACATTTCAAATAAAATTTAGCACTTATCGTAATTAGCATTATATATCTGCAGTGATTAATAGTGATTTTTTTTTTTTTTTTTTTTCCTTCGTAAATCTTTATTAACATTTATGTATTTTTCTTAAATTTATGACAAATATTTCATTTTACTATTTTTCTTTATATTTTACTTCTATTTATACCGTTCCTTCTTTAATATTACCTTAGCGATAAAAGATTAAAGATGCACAGGCGTTGATGACCTTGAAGTTTTACGCCTCAAAGCCCAAACAAACAAACAAACAAACAAACGGATATTTCACTCATAAAAAGTCATTTTCGCCCACATTAGCTGCACTGGACATTTTCAGCTTCCTGCATTGTTTCCTTTGGCAATGAATGCTTTATAGTTTATATAGGAAAAATTTCTCCTCTCAGAGTATACACTATAGATATAGCTTGACCTATATATAACCCTGGCATTTACTGCATCCAGGAAGCATTTTAATAGTCAGTCACTTAAGGTCCACCATTTCTCATATAAGTGTATTAAACTTGAACTTTTGGTGCATTCTTGGTAAGCCATTCCTAACACTGAGGAAAATTGTAGCCAAAGGTCCTCAATGATCACTAGAGAACGAATTGTCCTCTCAAGTATTTTTCTCTATAAAAATCTTTCCATGTTTACAGGATTCCGTGAGATGCTCTGCTACTCCACTCTATGTTTTTCTTATCAAGGTTTTTTCAGAGCTGTGGCATGGATTGATGTCTGTTTATGCCACTTTTTATTATTTTCATCATTTTTATTTTATTGTTTACTTTTTTAATTTCCTTCACAAACCCAAGACTTTTTCTAACAATTATTTTTATTAATTATTGAGTTTCTAATTATGTAATTAGAAGGTTAAATCAAGAATAAAGACAGGGATTGTAACTATATGATTGTTTGCTTACCTACCTTATCATTCACATAGTGTTGTCAATAAAATTTACCTATTATACCGTCACATTTTTGTTTGTTTGTTACAGTTCAAAAATTAGAGTTACCAATCCACCACCTTTACCTATTTACACCAAGAAATCAATCCTAAAGGTCAAGCAAGTCCAGTGAATCATCTTACCTACCAGGCACAGTGTAAGATAATCCCTAGGACAACCTTACTGGCTCCAACATTGGTCCTCTGGGTCGGATTTGTTAGGCGGGAGGTGTTAATTTATTATTTTATTTTGTTATTACAATTTATTATGGCAGAAGGAGCCAGTCAAATTGAGGTTACCCTTCTAAAGAAAATTATCATATTGAGCTGATCTCTTTTTAGCAATGTACAGAAACGTAGAAAACACTTATGAGAAATTCGAAAATGAATCCCAAGGTCAACCTCCCTTGCCTCAACAATGTTCATGGTGCCTTAGCCCCCAGTGTTCATGATTGACAGATTCTTAGTGATAAAAGCAGTATCATCCATGTGGACAAAGACAGACTGCATTAGGCAAATGTATAATAGAAACTTTCATCTTCATCTCTTTGGGTGAGAGCAGCCCATCTGTTATACCCATTACATACCTAATAACAATAATACCCATAATATACTGTATATGTAAACACCTAGATACCTACCCAGCTCCAACAAATGTAGATCCCTGGATTTAGAAGAGTATCATGAAAGATTTCCAACTCCAATTGATGCAGATTGGTGAGATTATATTACAGATGGCCAAGTAATATAGACCTAATTGGGAAGGTTAAAATAAATCCCCTAAATATTTCAACACCCTCAGACCAAATCTAAATTGACATTATTTTAGAACTCAATGTTACTAAGTTAATACCACAACACTGTTGGCCTCATTCAGGCATTTTCACTGAACCTCACCACAAGATTTAAAGCCAGATCTGCCCAGCCCTCTCTCTTGGGTATTGGATTGGAACACCAATTAATTTCTCTCATACCATTCCACAAAAAAAAAGAACCCTTCAAATTATTACTCAATGGTTAATAATTTCCAAATAATTATGTTAGGGTAAAACAATTTATATAGCTGTTTACAGACAACTTATATACATAGCGATAAATTAAAAAAAAAAAAAAAAATGTCAACCACCACTGCTAAAACACATGCTTTCAAAACACCATATCTCTGCTATTTCTAAAGCTATTTCAATGTTGTTTTTTTAGGCACAGAATTTAACTCTCTATAAATCCATAAGGGAAACAAACTGAGCTTTTTAAAATACATTTTTCAGATTCTGTCTGTCTTAAAACTTAAGACCTCAAATTTTGGTTGATTACAAAAGTTTATTAATAAAAATAATAAACCAAAATACTGTAGGAAGTAGACTTCTTTACTACTTCCCTTTCTTTGAATTTTCATTGAAATAATTCAAATAAAAATTCCTGATTCCAGAACACTTTGTTAGTCTCACACAACACTCATGTAATAACATAATCTAGTACCTAAGGCGAGTATGGTGAAGACAGATAAAATATAAATAGCTAATGTAAAGTGCTCCATATGATAACAAATATATAACAAAAGTCTTTGTAAAAATATATATTAACTTGGTATTTTATAGTGCTGCAATACATACATATATTTTTTTATGAGATTATCAGTTATTTTTTATGAACAAAACAATTTCTGTTTTGAAACAACACAGTTAGGGTAAGAATTTTTTTAAAAATATACAAGTGAATTATTTATTAAAATTAAGCCTATATCAGTCATTACAAAGTTCCTTATTAATTAGAAAAAAATAAATCAATGAAATAAACCTTTTATCAGTTAACATAAAATAATAACAGCATTATATTATTATACATGAAATTGTACTACACAGAATTGAAGGCATAAAAGATAATTAATTCTTAAAAAATACATTAACTACATTTCTTTTTATACAAAATAAGGTGGTTTCCGCACTGTGATACCATGTTCGGCTAAGGCAGGAGTCAAATCATCCATTGTTAATGTGTATGTTCGGTCTTTTGACTTAGATTTTGATGACTGGTTAGATGTCCGAACCTTGCAATGTTGCAAAGCATCATTTGCAACATCAGAGAGAAACTTTTGAGCAGCTAATGAAATCAGGCGAACACTGAAATAAATATACATAAATAAAATTTAACTAATCTTGTCAAAATAAAAAATAGGTACTATGATGATGACTGAAAAAATTATTATAAAAAAAAAATAAATAAAGTAATCAATAGTGGCTCTCAACAAAGGAGAATGGAATTAGAAAGGACATACATACTATGTCTGCAAAAAACTGGATGCCTCAAAACATCTGTCCTCAAATGTCCAACTAATACATTATAATGCAGTAGTCAGACCATCAATCCTCCATACAGCTGAGTGTTAATCTCTAACTAAGAAGACACCTCTGAGGGAACTAAAAGTACAAGAAAGGAAATTCTTGCAAAGCATTGTTCAACCAAGGATCTTTACAGACGGAAGGCGATGGTATAATCTAAATGGCAAACTCTACCAACACCAGGAAAACCTTACAGATGCCATGAGAAGGTGACATTTGACTTTCTACGGCCAACTGTAAAGAATGGATCACCACAGGCTGTCCCATAACATCTTCAGATTAGCCAAAAAGGGAAAAGCCAGTGGATCAAACAAGTTGAGTAGGATCTTGCAGAACTTAATATTCAGCAATATCTGATGGTATCCCATCAATGATAGAAGTCACTACCGCCTGACTATTCAAACATGTCCTACGCTGCTGCGTACAGAAATCCAGTAGTTTCAATAATTTAGATTAATTTTTTAACATTTTTATGTATAAATATGACACACAATTGTTAATATAATGCAATATTTCTCTATATTGCATGATTGCAAGGCACATAATGAATAAAAAGAATATTAAGTTAATCCTCTGATATTTTTTACTAAGATAATAAAATTTTAAACTTATAAACTGTTTTAAAATTCATCTGTATAATATCAAAAACATTTGAGACTCCATTTAAAGTAGTTCCCAAAGGCCTAATGCCCACTGTATACCAGTTACTTTACACTTTTTTAAATCCACAGAATATTTAAATATTATGATTTTAAAAATATGCTTATCATCTTTCTATCTATGTTATCCATCAAGATATTAAAAGCTTTATAAAGAGTAGTGTCTGTATTTTAAATTTTGAAACCAAGATAGAGACTTGATGTTCCCCATCAACATTAACTTCTTTGATAGGCTTCTAATCTAAAATCATAAGTATACTATAATTGTTTTAATCATAAAACTGAATACTAATTCAGACAGAGAATTAATTGAACTAAATGCCTCAAAGTGAAGAAAGACTAAAATAATTTGAATGGTATATATATATGCATGTATATGACAGAATCATGAAAATAGCAATTTGAAATGTTCATGTTAAGATAGCACGTACCAACCTAAGATAGCTCAATAAATCCACACAATGTAGAAATGAAAAATAAGATGGAAGAAACCAGATTAGGAACATGTTCCATAAATTATTACTTAAAACAAAAGTTATACGCAAATTAATTCTATTGGGGCGGGGTAGCTGAGGGCTGTGCGCATTGTTGAACATGCGTTGCCAGCAAAGATAACAAACCTTGAAACCAAAATACGAGTTCGAGTCCGTACTGGGATTTATCTCGCTAATCCCTGGCCCGAGAAAACCCGTACAGCCTTCAAAGGCAAGTTAGGGAAGCACAAAAAAATAAAAAAATTAATATTCAATTGCTATACACATGGATAGCAACAACAATGGTCATCGGCTTTTAAGTTTTGCAACAAACTCTGCACTAACCATAGGCACTACTCTTTTCCCAGGAAAGAAGATCCATAAAGCTACCTAGAGATAAAAAAAAAAATAGCCTTGTGGCCAATCAAATCGATCACCTCTTAATCGACTCCCGCCATAAATCCAGCTTGATGAATGTTAGATCTTTCAGAGGAGCAAACATGGACAAAGATCATTATTTAAGCATAGCTAAAATTAGAGCAAGGATATCCATTATCAGATTCTTTAAAAATCAATCTGCAAGAACATATAACGTCGATAAGCTGAAAAAGCCGGAAGTCTGTGCTGCAGAACAGCTTTAAAGAAGAATTTTGTAAAAGGACACGTTCATCTGCTGAAAGCATTGAAGAACAATGGAAAAAATGCTCTGAATGCAGCGCGCCGAGAAAACCTTAGGTTATAAAGAGAGGCCTACTCGATCACCATCGTTTGATACAGAATCTCTCCATGCAACAGGTTGTAAGAATGAAGCCTACATGAAGATGTTGCAGCGCACACAAGAAGGTCAGTTCAGATATATGGTGAGAGAAGAGAGGAAAAACGAATTCATAGAAACAAAAAGAGAGCCTGGGAAAATAAAAAGTTTGGAGAGATTGAAAATTTTAAAAAAGCTAATGAGTACAGACTATTCTTCCAGAGAGTTAATGATGGAAGAAAAACATTCTACCAAAAGTCACCTCTTGCAGAGATGAAGATGGAACACTTCTTGTTCATAAGTATCAAGTTCTGCAAAGGTAGGTAAAACACTTTAGGCAGCTACTTACTAAGAAACAAGATCAACATCCAGACACGTCCGTCATATCGCACAGAAGAGATGACTTAGAACCACCTGACCGAGATGAAGTTGAAGACACCATTGGTCATCATCATCATCATCATCAGTGGCGCTACAGACCGATGTGGTCCTTGGCCTCCTCAATAAGTCTTCGCCAGGTGGTTCGGTCTTGAGCAGCCGCTCGCCAGTTGCGGGTGTCAAGTAGGCGAAGAGCATCCCTGGCAACGGTGTCCTCCCAACTAAGCCGAGGTCTTCCTCTTCCCCTTGTCCAGTGGAGCCTCCCATCCAGCAGCTTTTTTGGAACTTCATCGTCTGGCATCCGTACAACGTGGCCAGCCCAGCGCAGCCTTCCTAAGTTGATTAACCTCATCACATCAGCTTCACCATAGATCTGGTAGATTTCTAATCTACCATACACCACTGGTAAGCTCAAAAATAACAAGGCTTATGGCATCGATGGCATCCAGGCAGAGCTGAGCATGGAGGTGAGAGTTGGAAAAAGTGCTGTTCGAGCTCATATTGGATATCTGGATGGAAGATAGGATGCCGCAGGAATGTCTTCTGCACAAGAAGAGGGACCAAAATCAATGCACTAAATATAGGGGAATCGTGTTGCTCTCTTGTGCTTATTAAGTGCTATCTAATGTCCTCTTTGAGAAACTAGTCTCATTCGCCGAGACAGAACTTGGAAATTACCAATCAGGTTTTAGAAGAGGCAACTCAACCACCGACCAGATCTATACATTACGGATGATCCTGGAAAAGGATATAGAATACAAGCTGACCATTCACCATCTCTTCATCGACTTCAAGTCGGCATATGATAGCATTGGTCGAGAAGAACACAAGGCCCTAAAAAAGCTAAAGATGACTATGTTAAATTAATAGATGACGAGAACAGGCTATTAATTTTCGAAAGAAGATGCTCAGGAGAATATTCGGAGCAGTAAGAGAAGGAGAGATCTGGAGGAAAAGAAAAAACTCTTTCAGGATGACAACATTGTGAAGGACATAAAGCTAGGACAACTCGGACGGGTGCAATATTGCAATATTCCATTAATATATATTAATATATATTTTTTTTTTGTGTGCCTTGGCATTATAATTATAAATGTTTACTTAACTGATTTTACTAAATGTAAAAATTTAAACTTACACTCGGGGATCTGTTGAAGCGAATCCAGCAGAATTTAAAAATGAACCAGTAACTGCATCAGGAATCTAAAAATTCAAATATATTAGGCAAATTGAAAAAAGAAATATCCACACAACATAAGGTAGATAAATATTATATATATTATTTACTTCCTTATTAATTTTATAATAAATAAATACAGTGTGATATTATGAGAAGTTCCAAAAGCAACAAGTTTCTCAACATTGTTTAATATTATAACTAACCAGTTTATATTAAGACAAATCAAAGTCTCAATTTCATATAATACCAGCTAACTTTTTTTTATCTGTGGGGGCACCACAAAACATAAGTCAACCATCACCAAAAGACTTTGAGGTTGCTAAAGTTACTATGCCTTAGCTCCTTTGACAACCACAGCCTCAAAAGAAGCCACTAGCTAACTTTAATCAGTTTACCATCCTTACCAAAGCCAAAATGTTTAATACATTATATTAAATAGGTTTTAATGTCCTTTTCTTCTCTAAGTATGGCAAACAGGCCAGATTATCCAACAGGTAACTAATCCATTTTAACCAGAGTGGGTGGTTGCAAATTGATTCCATGAGATTTCCACGAATTAAATTTCAACATGCCAAGACACGATTTGAACCAGTACTACATGCCTTGAAGAGACTTCTTAGCTCTCACCCACCACCACTGCTAATAAATAAGAACTATCTAGACAATAACTCAACAATTCAAACATCATAAGGACTGAATAGAAAAAGGAACTCAAATAAAAATATTAGCTGGATAAAAACAGCACATGAGTCAATGACCATTTCAGATATAGTTATTTATGTGAACTCGTACTATGAAATCTAAGTTTTCATCTGTCCTAATTATTCTTACAATTACTGGTATTTGAGAAACTTGAAACAGTACAAATCATCATATAACAGTAAATTTTTAATTTTTGCACATTTCTTAAAAAATGAATATATTTGCCATTGATAGCAGAAAAATCTTCTAAAATAAAAAATTAAATTAGAATACCACCATTAAATATAAGATATGGTTCCTTAGGTGAAACAATCAAGATTGGTTGGTAATAAAGTTCTTTAGACGGTTTATATTATTAGCTTTTTTCAGTAAAGTAACATTTCATATTGAGTAAAACATCTATAAAATATTGATCATTTCATCTAAACCTTCGTATTATGTGCACATATTTACAGGCTTTCTTTCTCTAAAAATTCTTCAAAAGTAATTTAAAAAAGAAACCATGAAAGCATCGTTAAATATTGAATTAAAGTAAACAAGTAATTAGTAAAGCAACTAAGTATTTTAAGAGATTGGAATTTAAAATAGTCTAAAAATATTTACAATTAAACTAAAAGCAATGCAACTAAACAATAGATCGAATATTTTAATGTTTATATATAGGTACTCTAAATAATTTTATTTGAAATATTTTAGATTTTTTTGTATTTTAAGAACATACTTATTAACTAACACTGAATCAACACCCATAAAATTTTGCAGTCTTTCAGAAATGATATTTCAGTATTGCAATCACAAAATAACTTACAGTTGGAGTATAATCTTCCAGTGATGGTAAAAAATCAATTAATTGTTGACCTCCAATACTTGAAGATTGGTTTGACACCATTTGCCCAGCATTCACTGTAATAGTAGGTTTAATGTCTTGGCCATTGGCGTGATTAGCTGATGTCCCTGGAGAACTAGAAATAAACACAAAATATAACCTTCATAGTCCATAATAAAATTAGACAGAATTTCATTTCACAATACCTCATCCTGATTTAATTTGTTCTTCCACACTATAAGTATAAACAAATAATTGAGCAACAAGGCTCGATAGGTTACGGTTGCTATCCAAAGATCTCTACAACTAAGTTGTTTACACATAAGAGGTAGGCTAGTTTCAGAAGCGGCAAAATGGAAGACAATCCTGAACACGTAACTGGTCCTTTGTTGAGGTATTTAGATTATGTTTTTTATCTCTTTGGTGGTGTTCTTTGAGAGTGTTAAACTTGATTATGTCTGGGAAATCTTGTGAAGTTGCGATTTTTAAAGAAGATGATAAATAATCAAGAAGATAGTTTCACAGAGGTAAGATTAAAGTTGACATTGTTGGAAAATTATAAATGTTATATATGATTATGTATAATAGTAGAAACTATGCACTTATCGAATAATTCAAACAGAATCATAAAATGCATGTATTAAGAAATAAAAATTGGGGCCCGTGGTTAATTTAAAGACCGTCTTAAAGATGTATACACTCTTCTCTATCTTTCTGTTTTATTTATATATTTTACATTATATTTCTGGCACAAATAAGTGCATAATTTTTATATCATGCCCTGTTAAAGATACACATCAAATAATCACATAATATATACAAACATTAAATAATACATATCCAATAATCAATACTTTAACTGTGAAATAATCTATATTTATAAAAGAAAGTCCCGTTTCACTCGATTTTCTGGTCATCGCAGTATCTCTAAAATGACTATGGTTGTGAAGTTGAACTTTTGCGTCGAGGTTCGTCTTACCGTCTAGATGTGCAATAAGGCTGGGTTTGCCTTAATTCGTAGTCTTAAGTGGTTAAAAAAAAATATTTTTCTAAAACGTAAAACAAAATTGGTTTTCGAATAACTCAAAAACTATACGTATCCTGAAAAACTATAAGTACTCATCTGAATGACAATCAAATTTCTAACTGCATAAAAGCAAAATAATAATAATCTGACATTATTAGCAAAGACACTAAGGTTTTATAACTAATATATTTAAGCATATTGGCATTTAGATCCATCTTCCATTAGTGGAAAGTACTAACATGGAAACATGCACAATTGTTGTTTGTTCAATTCAAAATAATTTCAATAAGCTAAAAAACGTTTCATTTTAAGAATATAATAGGACATTGTACTTCTATAATCTATGAATACGGATATTTAAGGTGGGAGCTTTCGCTTTCACCTAGTTGAACCATACTAATTAACTAGGGGCATGCCTACTTCTATTGGTATACTGATATATACACTTGCTCAAAAAAGTTTCTGTAGACCAAATAAATTTGTTACATGGGTGTGCTAGCTTTTTTTTCTTTATTATTTTTCTTGCAGAAATATCAGATCCTAATCACAGGTAACAATGTACCAAGGTTTTAACGGTTTGTTATTGATATTAAAGGAGGGAGCGTTTTATTTGTAAGTCATAGGTCAAAAAAGTTTCCATACATCAAGAGTTAAATTATATTCAATTATTATATTCAATTGCTATCTGGATTCTGGATCTTATCTCTATCCTTGCCTCCAGTTCAGTTTTAACTTTTCTTGAATCTGTGAGTGTGTGATATTTTATAAAATGCGAGTATCACGTGAATTAAGAGAACAAATGGTTCGTTACCATAACCAGGCCTTAGCTCTCCGAAAAATTGCCCAAATCTTACATAAATCACATTCAACGGTACAATATGCTCTCAAACGACACCGAGAATTGAATTCCCTGGAGGATAGACCAAGAACTGACAGGCCAAGGAAATTGGATAGTCACCACAGGAGGTGCATTCTAGCAAAAATAAATAAAGATCCTCATACTAGTGCCGTGTCATTGCCCAGTGGCATAAATAGGGACTACGGGATACAAATTCACCCACAGACCGTCCGAAATGTGCTAAGGAGGGATGGCTTCAGAGGTCGAACAGCCAGGAGAAAGCCTTTCATAAGTAAAGTTCATAAGAAGAAGCGCCTACAGTTTGTAATAGAGTATGTATACAAACCGCACAGTTTCTGAGAGAACGTTATCTTCAAAATTTAACCTTTTTTGGCCAGATAGACGATGCAAGGTGTGAAGGAAACCAAAACTTTCAAGACAAATAATATGCGTCTAACGTTTAAACACGGGGGCGGAAGTGTCATGGTGTGGGGGCGCATGAGCTCATCCGGTGTAGGGAATTTGTGCTTTATTGATGGGATCATGAACAAAAATGTCTATATTAATATTTTAAGGACTAATTATTCGGCTAAAAATCTCGGACTAGGGCAACGTTTTATTTTTTAATAGGACAATGATCCTAAACACACAGCTCAGAATAGTCAAGGAGCCGAGGCCGAAAAATGCGAATTATAAGAAGAAAATTTTCAATGTGATTTTCATATTTTAGCCAACTTGTACGACAACATTTTTTTTGTCTGCCAGCTCATACTGGTCGGAATCAAAAATGGCGCCCATTCAAAACGGTCACTAAAAACCGAAAAATATGATTATTTGAAGACGATTCTTTCTTTTCATTTATTAAACTAGGTCTCTACCTGATACAAAAAAAAATTTTCTGCCCATTCTAGGTGGTCGGGTTCATCCGGCAGACATGATCCAAAAAGCACGCTCTAAGAACCAAAATTTTGTATTATTTGAAGACGTTTCTTTTTTTTCTAATATAAAACTAGGTCTTCGCCTGATAGGAAAAAACCTTGTCTGCCCATCGTAGGTGGTCGGATTAGCAGAGCAGACAAAATCCAAAAACACGCTTTAAGGACCAAAATTTCGTATCATTTGAAGACGTTTCTTTCTTTTCTAATATGAAACTAGGTCTTCGCCTGATACGAAAAAACTTTGTCTGCCCATCATAGGTGGTCGGGTTCAACTAGCAGACAAAATCAAAAAACACGCTTTAAGGACCAAAATTTCGTAATTATTTGAAGACGTTTCTTTCTTTTCTAATATGAAACTAGGTCTTTGCCTGACCAAAAAAAACTTTGTCTGCCCATCTTAGGTGGTCGGGTTCAACTAGCAGACAAAATCAAAAAACACACTTTAAGGACCAAAATTTTGTATTATTTGAAGACGTTTCTTTCTTTTCTGATATCAAACTTAGACTTCACCTGATCATAAAAAACTTTGTCTGCCTATCGTAGGAGGTCGGGTTCAACTAGCAGACAAAATCAAAAAACACACTTTAAGGACCAAAATTTTCTATTATTTGAAGACGTTTCTTTCTTTTCTTATATCAAGCTAGGTCTATACCTGATGCAAAAAATCTTTGTCTGCCCATCGTAGGTGGTCGGATTCAATTGGCAGACATGATGCAAAACCACGCAATAGGTCTTTTTTAATGGTTATTTTGTTAGATACGGGGTTTGATATTAGCATAGATGAAATTGAATGATTTCTAGGAATCAATGTGTGTTTATGGTGGCGGATCCGAAGGGAAAAGGTCTAAAACGATCTAGTTCTGTTTTTGGAATAGATGGGGAGAAGTAATAACGTAATTACCATAACATTATGTATAATATGGACAAATATATCACGGTACCTATAATACCTAGTGACATCTATCAGATCTCGAATTGATGCTTATTCAATTTCCATTAATGTATATTGTAATGAGTATTTTCGTATAATTAGTGGTTTCGGTGATATTTACCTTCAAACGTTAGTACGTTAAAAAGAATTATCGTATTTAGAACACAATACATTATATGGACAAAGATATATCGATATCTGTATGATCTGCAGACGTCTATCCCTTCTTATCTTAAAGCTTATTAGAAGCTTGTTTATTTTTATTATTATGAGTATTTTGGTAAAATGAGCGGTTTCGATGATATCGGGCTGAAGACTGTTAAAGTCGATCAATTCCTCTGCTTAAGACACAATGCAATATATAGACAAAGGTATCTCGGTACCTGCAAGACCTACAGATATCTATCAGCTTTCAAATTGACGCTTATTAAATTTCGATCAATGAATATCGTAATGAGTATTTTCGTATAATAGGTGTTTATTGTAATATTTAACTTCGTAATGCTAAAATGAGGTCAATTCCTGTATTTCGGACCAAACGCATTCAATGGACAAAGAAATCTTGGAAACTATAAGACCTACAGGCGTCTATCACCTCTTATATTAAAGCTTATTAGAAGGTTGTTAATTTTTATTATTTTGAGTAGTTTTGTAAAATGAGCGGTTTCTATGATATCGGGCTGAAGACTGTTAAAAGTAGATCAATTCCTCTGTTTAAGACACAGTGCATTATATAGACCAATATATCTCGGTACCTGCAAGACCTAGAGACATCTATCAGCTTTCAAATTCACGCTTATTCCATGTCCATTAATGTATATCGTAATGAGTATTATTCCATGATAGGTGGTTTCTGTGATATTACCTTCATAACGTTAAAATTGGGCCTATTCTCGTATTTAGGGCACAATCTATTATAAGGAAAAATATATCTTGATACCCATAAGACCTACAGACATCTATTGGGTTGATGCAAAATTAATGCAGGTTTTTAGTAGGTATTGTAAATACGCCATATCTTTACTTTAACCATATATATTTAATCAAAATAATTTCCATCTGAATCAATGCACTTTTGCCAACGTTCAACAAGCTTTCTTATTCCACCAGAAAAAAAATCCGAATCCCTGGACTCAATGAAATCACGAAAAGAATTTTCAATGTCGTCCTAGTTTTGAAAATTTTTCTCCCTCAAAAAGTTGTCCAGATGCCTGAAAAAGTGGAAGTCTGTAGGAGAGAGGTCAGGTGAATAAGGTGGATGTTGGAGAACTTCGTAGCCCAACTCGTGCAGTCGTCGAAGCGTTGGTTGTGCAACGTGTGGTCTGGCGTTATCGTGGAGCAGGATCGGCCCCTTCCGATTCATCAATGCTGGGCAAAGACGTTGCAATTTTTGAGTTCCGAGTTCCGCCGCCATTTCTCGTGTGGTTTTGGTTGGGTCTTCTTCCACTTTTGACCTCAGCTGGTCGTTGTCCAGAGCAAGATGACGGCCCCGACCTTCCTTGTCTTCGAGGTCGAAATCTCCTCTGCGAAACTTCTGGAACCAACGCTGCACCGTGCACTCATTAATAGCCCCATGACCCCACACTTCATTAATATTACGAGCCGTTTGCGCAGCGCTGCGCCCTAATTTAAATTCGTAAAAATAAATTTGACGAAAATCGCACTTTGACATTTTCGATTCAAGACCTTTGAACACACTGAACAAAACGATTTTACTAAACAAATTCATGGTGAAAGAGAGGGTATTAGATAAGGTTTGTTTTGGTATAATAATGATCAATGTTAGGATTAGCTTTGTTTACACAATTGGAATTAAGATATTGCAATAGAGGAAACTTGCATTAATTTTGCATCAACCCAATATTACTTCTTTTCTTAAAGCTTATTAGAAGCTTGTTTATTTTTATTATTATGAGTATTTTGGTAAAATGAGCGGTTTCGATGATATCGGGCTGAAGACTGTTAATAGTAGATGAATTCCTCTGTTTAAGACACAGTGCATTATATAGACCAAGATATCTCGGTACCTGCAAGACATAGAGACATCTATAAGCTTTCAAATTGACGCTTATTCAATGTTCATTAATGTATACTATAATGAGTATTGCTGTACCATGGGATGTTTCTGTGATATTAACCTTCATAGGTTAAGATATGAATAATTCTCGTATTTAGAACACAATATATGGACAAATATATTTTGATACCTATAAGACCTACAGACGTCTATCACTTCTCATATTAAAGCTTGTTAATTTGTATTATTATTATTAGTTTTGTAAAATAAGCGGTTTCGCCGATATTAACTTGATGAAGTTAAATTTCTGTCGACTCTCGTATGACGGACACAATGTATTATATCGAAAAAGTTATATCGATACCTAAAAGACTTATAGACGTCTCTTAGGTCTAAAATGTAACCTTATTAGATTACTTTTAATATATGTTCTTAAGATTTTTTTGGTAAAATGTTCGGTTCCGATAAAGCCGATCAATTCCTGCGTAACATTCAGCCCAAAATTGAAAGCTTATAGATGTCTCTATGTCTTGCAGGTACCGAGATATCTTGGTCTGTATAATGCACTGTGTCTTAAACAGAGGAATTCATCTACTATTAACAGTATTCAGCCCGATATCATAGAAACCGCATATTTTACCAACATATTCATAATAATAAAAATTAACAAGCTTCTAATAAGATTTAATATAAGAGGTAATAGATGTCTGTAGGTCTTATGGGTATCAAGATATATTTTTCCTTATAATAGATTGTGCCCTAAATACGAGTATAGGCCCAATTTTAACGTTATGAAGGTAATATCACAGAAACCACCTATCATGGAATAATACTCATTACGATATACATTAATGGACATTGAATAAGCGTGAATTTGAAAGCTTATAGATGTCTCTAGGTCTTGCAGGTACCGAGATATATTGGTCTATATAATGCACTGTGTCTTAAACAGAGGAATTCATCTACTATTAACAGTCTTCAGCCCGATATCATAGAAACCGCATATTTTACCAAAATATTCATAATAATAAAAATTAACAAGCTTCTAATAAGATTTAATATAAGAGGTAATAGATGTCTGTAGGTCTTATGGGTATCAAGATATATTTTTTCTTATAATAGATTGTGCCCTAAATACGAGTATAGGCCCAATTTTAACGTTATGAAGGTAATATCACAGAAACCACCTATCATGGAATAATACTCATTACGATATACATTAATGGACATTGAATAAGCGTGAATTTGAAAGCTTATAGATGTCTCTAGGTCTTGCAGGTACCGAGATATATTGGTCTATATAATGCACTGTGTCTTAAACAGAGGAATTCATCTACTATTAACAGTCTTCAGCCCGATATCATAGAAACCGCATATTTTACCAAAATATTCATAATAATAAAAATTAACAAGCTTCTAATAAGATTTAATAAAAGAGGTAATAGATGTCTGTAGGTCTTATGGGTATCAAGATATATTTTTCCTTATAATAGATTGTGCCCTAAATACGAGTATAGGCCCAATTTTAACGTTATGAAGGTAATATCACAGAAACCACCTATCATGGAATAATACTCATTACGATATACATTAATGGACATTGAATAAGCGTGAATTTGAAAGCTTATAGATGTCTCTAGGTCTTGCAGGTACCGAGATATATTGGTCTATATAATGCACTGTGTCTTAAACAGAGGAATTCATCTACTATTAACAGTCTTCAGCCCGATATCATAGAAACCGCATATTTTACCAAAATATTCATAATAATAAAAATTAACAAGCTTCTAATAAGATTTAATAAAAGAGGTAATAGATGTCTGTAGGTCTTATGGGTATCAAGATATATTTTTCCTTATAATAGATTGTGCCCTAAATACGAGTATAGGCCCAATTTTAACGTTATGAAGGTAATATCACAGAAACCACCTATCATGGAATAATACTCATTACGATATACATTAATGGACATTGAATAAGCGTGAATTTGAAAGCTGATAGATGTCTCTAGGTCTTGCAGGTACCGAGATATATTGGTCTATATAATGCACTGTGTCTTAAACAGAGGAATTCATCTACTATTAAAAGTCTTCAGCCCGATATAATAGAAACCGCATATTTTACCAAAATATTTATAATAATAAAAATTAACAAGCTTCTAATAAGATTTAATATAAGAGGTAATAGATGTCTGTAGGTCTTATGGGTATCAAGATATATTTTTCCTTATAATAGATTGTGCCCTAAATACGAGAATAGGCCCAATTTTAACGTTATGAAGGTAATATCACAGAAACCACCTATCATGGAATAATACTCATTACGATATACATTAATGGACATTGAATAAGCGTGAATTTGAAAGCTGATAGATGTCTCTAGGTCTTGCAGGTACCGAGATATATTGGTCTATATAATGCACTGTGTCTTAAACAGAGGAATTCATCTACTATTAAAAGTCTTCAGCCCGATATAATAGAAACCGCATATTTTACCAAAATATTTATAATAATAAAAATTAACAACCTTCTAATAAGCTTTAATATAAGAGGTGATAAATGCCTGTAGGTCTTATAGTTTCCTATAGTTTGGTCCGAAATACAGGAATTGACCTCATTTTAGCATTACGAAGTTAAATATTACAATAAACACCTATTATACGAAAATACTCATTACGATATTCATTGATCGAAATTTAATAAGCGGTTTCGATGATATCGGGCTGAAGACTGTTAAAGTCGATCAATTCCTCTGCTTAAGACACAATGCAATATTAGAAAAAGGGTATCTCGGTACCTGCAAGACCTACAGATATCTATCAGCTTTCAAATTGACGCTTATTAAATTTCGATAAATTTGAATATCGTAATGAGTATTTTCGTATAATAGGTGTTTATTGTAATATTTAACTTCGTAATGCTAAAATGAGGTCAATTCCTGTATTTCGGACCAAACGCATTCAATGGACAAAGAAATCTTGGAAACTATAAGACCTACAGGCGTCTATCACCTCTTATATTAAAGCTTATTAGAAGGTTGTTAATTTTTATTATTTTGAGTAGTTTTGTAAAATGAGCGGTTTCTATGATATCGGGCTGAAGACTGTTAAAAGTAGATCAATTCCTCTGTTTAAGACACAGTGCATTATATAGACCAATATATCTCGGTACCTGCAAGACCTAGAGACATCTATCAGCTTTCAAATTCACGCTTATTCCATGTCCATTAATGTATATCGTAATGAGTATTATTCCATGATAGGTGGTTTCTGTGATATTACCTTCATAACGTTAAAATTGGGCCTATTCTCGTATTTAGGGCACAATCTATTATAAGGAAAAATATATCTTGATACCCATAAGACCTACAGACATCTATTGGGTTGATGCAAAATTAATGCAGGTTTTTAGTAGGTATTGTAAATACGCCATATCTTTACTTTAACCATATATATTTAATCAAAATAATTTCCATCTGAATCAATGCACTTTTGCCAACGTTCAACAAGCTTTCTTATTCCACCAGAAAAAAAATCCGAATCCCTGGACTCAATGAAATCACGAAAAGAATTTTCAATGTCGTCCTAGTTTTGAAAATTTTTCTCCCTCAAAAAGTTGTCCCGATGCCTGAAAAAGTGGAAGTCTGTAGGAGAGAGGTCAGGTGAATAAGGTGGATGTTGGAGAACTTCGTAGCCCAACTCGTGCAGTCGTCGAAGCGTTGGTTGTGCAACGTGTGGTCTGGCGTTATCGTGGAGCAGGATCGGCCCCTTCCGATTCATCAATGCTGGGCAAAGACGTTGCAATTTTTGAGTTCCGAGTTCCGCCGCCATTTCTCGTGTGGTTTTGGTTGGGTCTTCTTCCACTTTTGACCTCAGCTGGTCGTTGTCCAGAGCAAGATGACGGCCCCGACCTTCCTTGTCTTCGAGGTCGAAATCTCCTCTGCGAAACTTCTGGAACCAACGCTGCACCGTGCACTCATTAATAGCCCCATGGACCCCCACACTTCATTAATATTACGAGCCGTTTGCGCAGCGCTGCGCCCTAATTTAAATTCGTAAAAATAAATTTGACGAAAATTCGCACTTTGACATTTTCGATTCAAGACCTTTGAACACACTGAACAAAACGATTTTACTAAACAAATTCATGGTGAAAGAGAGGGTATTAGATAAGGTTTGTTTTGGTATAATAATGATCAATGTTAGGATTAGCTTTGTTTACACAATTGGAATTAAGATATTGCAATAGAGGAAACTTGCATTAATTTTGCATCAACCCAATATTACTTCTTTTCTTAAAGCTTATTAGAAGCTTGTTTATTTTTATTATTATGAGTATTTTGGTAAAATGAGCGGTTTCGATGATATCGGGCTGAAGATGTTAATAGTAGATGAATTCCTCTGTTTAAGACACAGTGCATTATATAGACCAAGATATCTCGGTACCTGCAAGACATAGAGACATCTATAAGCTTTCAAATTGACGCTTATTCAATGTTCATTAATGTATACTATAATGAGTATTGCTGTACCCATGGGATGTTTCTGTGATATTAACCTTCATAGGTTAAGATTGAATAATTCTCGTATTTAGAACACAATATATGGACAAATATATTTTGATACTATAAGACCTACAGACGTCTATCACTTCTCATATTAAAGCTTGTTAATTTGTATTATTATTATTAGTTTTGTAAAATAAGCGGTTTCGCCGATATTAACTTGATGAAGTTAAATTTCTGTCGACTCTCGTATGACGGACACAATGTATTATATCGAAAAAGTTATATCGATACCTAAAAGACTTATAGACGTCTCTTAGGTCTAAAATGTAACCTTATTAGATTACTTTTAAATATATGTTCTTAAGATTTTTTTGGTAAAATGTTCGGTTCCGATAAAGCCGATCAATTCCTGCGTAACATTCAGCCCAAAATTGAAAGCTTATAGATGTCTCTATGTCTTGCAGGTACCGAGATATCTTGGTCTGTATAATGCACTGTGTCTTAAACAGAGGAATTCATCTACTATTAACAGTATTCAGCCCGATATCATAGAAACCGCATATTTTACCAAACATATTCATAATAATAAAAATTAACAAGCTTCTAATAAGATTTAATATAAGAGGTAATAGATGTCTGTAGGTCTTATGGGTATCAAGATATATTTTTCCTTATAATAGATTGTGCCCTAAATACGAGTATAGGCCCAATTTTAACGTTATGAAGGTAATATCACAGAAACCACCTATCATGGAATAATACTCATTACGATATACATTAATGGACATTGAATAAGCGTGAATTTGAAAGCTTATAGATGTCTCTAGGTCTTGCAGGTACCGAGATATATTGGTCTATATAATGCACTGTGTCTTAAACAGAGGAATTCATCTACTATTAACAGTCTTCAGCCCGATATCATAGAAACCGCATATTTTACCAAAATATTCATAATAATAAAAATTAACAAGCTTCTAATAAGATTTAATATAAGAGGTAATAGATGTCTGTAGGTCTTATGGGTATCAAGATATATTTTTTCTTATAATAGATTGTGCCCTAAATACGAGTATAGCCCAATTTTAACGTTATGAAGGTAATATCACAGAAAACCACCTATCATGGAATAATACTCATTACGATATACATTAATGGACATTGAATAAGCGTGAATTTGAAAGCTTATAGATGTCTCTAGGTCTTGCAGGTACCGAGATATATTGGTCTATATAATGCACTGTGTCTTAAACAGAGGAATTCATCTACTATTAACAGTCTTCAGCCCGATATCATAGAAACCGCATATTTTACCAAAATATTCATAATAATAAAAATTAACAAGCTTCTAATAAGATTTAATAAAAGAGGTAATAGATGTCTGTAGGTCTTATGGGTATCAAGATATATTTTTCCTTATAATAGATTGTGCCCTAAATACGAGTATAGGCCCAATTTTAACGTTATGAAGGTAATATCACAGAAACCACCTATCATGGAATAATACTCATTACGATATACATTAATGGACATTGAATAGCGTGAATTTGAAAGCTTAGATGTCTCTAGGTCTTGCAGGTACCGAGATATATTGGTCTATATAATGCACTGTGTCTTAAACAGAGGAATTCATCTACTATTAACAGTCTTCAGCCCGATATCATAGAAACCGCATATTTTACCAAAATATTCATAATAATAAAAATTAACAAGCTTCTAATAAGATTTAATAAAAGAGGTAATAGATGTCTGTAGGTCTTATGGGTATCAAGATATATTTTTCCTTATAATAGATTGTGCCCTAAATACGAGTATAGGCCCAATTTTAACGTTATGAAGGTAATATCACAGAAACCACCTATCATGGAATAATACTCATTACGATATACATTAATGGACATTGAATAAGCGTGAATTTGAAAGCTGATAGATGTCTCTAGGTCTTGCAGGTACCGAGATATATTGGTCTATATAATGCACTGTGTCTTAAACAGAGGAATTCATCTACTATTAAAAGTCTTCAGCCCGATATAATAGAAACCGCATATTTTACCAAAATATTTATAATAATAAAAATTAACAAGCTTCTAATAAGATTTAATATAAGAGGTAATAGATGTCTGTAGGTCTTATAGTTTCCTATAGTTTGGTCCGAAATACAGGAATTGACCTCATTTTAGCATTACGAAGTTAAATATTACAATAAACACCTATTATACGAAAATACTCATTACGATATTCATTGATCGAAATTTAATAAGCGTCAATTTGAAAGCTGATAGATATCTGTAGGTCTTGCAGGTACCGAGATACCTTTGTCTATATATTGCATTGTGTCTTAAGCAGAGGAATTGATCGACTTTAACAGTCTTCAGCCCGATATCATCGAAACCGCTCATTTTACCAAAATACTCATAATAATAAAAATAAACAAGCTTCTAATAAGCTTTAAGATAAGAAGTGATAGACGTCTGCAGATCATACAGATATCGATATATCTTTGTCCATATAATGTATTGTGTTCTAAATTCGATAATTCTTTTTAACGTACTAACGTTTGAAGGTAAATATCACCGAAACCACTAATTATACGAAAATACTCATTACAATATACATTAATGGAAATTGAATAAGCATCAATTCGAGATCTGATAGATGTCTGTAGGTATTATAGGTACCGTGATATATTTGTCCATATTATACATAATGTTATGGTAATTACGTTATTACTTCTCCCCATCTATTCCAAAAACAGAACTAGATCGTTTTAGACCTTTTCCCTTCGGATCCGCCACCATAAACACACATTGATTCCTAGAAATCATTCAATTTCATCTATGCTAATATCAAACCCCGTATCTAACAAAATAACCATTAAAAAAGACCTATTGCGTGGTTTTGCATCATGTCTGCCAATTGAATCCGACCACCTACGATGGGCAGACAAACATTTTTTGCATCAGGTATAGACCTAGTTTGATATAAGAAAAGAAAGAAACGTCTTCAAATAATAGAAAATTTTGGTCCTTAAAGTGTGTTTTTTGATTTTGTCTGCTAGTTGAACCCGACCTCCTACGATAGGCAGACAAAGTTTTTTATGATCAGGTGAAGTCTAAGTTTGATATCAGAAAAGAAAGAAACGTCTTCAAATAATACAAAATTTTGGTCCTTAAAGTGTGTTTTTTGATTTTGTCTGCTAGTTGAACCCGACCACCTACGATGGGCAGACAAAGTTTTTTTTGGTCAGGCAAAGACCTAGTTTCATATTAGAAAAGAAAGAAACGTCTTCAAATAATTACAAAATTTTGGTCCTTAAAGCGTGTTTTTTGATTTTGTCTGCTAGTTGAACCCGACCACCTATGATGGGCAGACAAAGTTTTTTCGTATCAGGCGAAGACCTAGTTTCATATTAGAAAAGAAAGAAACGTCTTCAAATGATACGAAATTTTGGTCCTTAAAGCGTGTTTTTGGATTTTGTCTGCTCTGCTAATCCGACCACCTACGATGGGCAGACAAGGTTTTTTCCTATCAGGCGAAGACCTAGTTTCATATTAGAAAAGAAAGAAACGTCTTCAAATGATACGAAATTTCGGTCCTTAAAGCGTGTTTTTGGATCATGTCTGCCGGATGAACCCGACCACCTAGAATGGGCAGACAAATTTTTTTTGTATCAGGTAGTGACCTAGTTTAATAAATGAAAAGAAATAATCGTCTTCAAATAATCATATTTTTCGGTTTTTAGTGACCGTTTTGAATGGGCGCCATTTTTGATTCCGACCAGTATGAGCTGGCAGACAAAAAAAATGTTGTCGTACAAGTTGGCTAAAATATGAAAATCACATTGAAAATTTTCTTCTTATAATTCGCATTTTTCGGCCTCGGCTCCTGGACTAGAAAGTTAAAGAATGACTGATCTATAATGTTCCTAAACAACACAAAAACATCTCCACAGTCCTCAGACCTCAATCCTATTGAACATCGCCCAAGTTCGAACTTTTCAGCCGACTTTTTTTTTTTAAATCAGTCCTTAAAACATTAAACATTTTGGTTCATAATCCCATCAATTCCCAGAGGATATAATAGTCGAAGTTCTAGTATACGCAGAAAAGTAATCAGAATTGGTTTATAAGTTGGATTGGTACCACAAGGGGATCTACAAAATTACCTCTTATGTTGTATTTATTTATCTTGGTATATATATATATATATATATATATATATATATATATATATATATATATATATATATATATATACATATATCCACTGCATAACAGGAACCATATAAAAAGAATTAAAAAACCTGCACCTTTACAACCCACTTTCTCGGGTTTAATATTTAATGAGATTCGCACTGTTTCACGGATAACGACCGTGCAAGGTGGTGATTAGACCTAAATCACGCTCGGCAGCCAGGTTTCCTTCCCCCCAATTCTGGATACCAACTTTATAGAGACTCGGTGTGCCCCAAGGGGGTCTCCATACCCCAGGTCGCTCCACGGCTAAAATAACAGAATAAATAAATAATTCTGCGTCAGAATGCCTATGAACCATATTAATTCAATCTGATATGATCTATAACCTGTGATCATCAGTGATCAATCAGTAAACAAAAACAAAAAAAAAAAATCCTTTAAAGGCCGTAGAACTCCGACATCAAAGCTCCACGTTATTTCAAAATAACCTATTGAGCTACCAAACTTTAAAATAACATATGTAATAAAGCCCAATAAAAATCACAAATTTAGTTTTACCAGTTATTTATTAAGTGCTCTAATAGTATTCATAGTGGAAGAATTTAGTGTATATGATGAGTGCTCTCTATATCATACTGGTTGCATTTCCTTACTTTCCGTAAGTTAGAAATATATTTGATTATGATCATATTTATTTTCCTCTCACAAGATTAATCAAGTAAAGATTCTACGCGATAGTTTAGTTTGTTCATTCATTTAACGTCACTTTTATGCTCTGTGGCTTGACTTTTATACTCGACAGACGATGCTATACAATAGGAGTTCTAAATTTTGTCTTTCCATATTTAATTAGGATAGAGATCTTTAAGGAGTGCCTGGCGTCGCAGTGTTCAAAAATCCTCGAGTAATCTGCTTGGTTTGAACCCGCTTGGATGTTATGCCAGTCTCTACACCCCATGTGACCCCTCATCACCGCCTTTCACACACATTCTCTCTCTCTCTCTCCTCTCTCTCTCTCTCTCTCTCCTCTCTCTCTCTCTCTCTCTCTCTCTCTCTCTCTCTCCTCTCTCTCTCTCTCTCTCTCTCGTCTCTCCTCTCTCTCCTCTCTCTCTCTCTCTCTCTCTCTCTCTCTCTCTCTCTCTCTCTCTCTCTCCTCTCTCTCTCTCTCTCCTCTCCTCTTCTCTCTCTCTCCTCTCTCTCTGGTACGCCCACTAATATGGTATTGTGACTTCCGTGTAATAATGTATATATCGGAAGCTGGGGACTACAGGATACAGAGAGCGCTCAACGCAGCTATCCGATTTATATTTGGTATTAAAAGGGACCAACATATAAGTCCACTTATAAAGGAGTTAGGTTGGCTTCGAGCAAAAGAATATCGCCGCCTCAATTTAATGTGCCTAGCCCGTAAAGTGCTTGATACCGGAGTTTCCAAAATCCTAAGGCGTGAGTTTGTTGAGGTGCGGAGTGAGAGGTTGCAGGGCGTATTCCATTACCTGCTTGCAGAACTGAGGCCTTGAGGAATTCTTTCCACGGCCGCGGCAGCGAGAGAGCTCAACCAGCTACCGGTGAAAGTCAGGTTTTCATCCTCTTTCCGTAAGGCTTGCCTTCGACTACTCTTTGAGGCAGACTCGTCGAGTGCACCTTGAGGCTCTGAACAAACATGGAGATGCTTCCTTTCCCTTTCCAATATCCCTTTGTTCCTTTACTTTATTTGATTGTTTTTCCTTAATCTCTTCCCTCATGTTAGTTATTATTATCATTAATATTTATTTTATTTTATTTTAAAAGTCTACATAAATTTTTGTTTATTATAATTAATATTTTCTTTTGTATAGTTTAAAATATTTACTGTTTTATGTTTATTTTAAAAAGAAAAAAAAAAGAAAAAGGGTTTATATATGTATTGTTTAAAACTGTCTTTTTTTTTTTTTTTTTGGCACATTAATTATTGTAAAAATTATTACTTTGTCTGTAAGAAAGGGCCTCAGGCCCTAAGACAATAAAAATCTAATCTAATCTAATCTCTCTCTCTCTCTCTCTCTCTCCTCTCCTCCCTCTGTCTCCTCTCTCTCTCTCTCTACCTCCCTTCGCACTCTCTCTCTCTCCTCCCTCTCTCTCCTCTCTCTCCATCTCTCTCTCTCTCTCTCCTCTCTCTCTCTTGTCTTTTTGTCTTTTCCGACTTGATAGAAAACGAGGTAGTGTTCTTGATGCACTATGTTGAAAATTTAAACTAAGTATCATGCAATAGAGTTTCTTGCCATCTTTTTTCGAGTTTGTTATAATTAAACAACTTACCACTGAATTGGCTGCTATTAGGTTACAATTTATAACAAATTAATTTTTGTTAATATTGTCAAAATACTATGGAATATAAGAGAATCGATGTGATAAACAATTCATTTTTCAGGTTAACTTCATCAATTGCAAATGTGACAGATACTCCGGAAACTATTACAAAGGAGAATAATTTGTGGACAGTAAAGTAAGACTGAAAATTGTTTTGTAAGGATTTTATCATAGCAGCTTACATTAAGATTTTATCAAAAACTTTACCAATATTGATAAATAACAACTAGAGAAGGATAGAAACTGTGATCATTTCTTTTGATGGATATACAAACAGTTAGCGTCAAAGTTCTTCTTACATCTCTTGCATACAAAGGATATTAATGCTATTGAGGATCCTTGGAAATACCTAAAGAATCAAATCAGAAAACACAATGTTTCTAATTTCTAAAATTTAAAATATGTTCATCTATTTTCTATTGATTAATTCCAGTTCTTCGAAAACCTCATTGGTTGTATTCAAGTTGCAGAGATGCTATAGTACAGTAATTATTTTTATTTATTTAACGTCACTTTATGCTACTATGGCTAATCGGACGATGCTACAGTGAGAGTCCTAAATTTTGCCAATCGAGGTTTTATTAGAATAGGGATCTTTAACGAGTACCTGACATCGCACAAACTCGGGACCACCTTTTAACGTCCTCTCCGAAGGACGGCGTAACTAAGGATTTTTACGCCTGTGGGTTTGAACCCGTAACCTTTGGCATAGGAGGCTGTTACGCTAGCCACCCAGCTACAAGTGATCCCTTACAGTAATTAGTAATTAGCTTAACACATTAGTAATTTGGGCTCGAATCTTGCCTTCGATGATGCTAAAGAATTGATCACTGGACAATTGTACCTTACAGTCATTAAAGATATATATTGACTAAATTTCCAATAGTTCACTTAATGTACAATATATATTCACTAGTACAGGTCCGAAAACAATTATTTTTTTTCCCTTCTAAGCCACCAACTGGTTAAATCAAATTGTTATTATACTCGTAAACAACAAATTCCATCTAGAGTGAAAAGATGGCGATTTATTCCATCAGACAACAACGACATACATTTCAAACCTCCCACACTTAGTTTGACAAACAAGAGGAAGTTAAGTGATGTTTGAGCAGTCTCCGCAACTGCTGTCTTTCCTGATCGCCACTTTTACATCTATCACGAGGATCTAAGAATAACTTTCGATTATATAATTAATACACACAGCTTAGTTTTTATAAAATGTAATTTTCCATCAGGAGGGTTGTCATTCCACTCTTGGATATTGGCGTACTGTGGGCAGAAGATAGACTGGTGAGAAGCAAAAGAAACTCTGCTAAAGTTCTATCCAAGAATTCAATGGGACTTGTTAATAGCTTTATACAGCAAACAAAAAACGGAAATCAGGTAAAACTAACTAAATTTGATAAAACTTTGTGCTATCGAAAGGCCAGCACAAACAGGCGAGCTGAGCGGTATGGCACCAATAATCGCTAAAACACCCGTCATTGGGGAAAGTGTTTATTTGAAACTTAGAATGAATTGTATGGAGTCCCTTATTTTAAAGAAATATTGAAAACATGATTTTTTTTTTTTTTGCAAAAGCCGTTAATGAACCACTCAGTTCTGAATTTTGTACGGTCTTTCAAGTGGTGAAAAATATTGACATGATGTTAAAATGAGTAAATATACTCATCACTGCAATTACAGAACATAAAAAAATATATTATGTAAAGACAGATTCCAGTGATGCTTTCGTTGATTCATTGGTCTCTTTGATGTCAAAATCAGACCCTGCCCTCTTGTTGAAGCTTCAAAAGAGGATTGAAGATTTTGAACAAAATCGGCCCAGAACCTACAGAAATTTTAGGCCGGAAAAGGAAAGACCTCTCATTCAATTCTTTAATGTGACAAAAATTTCGGTATCATCAGATGAAGAAGAAGGTAATACTCAATATTTTTAAAATATTTAATACCTACTTAAAAAGTATGGTCCACAGTGGCCCATTTTTCCTATGGTGTTTTTTATTTTTATATTTATAAAATAAATTTGACAATTATAAGGCATTGTTTTATATATTAAATTTTGTTGTCTAACTAATAATTTATTATATTATTTTTCTCTATGTCCCAGATAATGCCAAAACAAAAGATGATGAAGGTGGTATATCATCTAAAAGTGAAGACCAAATAGTCAAAACAGGTATAATTTAATTTTAAATTTTCCTGTTTATTAGGTTACCGAATTATAACAGAAATTAAAGGTTGTTATACTTAAATATTTAGTTAAAAAGATCTGGGAAAATGAAAAAATACCCGAAGAATGGAAAGATTCAATACTTATTCCGATTCACAAAAAAGGACCGAGGACGGATTGTAACAACTATCGTGGGATCTCTCTTCTCCCAGTATGCTATAAAATATTCTCGTCAATACTAACTAGCCGAATCACGAAATACGCTGAGGAAATTATCGGAGACTACCAATGCGGTTTTAGGCGGAATCGCTCGACTATTGATCAAATATTTTCCTTACGTCAAATATTAGAGAAGAAGCTGGAATACAACGGTGTAGTCCATCAACTTTATATAGATTTTAAAAAGGCTTATGATTCCATAGACCGTCAGAAGCTATATAACATCATGATTGAACAGGAGATACTTAAAAAGTTAGTAAACCTAGTAGAGATGTGTTTGTCGGAAACATTTCATAAAGTTAGAATAGGTCATAATTACTCCGAGAGATTTGAGGTGCGATCGGGTTTGACACAGGGTGACTCCCTTTCACCTGTTTTGTTTAATATAGCCTTAGAATATGTTATAGAAAAGGTGATGTGCACCGAGAAAGGCTTAAATATGGGTGACACGATTTCGGTTTTAGGGTATGCCGATGATTTGGTACTACTAGGTGAAGACACGGAAACTATACAACTAAATACAAGTGTGTTAATAAAAACCGGTAAACAAATAGATCTCGAATTAAATACCGATAAGACGAAATATATGATTAGTAGCAGAAATGGTGGTGATCTTGATGATATTATTATTTCAGGGCATACTTTTGAACACGTAGAGAAATTCAAGTATTTAGGTTCAATGATAACAAGAAAAAATGAAATCCAGGAAGAAATAAAATCCCGGTTAAAGGTGGGAAATGCGTGTTATTATTTAGTTGCTAAATTACTTAGCTCGCGGCTTCTGTCTAAAAACTTAAAGGTTAGAATTTATAAAACTATTATTCTTCCAACGGTTCTTTACGGATGCGAAACGTGGCCGCTTACTTTGAAGGATGAACAACGGCTTAAGGTTTTCGAAAATAAGGTACTGCGTAAAATATTTGGTCCGAAGAGAGATGATGGCACTGGGGAGTTTAAAAGGTTGCACAACGCGGAATTGCGGAGTTTGTACCCTGTGAATATAATTGAGTTGATAGCATCGCGGAGACTCAAATGGGCGCGTAAAGTTGTTGGGCTTAGTGAGGAACGGATTCCGAGAAAGTTGATATTCGCTGAAACGACTGGTAGGCGTCCAAAAGGTAGGCCGAAGCGTCGATGGGAGGATTGCATTAAGGCTGATCTCGGGGGGTTGGGCTTGATCGGTGAACATTGGACGAGTCTGTGCAGGCGAAGTTTGGTGGTATCGGCATCGAACCTTCGGGTTCGGTAAGCCTATTATTATTATTATTATACTTAAATATTAACCTATTCTTGACAGGAAATAATGGTTAAGGGTTAATCTGAACCTAATTAAAAAAATACCAGAGGGGGAATATTTCTTAGATTGCACAGGTCTTGGTTTTCTCCTATTTTTTTCAGTCCTCTCAGAAGTAAAGGTGGATAGGTTTTCACCCATCCAATCCCTAATTTCCTATTACCTTCATTAGCCATTCACCATAGCTAACCTCCAGAGCAGTAATCTTTATATGTCTATTGGTATTTCACCTAAGAACCATAAACATATCACTTGTTGTTATTGTTAGTGTCAATTTTACAGGTAGAAGGGGGCGGTTACAGGGAAAATAAATAAATTTATTTGAGGAGTAGATAATATACAATGGAGGAGTAAAGACAACTTAAACCAGGCTATGAATGTTTTGCATTCATTCTTACTGAAACTTGACATCCTCCAATGATAGCCAAAGACAACAGTATATTTCTCATTTAAATGAATAAAAATAATATCCAATATGATTTTGTTGTCTGTTTCGACAATTTATTTTTGACAAGCTGTAGTCATAAAATTTGCTTTTTCCATCAAAAATGTCTAACCTATAACATCAAAGGTTTCGTCCGATTAGCCATAGTAGCATAAAGTGACGTTAAATGAATAAACAAACAAACACCAAAGGGTTATTTGAACGCTAACACCTTACTTTTACTGAGGGTGGAAATGATATAATTTTATCTTTTCAATGTACCTGCAACCATTTATTTTAGTAAATAAACACAATTTTTATAGGCATTTCGAAAAACTTAAATTTTTTTTTTTATCAATGTTTTTGATAAATATGACAATTTTTTTTTTATTACTTATTTTGCATATCAAATCAATTCCTATCAGTTTATTAAACCTCAATTGAAACATGCTAATATTTCTAGATGATAAGCAAAAGATACATAATTGTATTTTATTAATTGGCATTTAAATAAATATTGCAATGGAAAAACAATTCAATCCTGGAAGACATAGTAAAATAAATAATTGTATAGATCCTGAAGACAATGATTCAGAATTGAGTGCGAAAACAGATGCAACCACACTTTTAAAAACTAAAGATGGGAAGATTGCAAAGATACAAAGATCACGGGATAGAAAGCGCTATAGGCTGGAAATAGATTGCAGTACAATAACACCTGAAGGTGAGAAAAATATATCATATTTTAATCATCTATGAAAGTAGGTAAATTAATTTCCAAAACTAAATATTTAAAACTTTTATTTATTACTAGAACGGTTTGCACTGCTTCTCTTATCAGAGTCTCAATAGCCTCTTGATTGTTTCTGAAGTTGGCTTTATCCTCTATAGATCCTTTGTTTTATACTTCACTCTGATGTGCACTCCTTTATTTCACTGTTCTTATCACTTTTTTAAAGGCAGTTGAGCAGGATCGGTAACACTCCATCTCTCTGTCTTAAGACTGCTTCCATTTCAAAGGCTGCAGATACTTCTCCTTGTACCAGAGCTCTGCCTTTAGAATCATTAGTGCACATCTTTGTAATTCTCACCAATTTCTTGGGGATTGCTAGCTCCATCATGATATTCCAAAGACCGATTCTTTTGTAAGCTGCTTTTAAAGTTTGCACGTCCTGATCTACTTCTCCTTTTTTTTTTTTTTTTTACATTTGCTTCAGTGTGAAGATCTGATCCAGAGTGCTCCTTTCTCTTCCCATTCCTGCTTGCTGGTCACCAATTTTGTTTTTATAATACTAGTACATCGATATATAATACATAGTAATCAGAATGCTGATAATTATTTTACAGGCAACCGAAAGCAGTTTTTGCCTCTGTAATGACCATATTCATACATGGAACCATTCTTCAGAACAGGAGAGATTATGCCTGTATTCTAAGCCTACTCTATCCTTTTCTCCCCCCATATATTTCAACCTGTTATGGGTTGAGATCCTCAAACTGAACCAAGATTTCCCTCCCCTCCCCCTTCATGTGTTTGTAGCCTAGCAAATTGTTGTAGCCTACTTGCCTATATGAGCCTATGAAAGCATAAATACAGAAGAAGACTAAGAACAGTCTTCTTCAGTTTGTTCCATTTTAATGAAATCATGCATGAGTGGAAGGAAAATTGTATAAGCATAAGGTGGAAAGAATATGTTTAGAAAGCTAACCAGACATCCCTAGACATTTCCCAAACTGAAGGTTAAAGAATGAGAGCTGTCTGCCACAACTTAAATTATAACATTGCAAACATTTAATCTTCAGCATTGGTTTTTTAAACATCTTATTGCTAAAACTAGTCAAAAACAAAATAAGGAAGAGGGTTAAGAAACATGTGGTGGGGGACCTGAAGAGAGGGACCAGATATAGTCTTAAAAATTACCACACTTCTAGTTCCATCTGGGGCATTGCTGGAACTCATTATGTAAAGATAAACAAAAAGAAAAGCATTAATCTTACAATTCAGATAGCTATGCTGTCATCTTGAATTTGTTCGAACATTTTGATTTGTTTTATATTTATTACATGATTGAAATAATTTGTAAATTAGTCACTGTTTCGATAAACAATTTTTTTTTTTTTTTTTAGTGTGTGCTCAGAAACAGATTTTTTATCTATAACATTAATTTTTCCAAATCCGATTCCTGACTACCAGTAGCAATTAATAATCTATCGATTCTACCCTTATACTTTCTTCTGATTACTACTGACCTGACTATACTCAGTCTTTTTAATGAACAGATGAAAATGACAAAATACACAAAGATATAATAAAAAAAAATTATATAACTGAAAGGTGAGCACTCAGGTGGAAATATGTTTCTAGCAACTACTGGTTGATTAACCTAAAATAATTAGTGGTACTCAATGCTTAGTTCATATCCATAAATAAAAAACTCAATAACATGCATTTTAAGTTGAACAAATTTTTAAGATGTAAATGAAAATGAAGATCTTGAAGCAGAGAGAAAGAAAAGGAAAGTAAAAAATTTAAATCAGCATTCAGTAACTGAGAGATACATGGGATACTTGCAAGGGGTTATAGGATGTAGTTCTGATGATTCATTCGTGAAACATTCCTTCCCACTTCACAAAGGATACAATTTATACTCATTGACTTGATATTTAAGGAATAAATAAATTTATTCAGGTCAATATTTGTTATAGATAAAAACCAATTTCATTCCACAATACTTTGCAGCAAAATAAGTATCATAACTTCACCATGCTGAGGTTGAAAAAATATTATATTTAAAAGTTGACCAATGAGGTGTGCAAATAAATTTCTTTACAAATACCAGTGACAAAATTGTAAAGAAATAAATTATTATTATACTAATAGTAGGAGTGATAACTATTTAGTTTAACTACACAGAAATGAATATATACATACAAATAAATATTCTATATAAAGAATTTTAAATTTATGAACAATCTAAAATGGTGGTATAGAAGAGATTGGGGAGGTCATTCTTAAGATCCAAGTAGTAGTGTTTAGATAGTTATTTCCAGCGCTTAGCTTGATATTCAGAATATACATGCTCATATCAGAAGGTAATTTATAGCTTGCTTATTCAGATGAGCAAGCCTTATTACCTGGCATAGATAAAAAAAAAAAAACTGGATGGTAATATCATTGAACAGGAATGCCTAGCCGATGCCATGAATCACTAGCAGGCTATATGCAAGTAATAGGATAGATAGATTTTGTATAATGCATCATTCCTAAAGTTTATGAAATTTTACCTTTATTTTTCTGTTTTATCAGTGATTCTGAAAATTCTTTTAGCACACACTTTGGAATCTAACCTTTTTCTTTGATAATCATTTTTTCCAAAATTAAAATGATTATACCATATAATTTAATAAAAGTAGACCTTTCTCACTCAATCAAATCAGTAAAACAATTGCATTTTGTTCGGAAGAAATATATCTGCAACATGTGATCATATTGTTAAGGTCTTGTGAACTTAGGTCGTCAAACTATCAAAATATGTAGTTGGAAGAGGATTAATCCAGCTAGCATAGGGAGTTGAAAAGAAAAATATTTATAATGAGGTGCACTACTGTGTTTACCCTATATTATTCAATATTATTGAAATACTGTTTTTCCATTAAAACTTATTCATGAATATCTATAACAAAAAAAAAAAAAAAGTTTGGAATCAATTTAAAAAATCTGGTGCTGGCAACACAGAACTTTCACTCACCTCAGTGTTAAAATGAATTTAAGTATTCAATAAACTTGAAGCTAACAAAAATTGAAATTAAGGGTATATTCAGTTTCGTTGGAAACATGATTTGGATCAAACAATATAACTATATTAAATTGTCACGTTTATATAATTATAGGTTTATAATTACTTATCCCTTCACATTGCCTTTTACAACTTTGTTTATAAGATAATATTTTTTTTTTTTAAATCTTTCTCTATCCAATGGTACTTATACGTCTACATTGCTGTTATTTTGTTGTAAAAAAAAATTAGTATAACAAATATTTTTGCTCTTTTATCCTTTAGTTGGTTATCTAATTCATTCAAATTGCGTATTCTTTAGCAATACTAATAAGATTATTTGGTTAATCTTTTAGAATGTAAAAAATTAAAGATACTTTAGAGGAAGAAAATTTAAAGTATCAACATTTTAGCTCTGTCAGCTATTTCAATCAGAATAAAACCTATATCATATTAAAGCCCATTAAAGTTTAAATTGATATAGTGAGTTTAATCAAAATCGTTAAGAGCCGTTTTTGAGAAAAACAAAATGGTGCTAAGTGGCTCTTCTGATTAGTTGATTTTGATGGAAAAGTAGCTGTAACATCTCGGGCGTATAGTTGTCTTAAATATGACATTTCAGTTTATATGACTTTTCATTTTCATGCTGGACTTACCACACATGGGCACACACACACACACACACACACACAGGTCTTTTCCAGGACTTGGTCATTTGGACTCAGGGACCCTAAAACATGTATTTCCGGTGAAAACTCGAATTCAAAAATTTTCACAATCACAATAGTCCCTTACTATATATTTCATATATAGGTAAGTGAGTCCCTTACTATATATTTCATATATAGGTAAGTGAAAGTAAAAAGTTAATTGTTAGACACTATAAGCCTTGTGTCTTTTAATGTGATTAGGTGAAAGTGAGACTGTTAAAACAGATCTAACTGAGAATCCTCCAAACATGCCAGTTAATAAATTACAGCTTTCAGTTAAACAAGTAATCTTTTGGTTTAATTACTTATTTATTAAATAAAGTGAATAAGGAAAAAAAAATATACAATTCTCTTATTTTTTTTAAACCAGATATACCACTTTCAAAAAGTCACCCTATGGATACTAATACTTATCTATGCTATCCCGGCGGAAATCAGCCTTGATTTTAACTTACATACCTGGAAACTTAAGGCTAAGGGAGCAGTGAAGCATAGAACAATAAGACACTCAACAATAAACTGAAATGAAGATAAGCACTGAATTATGTTATATTTCATAATTAATGCACAACTCAATAACTTCTTGGAAGGCAAATGAATTAAAATCGTAAGTTATCCTAATTGTACAGCTTAAAAAATATTTAATTAATTTGTGACAAGGGTAATTTAATAGGAACTAAACAAGAACTAATATTAGATAACTTTACAACCAACTTACAATGAAAAACATTTTTATTAGAGAAATTACAATTTTTCAGCCATACTTTATATCATCTTCAAAATCAAGATGAATACAACTTTTAAGTGATACCTCACAAAAATTATACATCATTAAAAAAATAACAGTATTTTTCATTTAATAACAAAAATTGGTTTATTTACAGCAATATAAAATAAGGCAATTAAAAGACCATTTTATTGTATATATAATACTCAATAGATTATTATAATAACAACAGGATATTATAATAACAATTGAAGGTTTATTACATTCAATCAAATAAAAATATAACGAAAACAAGCTAAGGTTTGGTTGATGGTTGAGATTAGATGTAATCAAAAATGGTACATTGGTTAAACTACAAGAAGAAATAATAAACCACTTTAAGAAAAGTTATTATTAATGTATGAATTATATTTTAAAGATAATTTTTTTAATGAAACTATAACGCTCTATTTAGAATATGGAATCACAATTTCCCTGAGCTTATACAATGACAATAATCAACATATAACAATTAAATGGTCAAAAACAATTTAAGATAAAAATAAAAGCTAAAACAGAAAAGAAAAAAACTTCTTGGTCTTCTTTTTGGCTTTTCATATTGAATATTTATCACTCTATGAACTAAAAACTATTAACAAAAACTTTTGTTTAATAAAAAAGAACCTACATTATATTAAAAACCATCTAGTCCTTGCTTTCACAGCTGATTGACGAACAAGTCGCTTCTTGTCATCAAGGCATTTTTGTAATCCAGCCAGTACCTAAAATTATAAGTCATAATTAAACTATAGCTCATGCCTAAATAAAGTTTTTTAAACATTATAACAATTTCATATTTTCTCGATTCATCAAGCCCAAGGGAACACCAAAACTATCAACCAAATATAAAATATAAAGGTTTTGGATTAATTTTCCATAAGCCGGACCTTGGGCATACAGAAGAACCCTTAGAGATTTATTAATAAAGTAACAAATTTTCTCTCATTATTTTCTTCTTCGGGAGGTATATAATAGGAAAAACATTGTTTTAGGAGCTATCATATTGTGACTGATTAATGAAGTTAAATCACATTCAAGTTTTATAAATATTATCTACAAAAAATCAAACCTGTTGTAATAAAAGCAAATAGTAATGCATAATTGTAATGTAATAATAATCAGTACACTTCAGATTAGGAACCAAATTACGCACAAATATTAATACAAGTAGAAATTAAACAATTTATGTTGTTACAAGTAAAATATTTTACTGGAAGAAATTAGTCCGGGTGGCGGTCATTAAATGAAACAACTAAATAGTTTCAACTATTTTATTGTTTGCCAACGTTTCGACCCCCATTGTGGGTCATCATCAGGGCTAAAAAGATGCAAAAAGGATACATTCAAAATAAGATTAAATATACTATTTTAAAAACTATTGCGCTAGAGAATGTCAATATTATAACATAAAAGGAACTAGATGTGTAAAGAAATCAATTAATTAAATTACAATGACAAAGGTATACTAATGAGGGGGCTATACAGAACAGATAATGACTAAAGACAAATATATAAGAAAAAATTACATGAAATATAAAACATTGAAAAATGGAGTACAGTGGAGATACCTACTGTGTTGTAGGCGAATGGAAAGTATATTTAATCTTATTTTAAATGTATCTTTTTAGCCCTGATGATGACCCACAATGGGGGTCGAAACGCTGGCAAACAATAAAATAGTTGAAACTATTTAGTTGTTTCATTTAATGACCGCCACACGGACTAATTCCTTCCAGTAATTCTCAACAGTCAACTAATTATATCCACAATGGTAAAATATTTTAGTTAGTATGAGTACTAATAAAGGTACAAGCTAACCTTGGTTTTGTAAGGAAGCATCTCCACTGAGTCATATTTTCCATATAAATAAATGCAGTTAAGAGCTTCTTGGCGAACAGCCTACAAAAGAGAAATATTAACATCAATTCAAATTAATCAACCAAAATTAAATTTCAAATGCTTGGACTTTCAAAAATAATCAATGAAATTGGTCCAATAATAAATAAATTACAGATTTTTGCGTTTTCTGTAAAATTTCTAAAGTGGATATATAGTAGTACCTCTTGGAAATCAACATCTCAATTTATATTTTCTTATATTTGAATTCTAATCATTTAGTTTTATCTAAATCTGTCATCTGATTTCATCTACAACACACTTAAGTCCTTTTAAAATGCATTTAAAAATTTAATTCTCACCAATGGGTACTAACCTACATACTTAATTCCATTAGAACTTTGCTGAAAACATTTTCATCCATTACATAGAGTATTCAATTATAGAAAAATCATCTATAATTATACATCAGGATAATTACTGTAAAATGATTTATTTTAAACTCACCATATGTGATGAAGTCTGTGCAAGGAGGATAAATCTTGGTATAAATGTTTCTGCTAAAGTGCATAGAGCATCCACGGCAGCCTCCAGCAGGGAAGACAAAGTTTCCAGGATGGCCAAAGCTATGCTGGAATCATCTGATTCTAAGCAGTGCACCATCATACCTGTTAGCTGAGTTTAGATAAAAATACTATTAATACAACATTCTTTACTATCCAACTCTATTATCTAAGTTTGTTTTGAAATATCACTCAAGTATAAATCCAGGATTAATCAATTATATAATATTAATTTATTTATTTAATCTTCGACTTTTCTACCGCCAACGGTGTGAGCATCCTTTTTATAGAGCTTAATCCATAAATCTCTCTCCTGTACCAATCTCCTTCTCCATTCCAGACTCCTTCTGTCAAAGGCTTCCTGAATCGTGCCTTCCCAAGTCTTCCTCTTAGTCTTAGACCTTCCACCCTTGTCTCATATACAGCCTTTGCTACTCTATTTTCTGCCATTCTGGAAACATGGCCGAACCATCTCAGTTGGTGCTCTTCAATAATATCCAGAGAAGGCTGAAGTCCCAGGTTTGACCGTATTGTTACGTTTCTCACTCGGTCTCTTCTGGTCTTCCCCTCCATTCTTAGGTATCTCATCTCCTTCGCTTGTAGCTGACTCTTGTGCTTTTTGGTTAAAGTCCAAGATTCACTTGAATATGAGAGAATCGGTAAGAAAGTATTTTTACATACTATGGTTTTAGTGTTTTTTGACACTTCTTTTTTACCGATGAATCCTTTCTTGAGGGAACTAAAACATCTGCTGGTAGCTTTTATTCTTTGATTTATTTTGCCATCTATCCAGCCATGTTCATTAAAAATAATATTAATAAATAATCAAAAATGAAATCAAAACATTTCCATTTCAATTTTTAATCCATACAGTTATTTTAATTTTCAATTGAGTTTTTTTTTAAAACAAGATGGCTAGTTAATGGTTCTCAGGGTCCTTTTCATGAAATTAACATCCATTTTATAACATCAGAGACTAAAGTATTAATTTAGTTGGTTGTAAAATAAGTTCATAGCACTTTTCAATATTTCAATTTAATCCTCACTGTGTTTATAAAATCATGTTTACAAGGTCAATAATATTTAAATATTCATAAAAAGAATTAGTTGAAGTACTTTTATGCATCAGTTTCAACTGGGTTTTCTTATCTTTAAGTGGTACTTTGCTAGCTCGAAATGGAAGAGGAAAAAATTCATTTTCATCATTTAATGATTTTTTATTTCCAAAAATGAAATCCGCTGCACAGAGCGTTAACAAAATTTACAGTGCGTATGGCAATGATGCCTTAGGAGAAAGCACCTTCTGCAAGTGGTTTGCTCGGTTCAGAATAGAAAATTTTAACTTGGAAGAAGCAAAGCGCTTGGGTCGTCCTAAGAAGTTCTGGAAGGATGGAATTAAAAACTTACTTGATAGATGGCAACATGTAATATATCAAAATGGGTCACATATAGTTGATTAAAAAATATTTACAAGAATCCGAAGTTTTTATTGAAATAACCAGTAAAAAATGCTATGAACTTATACTTCAATCCATTGGTTTCATGTTCCATGGTTCATATTGAGTTTCATGCTTATAAGCTCGTCAAATTAATACACATTTTAATATCACTAGCTCTAGTTTATGGATTTGTTTATACTTATCTGTCCATAGACTTTGCGTGAAAGTATAATTTTATAAATAAGCATAATTTTAACAATAGAAAGTATTTTTAAAATATGTGGACAATAACTGATAAAGAATATATTAAGTAAAATAACTGGATAATTACATCTATTTAGTAATTGTTTATTTCTTTAATTACAAACATAATTTCATTACATTTTACTCTGTTTAAGAAAACCACCTTTATTTGATGTTAGTAATTAATCAGTGTCAAAATATAACAAACTATTAGCATTAACATATCATAGCCATAACCACAGTGGTTGGTGATAAATGTGTCTCACCTAAGGATCAATCTCTTCACTCGATAGAAAACAATCTAAAGCTAACTTACGTTTATGGCCTATTTTGATAACATTTTAACACAACATAATTACTCACTTCATTTATAACTCCAAGCACAAGAGATGTTGGGGAATACTTTAATATATGGGCCACGGCCAGAGATGAAGACTTCATAGGCTTCCCATCCTGTGATGTCAGTAAATTAAACTTTTGAAAAATCCTTTGCTTATATAATAACCTATGAAGAAAAATTATCCGTTATCGAATAGATTCCAACTTATAAAGTGATGAAAATAATGGTAGTGAACAAAAATTTAAAAAAACATACCCCACTTTACAATGATTAGCTTCAGATAAATATGGGCATTCCTTTAAAAGCAAACGGACACAATCTGCAGCATCCATTCCAAAGACGGGATCAGGAACGAGGTTGAATAACTAGAATTTAAAATATGTATAAATAGTTGGAGGTATAAAAAAAAAAAAATTATATGTTAATAATTTAATCTCGAAACATCTATAAAAAATATCATACTTCAAAGAGAATTTTATATATTATAAGAACTGACTTAATTATTTACTGAATATATAATTTTTCCATATTGTTGAACAGAATTAAGTTATTTGAAAGAGAGTCCTCAACATGAAAACTAGAGTACCATGAAATGAAAGCTATTGGAAAAAATGGGGAGAAAAAAAAAATATAATGAACTAAATTATAAATGAAATTTTTAAAAAATACAATAACACTTGATAGTTAAAATTTCAAAATATACCTCAACTAACCAGTCATCACATGCAGGATAGTAGCCCCGAAGAATAAGTGATTTGGTAATCCAAGCTGAAAGCCTCACTGATGATGGGCTAGGATTTGATTTTATCTTCAATCTTGCTAATTCTAATATTTTATCCAACTCGTTTTCTAAACACAAGAATAAAAATAATTTTGTAATGAAATATAACCTTTTTTTTTTAATGAACTGTCGAGTATTTTGTAAGTTTAAGAATAAGTTATTTTCAATCATTTTGGGCATAAGCAAAAGGTTTCAAGTTACAATTTAAGATATTGTATCGTTCATTAGTTTTTATATGATTTACATGTTCATATTCTTTAAAATTAAATATGATCCATTGAATATGTTCCACAATATTTAAGTCACAATGAATGGTACAGTATTTAAGAAGAATGAGAGATCCATAGGATAGATATAGATCCTAAAACGAATAAATTTACAACTTCAAAACATTATTGCATGTTTCTTAACTAATAATGATGGAATACAAAATTAAATAATTGATAAAATCCATAATTCAAATAAAATTATTCAATTAGAAACACCTTGGGAACATGACAATTATTTACTAACCATTAAAATAGAAAAAGATTCCTAATATATTCATATGAATATGTACCACATAAAAAAGCTAGGGAGGAAACAGGTTTGACAGTTATAAAAATAATTTTCTAAAAATCTGTTTTGATGATTATGAACCAACCAGCTTATAGTAAACAATATGATTAAGGACACATTATAATGCATTTTTTTTTTTTTAAATATGTCTTTGGATATATAAGGGATAAACAATTCAATGTGAATGAAATCTAACAAAGAAATTCGCAATGTAACCTCAATTTTCACCATATGTTTGCCATTTAGGCTAATGTACTATAATCACAAAAAAAACAAAAATATTTTCTGATTGTAAGGATGACTCATCCAAAATCATTGTTAACATTTTGTCAAAATGTAAATATGTGAATAAAGTTTTATATATATATATATATATATATATATATATATATATATATATATATATATATATATAATAATAATATATAATACATTGAACTGTAAAAAAACAAAGAAATTCATGAATACAATTTTTAGACTTAATATAAGTCTGCCCTTTTCATCCAGATTTTATAGATAAGATACAATTAGCTTAAGTTCATCTACAAATATTCATGTATAGCACTATACTTTTATTAAACTGTCAGTGAATTAGTACTTTGCATTATTTACACCGGTTTGAAAGTATTTTTCATGGGTATATAATATCTAAATAAGATTTGATCCAAACTAAACTCTGAAAACACAATTCAGTGAGAAATAAGCTAAGAACAAGTCTAATAATAATGGATTAAAAAATTGTTTTTATTTTATAAGATTTATTAATTTCTATAACTGTACAAGGATAGCTTATCATTAAGTCAATATAATACTAAAACAGGGATAGATTCATTCACTGTGGTTTAAAGTTGTTTTTATGGCTATATTTTTACTAAGAACTTCAGAATAAATAGAATGGGAATCAGAACATGAAGCCATTAATAATAAAACCCTGTATCATTATCAATAAAGGTGACGATTCTGAAAAATATTATAAAAAGCTGAGAGGAATATCCATTGTTAATGAACATGCTGCTGCAAGAGAAATGTACAGGATGGCATGATGGCAAGACCTTTTGATGGTTAATAACTTGACCAATTTGGAAGGGTGCTTAGAAATAAGAACGATAAAAATATTGAATTAGAACCAGAAAACAAGCAACTAAAGTTAAATTAAAATATGGTCATACTTTGCTTAACACATCCCCTTTTAATGTGAATTTGTCTCATTCAATTTTTTTTTAATAGATATTTATATTACAAACTAGCTGACATGACAGACGATGTCCCATCTTAACTATGACCAAGGGAATTGGTCAAGCAAAAAAGAATTAGCAAAATCATTCAAGCCGTTCAGGCGTGGCCAAGGGAAAAGGGGGTTCATTATATATATATGATTACTATAGGATAGGATTACATAGATAGATAGATATATATATAGAGAGAGATTATTATTACCTCAACAAATTAGAGAAAACCTAACAAACATATTAACTTGCCTCTTTTCATTCTTTCATAAGAACCTTCTCCTCACTGTTATAAATAAAACACAAAAATTATACGTAAACTCGGTCAAGCCGTTCATGCATGATGCGATGACCAAGAGAAAAGGGAATTCTTTAACATACGTATGTGTGTGTATATACAGATATATACACATACATATATAAATGAATGGAATGACTACAATGATACATTGTCTATGCACTGTAAAAATGCAAATACGTAATCTTTAAAAGTCTTTAACCATTTATAATTATAGGAGAATACCATTGCTCAACTTGTTGATAAACACAGCAAGAAGTCTAGCTCCTGAAGTCTGAGAAATATTAGAATGAGATGTGATGGAGTATTCTATCAGATAAGTGGATAATTGAAGAAAATTTTCTATTTCTACATCCTTTCTTAGACCACATGCTAATCCTTCAAATAAAACCTTGAACATAAAGTTCATAAAATATTATGAAACATGAAAACAGTAAAATGGAAAATTATATTAAAATCCACATTTTTATTAAGATTATGAGCTAGAAGCAGTATAAATTGGTTTCTTGTTTTAAAAATAGCTATAAGCAAAACATGTAAGACATATAAAAATTTAAACTGTTACTACCTTTTGTTATCTTTAGCTATAGGATATTGTATACTAAATAGTTGACTGTGTGTTCAAAACAAAGGATAAGATGGTTTGGGGTGTTGGTCATTTAATGATTACAAAAACAGTTTTTACTATTTTTTACTTTCACTTACTATATAAAGTAAGGGGAAGTATTGCGATCGTGAAAATTTTTGAATTCCAGTTTTCAACGGAAATACACGTTTTAGGGTCCCCTGAGTCCAAATAACCAAGTCCCACAAAAAGGTCTGTGTGTGTGTGTGGTAGCTCCCGGGCGGAAACGGTAAGTCCTATGAAACTGAAATTTCATATTTAAGACAACTATACGCCCGAGACGTGACAAAACTTTTTTCATCAAAATGAGCCAACCAGAAGAGGCACTTTATACCATGCATTTTGCACCTTTTTTCGATTTTCTCAAAAACGGTTCCGACGATTTTGATTAAACTCGCTATATCGATGTAAAATTTAATGGGCTTTAATATCATGTAGGTTTTATTTAGATAAAAATGGTCTGAGAGGGCTTAAATGCCGATATTTTAAATTTTCTTCCCCTAAAGTACCTTTAATTTTGTAGATTCAATAATAATAACTAGATTATCTTGTTAACACTGATAAAAAATTGGTAAATATATAAATTGAATAAACTCGATACCCAACTAAAGGAGAAAACAGAAAAAATATTTTTTTAATGCAATTTTTTGATTTTGAACATAGCAACAGTAATATACACTTATAATATACCGTTGGAAATCTAATGATTTTAGAAAAAAAATATTATCTAATACACAAGAGCTTGTAAAAGTTAATAAAGAGTGATGAAAAGCAGATAGATCTAATTATTTTAGATAATAATGCAATAGATTTTTTAATAAAACACATGTTTCTATATAAATTCAATTTAATTAATTCTTTAATAGTTTCACGTATTTTATCTTTAAGTGTATTTGAATTCTTCATTGAGTTTAAAAATGGTGGTAAGTGAAAGTCGTGTGTTGCCCGCACCAGATTTTTGTATTAACTTATGCTTTCATTATCACTTTAGGTTTTATTTAAAAACAGAATATTTTAGCTACATATTCCCAAATATTTGTCTAATTTGGATCTATTTGTTTATATACATAGCTGTGTAGAATATTAATCTCTGAAATGATCTTACGAAATGTTAAAAAAAGATGCATAGTTATCGGGCCTGTTATAAAGGTGAACCAGTTAAGATAGCAGGGTATGGAAAAAAAATTATGAATATAAAGCTTAAGTATCTTGAAGGTTTTTTATTATTTTTTTGCTTCCTTTTTAACTTGATTAAAGTTGTTAAGGCATTTAACCCTTAGAGCTCTATGGACACATATATGCATTTAACGAAAGTAAATAAATCTTTAATTATTTAACCTTCTGCAAAAGAATCTCTATAATTTATTACTGTTTGTGCCTTGAATAGTCACTTCAATGTGGCGAAAAAGTATTCCAGCCCCAGCGATGGTTAGCGCTAGCCGAGCTCCGTCAAATGGACCATTTCGGCCAGGAGTATATATATCTATATATATATATATATATATATATATATATATATATATATAAAATAATAAGAAGAGAGAGAGAGAGAGCTCTAAGGGTTAAGACCAAAGAAAATAATTACCAAAACAAAAATGATTCTTTACAATTTATTTTGCTTATAATTAAAAAAAATAATAAATAAATAACTAATTAACAAAATTTAATAAATAACTAAATAACTAGATAATTTTCAAAGTTTGTATGGATATGCACTAAATAATCTCTTGACAGCAAACAAAAATTTAATCATACCATCTGATTATATGGTGAATCATTCATTGAAATACTTTTGTTAAATAGTTCCAATCCAATTTTTAAAATACCTCTCTGCTTCCTAAAAAATATGGTGAAACATTAGTAAGAATCATAAAAAAATCATCATTCAACACAAAAAAAATGTGTTTTAAAATTAACATAGGTAGAAATAATCAGAAGTCAGTCATGTGAAAAATATTTTAATTTTACCGACATTTCGGCCCAAACATGTGAGCCAGCATCAAGGCATCAGAGAGCCAAACTTCTTTACAATTTCCTTTTCTTGTCTTTTAATTTTCATTGAAATAATTCAAATAAAATTTGTGTATAATGTGTATATATGTGTAATATATATAATATATATATATATATATAATATAATATATATAATATATATGTATATATATATATATATGTATATATAATATATATTGTATATATATTATATATATATAGTATATATATATATATATATATATATATATATATAATATATAATATGTATGTATGTATGTAAAATTTTCTTTTCTTCTGTTTTATAATCAATCACTAATTCTAAAACTCTATAGAATTATTTCTATCTTGAGTTGTACATATTTTTCTCTATCTTCAAAAATAAATGAGTTATGGGCGTGTATATATATATATATATTGTTTGATCAGTTCTCGACTGTTGATAATTTAAGTTTGTGTTGTTCTTAGGTTTCAGTCAATGATTGATTGTATATAATATATATATATAATATAATATATATAATATATATATATACATCAATCACTAATTCTAAAACTCTATAGAATTATTTCTAACTTAAAAAATAACTGAGTTTATTGAATCAAATCATTTTTAATTGGCCGCCATTTTGAAACTAATAGGCTGATATCAAAGTCCAGGTGCTAGAGACATTGTCGGATGCCCTGGTGTTTTTGTGCAAAATTAAAAAAAAAAATTGGTTCAGTAGTTTCAGAGAAAAGCCACAGACAGCGGACAGACGGATTTTTTTTTTATACCTTATTTGGCCTCTACGTATCCTGAAACATAAGCCTTCAAATTTTGAGGGGAAAGGTAAACCTTTTTTTTTTTTTTTTTTTGTACGATAACAAAGGTTCATTACTGAAAATTTTAAACCAAAAACATCAACATCTCAACAATCTTTTATTCTATAATCGAAACAATATATATTTTTTCTGAATGTATATTAACAGAATTCCATTTAAAAAGGGTGGAATGATTAATAAAATATGAATAAAAAAGTCATAAGACATTGTAGATAACCTTAGATTCATTCCCACGTGATATTTTGTTGGCTGACCATGCACCATACCCACCCAGCCAATACAAGAGCAGTAGTTTTGGAATGGAAAAATTGTACTGTATGTGGTCAGCATGCGAAATATTAGTATGGAAATGTATCAACTATAAAGTATCAGAGTTGACAAATAGTTGAAGTAACAAGTAAGTAACATTTACCAACTTTGATTAATATAAGGTCCTTTCAAATTGTTGAATATTTAGAAAGTCACAGTTTATACAATAGGTAGGATACTGTAGTAAATGCAGACTTACTCAAAATCCAATGATTGGACAATTCTCATCAAAATAGCAGCAACTGATTCTACTTCATCATCGTCTTTACAAATATTTTCAAAGTAAAAATGAAGTAATTTTTCAGGAAAGGCACAGTTTTCACTTAGGCATCTCAATACTTTAATATCGGTTCTATTAACATACTCCCTATAAATAATTTAAACTGAACATTAATAATAAAAAACAATATCTGTTTCAATAACATACTCCTATAATTAATTAAAAGTGAGTATTAATAATGAAAAAAACAAGTTCAGGTGTGTACAATAAGAATGTGTAAGAATTTAATTTAAATGTACTTATTTATTATTTATAAGACACCCTTCAATAAAAATTCAGAAATACTTTGAAATAAAATACTGTAAGGCAATTAATTTATTTATAGAGTAGAATCTCAGTAATTCATATGAGTATGTTGGTCCTTTGAAAAAGTACCTTTATTTGTTAAGAAAGCATATTAGTTTTAAACAAATAATAAACGATTAATCTCAACTATATCACCTACTTAGATGGCCATTGGCCTACAAAAAATAAAAATGTCTAAATGTACTGAGTCCTGATGATCCTTCGTGGTTCTAGAGTTGGAGGATTTTTCCTTTTTAATTTTTTAATGTCCCTCAGTCGGCGATTATTAATATTTTTAAAAATATGGAAAAAATTGCATTAAGGATTCAAACAGAAACTTAAAGGACTCCATGAAAAACTAATACAAAAACTTTAAGAGCATTTCAAACATATTTTGTACAAACAAATTAATTAAAAACCTACGGGAGGAAAATCACAAAAGAAAACATGAAAGTTTGTAGAGAAAAATAAGGATAGTTTGTCTGAAGACGGTTATGGAGAAAGTGGAGGAAATTTCCTAAAACAAAACCCTCAAATGGCAAGACAAAACAGCATCAACAGGTTTACTTTCTTTGTGAAATCAGACATTGGTTTTGGCATATTTTCTTCTCAAAGCATAAACTATGTACAGGGTCCATTATAAAAGAAATGTGCATTTTCTGGATAAAATAGATTTATTTATTGTAACTGTATAAATCCTTAAAATACTTTCTTTCAGCATCATACACTTGTGAAGATGTGTCTGCCATCTTGGGAAGGTACCCTCAAACTCCTTGACAGAAATGTCTCTAAGGAACATTCTAGAGTTTGGATGTTTTCCAGAGACTCTTAAAATTTTCCTTTCAACTCCATCTTCAGTCAGCGAAACAAAAAAAAAAGTTGCATGGAGCCAAGTCAAGCTGGGAGACCAATAGAGTAGTGCTTTAAGCCAGGAAATGAGTAACAAAGAATACTATGTGGCTGGAAGCATTGTCATGGTCGACCTGGTCGTTTGTCTAGATTTAGATTGCAGCGATTTGCTGGATGAAAGTAAGAATGCAAAACTTAGCATACATGATTCACATTTTTGTCAGTTCTAGCCGTTATTGGGTATCCAGAATGGAGTTCATCAGCAATCTCCCCCCAGTCCTCCTTGAACACCTTTTGCCATATCCCAGACAATAAGTGATCTTGAAAAGCAGTCGTACTTGAAGGCCTCTAGAAGAGTTGTACTTCTTTCCAAGCTTGATTGCATATCTTTGTTTAAGTGAATACTCCATCATGTTCGAAAAACACACTTCACGTAGATGTCACATAGATCATTCGATTCAGACTGCTAGGACCAAACTGGCGACTGGCTTCATTAGATGTGCAGATTTCCCAACCCCATTTCCCCTACAGCGATGGAAAGTCACATCACAGTAAAACAATACACTTTACTTTCATAATGGACCCTATATTAACACTATAATTTCAATAATTTTGTTTTTTACTCCCAGTAATTGGAAACCCAGATACTTTTTCACATTTCTATAAAATATTAACCTCATAAATTATTCATTAGGCAATGATTAAATATTTAGTTATAAATAAAACCATTTTATTCCATCCATCCAGAGATCCATTTATTTTTCAAAACATTTTGTAGGGGTGCAATACTGAGATTACTTTTTTTTTTTTTTTGGATGGCATTTTAAAGCACTGCGACAAACAGGTCTATTGTGTGCCATAGTTTAAAAGTTGCACAGTTAGTACATGAGTTTTGTTGCAATTGAAAAATTTGAGAGGCTGGTAGGATTGATTAACTTGTTTCTAAATGGATGCTCTAGTCGGTCAACACTAAAAAGGCTGTACCGAAGCCTTAGAGCATATGGCACCAACAGATTAAATGAAAAGATGTTTCATCTTCCACAAAACAGTGCTTGAAAGTCCAGGCTTAAACATGTGATAGTTGAGTTTACAGTGTCTTAATACATTTTATTACTATGCCTCTTCATTTCGGCTTCTGGTCTAAGGGATCCGATCTTGATGGAGTTTTGTCTCTTATTTTCTGCAATGGGGAGCATACTTTTAGATATGCTGTTTCCATTTCATACTTCACATCACATAGATAGCAAAAGTCTTGATACAGAAACAATTTTTAAATAGCAGATTTTTTTTATTGAAGCAATACCTTACAGTGAAACTTTTTTCAGGACATTCAAACTATGTAAGAAACAGTAAGATCTAACATACACTAATATGGTCAATTATTTAAAATGCAAACATTTTTAATTTAAGTAACATAATTTAATTTAAACAGAATAGTATTTAACAAGTACCTAACTTTCTATAACTATGTATTAAAATAAATGAAATTATTCAAGATATAATATTTACTTAGTATTGTTAATAAAGAATATAGCTAAATACAGCTAATAACTCAGTATAGAAAAAAAAAAAATAAAACAATGAAAAAAATAAACAGAAACATCACTTTACCTGAGAACAAATATCACATTAGTTCTCCACAAAGCCAATTCATGATTAATAATATGATTTAATAATACTTTTCCACCAGCCTCAGTCAACAGTGGATTGTCAACCGTCCATGTAAGAACTTCTAAATAATTATTAACTTCATTTGCAGTAAATGTTTCTGTAATAAACATTTAAATTAATAAAATTTTAATAAACATAAAAAAAAATTATAATGAAATTGATGTTTTAATGTACATTTAAAAAAGGCAAGCAAATGGAGGAAAAACTATGTTGGATATCTGGAAACGCTACAAAAAACTAAGAGTCCAAGGAAAAAGAGATTAAATTATATTTAATATATGCTAGCTTAGTCAGGTAATAGCTTAAATAAATGCTTCCCAACAAGTGCTCTGCGTGCCTGGAGGTCTGCCGATGATGTCTAGGGGTCTGTGAGATGTCATTCAAAATTTTCTAAATGAAAAATATTTGCAAAGCCTTGGCTTGTAACAAGAATCACTCAAGCTTTGCACAGACACACACACACACACAGATATATATATATGGGTTTAAAGAAATCTATATGTATATTATGTTAAGGGTCCTTGTCATGGTACTAATTGAATTTTTTGTTGCAAACATTGGTTTAAATAAATAAATAAATTATTCTAACCATGAACCGTATTCTTGAGAGTGGAACTGGGAGGAGTTACCTTAATTGGTTAAGGCAACAAGAGGTAATGGCATACCATAACCATAGCTAATTTTGTAACAACCAAATATCTCTAAGAAAAATTTGACAAATGTAATAATACTACACCTGGAATTTTGAAGGTATAAATTAAATTCTTTTCAACTTCTAGAGTGTATTCTTCGGATAGTTTCCTTATAAGCCTGCTGAATTCTTCACTGTAAATTAAGAAAGATTTCTTAATTAAACCTTCCATTAAAATTAATCCTTCATAAAAAAATACAATTGTCTAAATATTAAGGCCTTATCATAAAAAACCTAAGCTAAAATTATCAGAATAATGTAATATTAATTAAAATAAAGTCAATTAATTACATTATATAATTATTAAATTGTTAATAATTATTAAAAAACAACTTTTATTCTAATGAGGTTTACATATCATTTTGATAAATAAAAATAACACCTAAATTTATTTGCTCAACTATACTATGAGTCATTAAATAAATTCAAGGATTAGGATTTTGTACAATAATGTATGGACTGATTATTATTTTCAATAATGAACCTTTGTAATAGAAAAAATTTCTCCTTTCCCCCCTAAAAATTCGAGGGCTTACATTTCAAGATAGGTAGAGCCGGAATAAAGTATTAAAAAAGTTCATCTGTTTGTGTTATTTAATAGAGAATTTAATGTTCTATAACACAAAAAAAGAACCATTGGAATCGGTTCAGAAATAGCAGATATATAGTGTTTTGAAATTAGCAATGGTGAAAGGTCATTTTCTTTTGAATTATTTATTGCTTTTCATATTAGTTAATTGCCGTAAACAGGTATATAAACAGTTATACCTTACTATAGTTATTTGGAAATAATAAATCACTCTATAATATTTAACAACGTTTTTATTACTACTAAATAAAATGATATATAGTTTTATTTGATCAATAAGTCAACTTTATATATTTGTCATACTATTGGCGACATTAAAAAAAAATAATAATAAAGATTCTTGTCCTCGGGAGCCATAACTTAATAAATTTAACAAATGAGTGTGTGGACCTATGAAAACCACCATGCAACTCTGGTTGACTTATTAGATTTTATCAGAAAGAGATGGGATTCCTATACTGTAAGACAGCACTAACAGAGTATCATAAATTTGTCAGAAAACCTAAAGAAAAACGCCTGAAGAGAAAATTCTGACTAGAGATTGAAAAGTTCCGATTATATGTCAAATTAATGAAGTACTCCCAAAGCAAACTTTTGGGATTAGTAAATCACATACCATTCATTAGTCATGATGATCTGTTAAGCCATTTAGACATTTTTAAAATTTTACACCCTTGATTCCTCCTTTCTTATATCTAAGAGAAATTTCCACAGCTTCGGGTTCCCAAAAAGTAGTATAGGAAAAATACATTCACATACATTTCATTTGTCTTTTGTCAACCACAATTAGGCTGATTTTTTAGAGGAACAGTTTAATCGATAATTTTTTTAACTCCATATATGTATTAATAAAATAAGACATATTGAGCAATTTACTATATAAAAACCAATAAGATCAAATAGTCTATTCTGGTATTTTAGGTTCTAAAACTTAAAATAATTCATTAATATAAATATCTTGAAAGGAGATGAATTAAAAAAAAAAAGTTGTCTTAACATTACCGACAAGAACGAAATGATTCACAGCAAACAAAGTTTGGTATAGCTTTGTAAAGCGATAATCTTTTATCATCAGGAAGTTTATTTAAAACAGCCGTCAAACAAGCAAAACCACTGCCTCTGCATTTGTCATCTTCAATAGTTTTCAGAATAATTGGTAGAATTTTGTACAAATGTTCCTGGCAAGAACCTATTTTAGAGATACAGATAGTTAGTACCATTAGTAAAATAAAATATTAGGAGGAACAAAGAGCAATTCTTAATTCTAATTCTTAATAGCCACACAAAAACAAAAAACAAGCTCTGGCGAAATTGAATTATTTCATTTAAAGTTTAATAAACCAAGGGAAACAACTACGGCAATTATAATATTTCTTGTTCAATAGTAATATTTTTTTTAAAAATCAGGTTCGGGCAACACAAAACTTTCATTGACCTGTTAAATCACTTAAAGAACTATTAAATAAACTTATAGTTGAAAAAAGTTTTAAGTTAATTTAAATAAAAAGTTTATTCAGTTCCGTTGGAAACATATGATTCAGATTAATTAATATAACAATATTAAATTGTTATGTATAATAATGAGTAATAAGTTCATGCCATATTCGTCGCTCTTCATTACCTTTTACAACTTTGTGTATATTTTTCCTAAAATCATTCCCTTTCCAGTGTTATATTATACATCTATATTACTGTTCTTATTTAAAAAAAAAAAAAAAAACATTAAAAAATATGTTAGCCCTTTTCTCCTATAGTTGGTCATCAAAGTCTTTCTACTTGTATATTTAGCTGTTTTTTTAGCAATGCTAATCAAATGATATGGTATGGTTAATCTGTTAGAATGTACAAAATTAAAGATACTTTAGAGTAAGAAAATACTAAAATTCGCCATTTAAGCCCGAACAAACTATTTTCATCAGAATGAAACCTACATGATATTAAAGCCCATTAAATTTTACATTTATAAAGAGAGTTTAATCAAAATCATTAGAGCAATTTTTGAGTAAAAAGGTGCAAAATGCATGTTTAAAAGTAGCACTTCCGGTCAGCCGCTTTTAGTAAAAAAGTTGCTGTAACCTCTCAGACGTATATTAGTCTCAAATATGAAATTACAGTTTCGTACACCTTTTTGTTTTTGCACTATACTTACCACACACACAATATAGGAATATAGGGACTTGGTTATTTCTACTCAAGGAACCCTAAAACGTCTTAAGATAAATAAAAGACAAGAGGGGCACAAGCCACGTTCCAAAAATGCCAATTAAGGCCCAAAACAATTACTGCATTATAAATCATAATATAGGCTAAAACATGCTTATTATTTCAAACTATTTAATGATTTTTTTTTTTTTTTTTTTTAAATGCATTGCAAAACTCTAACTTACCACTTTCCCAGCAATCAAATTTGACAGATGAGACAAGTATTGGAGATAAGGCCTTTAATATTACATCACTCTGATCTGAACTAACTTCCAGAAGGGCAAGAAGTTGTGGTAATATCTAATAAAAAACATATTGTTAAAAAATATTTTTTGAAAATGATAGAAAAATATTTAAAAAATTATTAACTATAAAGAAGACGAATAAAATTTAATTTAAAATACTGCGAACAGATGAATGTTCATAGCAATACATAAACTAGATAATTGATAGGACACCACTTTTCAACAGTTTAGCATTATTACACATTTTCACTGATTTAATTTCTTACTTTCAGTAGGATAAATATGAAATAATTGCGGAGATGAAAATATTTTAAAGTTTTCAATGGAAATACAAGTTTCAGGGTCCTGAGTAAGAACAATCTAGTCTCACAAAATTTCCTTTATGCACATATAGTCTGTGAGCCAGCAACGATAAATGCAACCCATTTCATCAAAAATTTTAGTATGTTTTATGCAAAGCATCTATCATGGTGAAGCAAAAAATACACATCTGTCAACAGAAAACGGGTTGATAACAAAATGGTGGCCATTCAAAAAGGGACCAAAAAGATGAAATCCTGACTCATTTGACCGCAATTTTCGTTTTGACCTCATAATACTTGGTAAAATTAGGAATCAAATGACACTAGTCTGCCACCCAAAAGTGGGTGAGAAGCTGCAGCAGATGCATTTCAAAGTTCGATTTTTAGGGACAAATTCAATGTAACCATTATCCTGGCATTATGTCGGCGAGTATTAGACATACAGATTTTTATAATTATTCAAATTAAAGCTAATTTTATACCTCTTACAGTAGTTTATTACCCTTTTATTGCTAGGAACAGCCAGTTCCATGATATCAACCAAATTAATGACAAAAATAAGAAGTTTCTCGGTTTCCGTTTTTTTGTATGAACCATATCTCTATAACTATTAGTCATACAGACGTGTTTCACAACTCAAATTAAAGATGATTTTATTTTCTATATTAATTGCTTTAACGATTATCCTCACAAGATGAGCCGTTTCCATGATAGTAATCGTAATAATGTTAGAAAAGAGTGATATCTTGTTTTTCGCAAAATTAATTTTTTTGTAATAACTCTATATCGTTGAATATAATACATACAGATATCTTTTACCACTCTAATGAAAACTTATTAAATACTTAATGATTTACTTTATAACGATTATCTACATAGGATGAGCCATTTCCATGATAGTAACCATAATTATGTTAGAAAACAGTGATATTATGTGATATTCCCTTTTTGAATGGCTGCCATTTTGTAATCTACCCATTTTGAGTTGGTAGACATGGTATTTTGGTTTATTATTTTCAATAATGAACCTTTATAATAATAAAAAAAAAAAAAAAAAAAAAAAAAAAAGTACCAGTACAGCTATATAGACAGCTATACCCTAATATTGTTATTTGGAAATAATAAACCATTGTGCAATGGGGATCACTTGTAGCTGGGTGGCTAGTGTAACAGCCTCCTATGCTAAAGGTCACGGGTTCAAACCCGCAGGTGGTCCTAGGATTTTTTAATGGGAGTAAAAAATCCTTAGTTACGCCGTCCTTCGGAGGGGACGTTAAAAGGTGGTCCCGAGCCTGTGCGATGTCAGGTACTCGTTAAAGATCCCTATCCTAATAAAACCTGGATAGGCAAAATTTAGGACTCCCACTGTAGCATCGTCCGATTAGCCATAGTAGCATAAAGTGACGTTAAATAAATAAATAAACAATTGTGCAATAATTTGCAGCATTTTTTGCTTTACCATGATAGATGTTTCGCATTAAAACATACTAAAAACGTTGGTAAAATGGGTTACATTTTTTGTTGCTGGCTCACGGACTAATACATGTGGGTTAAGTCTTAAGACAAAAAGTAATATGAAAGTGTAAATGCACAATTAAGAGAGGCATATGTCACAGATAGAGTTATCGACTAACCACATTCTCCTTTTAGTGCTTGCAGCTCCACTCTCTTATTTCTTAGTAACATGGCAGTTTCCTTTGAAAATACCTGCTACCCTTCCCTGTTAAATCTCTCTAACTCTAAATCTACTAAAAACAATATATTTAATCCTTCAGAGGGGACATAAAATGGTGGTCCTGAGCCTGTGCGATGTCAGGTGCTTGTTAAAGATACTATTCTAATTAAAACTGGATAGGCTAAATTTAGGACTCCCACTGTGGTGGAACATCTGATTAGCCACAGCAGCATAAAGAGAGGTTAGATGAATAAACAAACTATATTTAATTATTAAAAATTACCTTGGGTAATATAAAGACAGCAGTTGTGCTCGAAACAGCTATAACATTGTGGAGTAACCTTAATGTTGGGAGGAACAATGACAAACTTGGATTGCTCAAATAACAGTGTGTGCCTAGAAAAAAAATTGACATGATATAATAAGCACTTAAGAAATTAAAAAATATAAAATATTCCTTATAGTATACACATAAAGTAAGCAATAAACTTCGTTATAGGAAAGTTAAAAAAAAAATATTTTCTTCTTATAAAAAACTTACCATCAACATAAGAAAAGGAAAATATATTGGACCGTTAACAGCAGTATAGCTGTTCTTTGGCCAAGAACCTTTCCTAGGATCGATTTGATGGTGTTACCAGAGTACTCTCTTAATGAGCGCATCTCGACAACAATGAAGGACTTGGGGAGCATGGATCGAGGAGTAGATGGAGACCCCGTTGAAGTAGAGGGGATCAAGAATAGAAACAAAACTGGAAGTATTGATGGAAACTGCACAGCCACCTTATTTGAAACCCAAAACCAACCAACTCAACATATGTCCAATTCATCTATAGAGAGAAACAATCGAGTCGGCGTGAGTACGCCATAGCGCTTAAAATGATTAAAGGCGCCAAACAAAACCAATAAGTAGAAACGGTAGCAGATCTAGTAGAACCACAAGCAATTATATTTGCATCCCATATATCGAACAATTAGTTTTGTATACATTTATCCAATAAAGAATAAGTGGACAAACTCTTAGCTGATTGCAGCTCTGTAACTATAGATGACCACATAGTTCCTATGCATAGATTAATTGACCCGGCAAAACGCATTATTGTTTCCAATGCATGCCCCATTGTACCAAACTACAATATTGTTGTACCAAATAAAAATTGAAGAAAATGGGAATCCAATTACTTTCTCCAATGACTTTTTTAAGAGCAGGTTGCCAAAACCACAAAACAAGCAACATATTAAGCTTTTGTTGGTAGGTGTTAATTAATAAGGAAGATATCAGACATATGTCGTTTTGAATGAGGATACCTCCCACCACATTTTTCTAGTATAAGATGTCTTAATATGTTATGTTTGCTGGAAACCTGGACATTTCACTGCAAATTGCCTCAAGTCTGATGTAACTGAAGAAGAAGTAGGTCCAAATATCACTCAACCTACTATCACATGCAAAGCAAACGATATCACTGTAAACATAGCTACACTACAAAATAATGTATTAACCTGCAACAAAAAAGTTAAAAAATGAAGTTGCCACTACTACCTGTGACAGAAAAGTTGAAAATAAAGTTGCCAATACTACCTGCTACAGAAATGTTGAAATTGAACTTGTCAATACCACCTGCGACAGAAATGTTGAAATTGAACTTGCCAATACTAAAGACTTCAATAAAACGTACATCAAAGAAATTAAAGATGAACCAATAATTAATAACATGTGTTCATCTGTTTCACTTAAAATTATGAAAGTAAAAACAGCGCATACAAAAAAGTATACTTCAACTACACAGAACAGTTCATTGAAAAATTTAATATCAAATACAAGAAAATTAGAAAAATCAGAGAAATTAAAATCAGACCAACAACAACAAACCAAACCAACTACAGAAGATATACTTGAACCAATTCAAAATTTACTCAACAAAAAACATTATCCTCTTACTAACAAAGAAACGTGTTTGTTGTACAAAAAAGTACAAATTGAAAAAGTTTCGTCAAACACCATAAAATTGATACACGCATTTACAGAAAATATAACTGGTTTTGCTAAAATGTTAACAGAAATCAAGGGAACCATAGCAAATAGAGGTATTAAAATATCGACTACTAAAATTCTAAAAATGCTAAGTTAGATGAAAAGGTGGTAGGTTTCGGGGAGGTAATTACAACAAATTATTTCCGGACTTGTAGTAAATAGTAAAACCAAAACTGATCCCAAAGAAATTTTTCTCTTGGCTATTAATGGAATAACATCCGCTTTTCGGCCTCCTGTCAAGTGTCTTCTCTTTGCTGATGACATAGAAATTACCACCTGTAGTAAATCCTTATCTTACACCCAATGGAAGTTACAAGAAGCTCTTAATACAATAGAACAGTGGTCAATCAAGAACAGTTTTAATTTCTCCGCTTCAAAAACTAAATGTTTACACATTTTCCAACAAAAAAAGTATAACATAATCCACAATTACTCTAAAACGGCACCCCGATCGAGTACGCAGACAAACAATTATATTTAGGTATAGATTTCAATTTAAAAAATGAGCTGGATGCCACATATTAAACATCTGAAGGACAAATGGACAAAAAGACTTGCACTTTTGAAATGCTTTTTCAATTCAAATTGGGACGCCGACAGAAACTCCCTCATACCAATTTATAAATCCCTTATTTGTAGTAAAATATAACATGTAGTCTAAATCTATGGAACAGCCAAAAAAACACCTTTGAGAATGTTGGATTCTGTGCACAAATTGGCTATGAGAATTTTTCCTTAACTTCACACATCAAAAGCATCAATGCGGAGTGAGTTAGGATAACCATCCTTGAATTTATGGCGAGAATATTTATTACTTAAATATGTCTTCAAATCAATCAAATATGTTATCAACCCTTAGTTCCTTGTTTATTTGCTGAAGAGACAAGAGACCGTGGACTCAAGGATATTTGAAAAAATGTCATCAGAGAATTTACCATTTAGTAAACAGAATTAATGAGCATAAATTATATCAAGCTCATCCTAGAACTGAAGACATCTTGCTAGTTGAAAATAAGACCACACATAGACAGATCTATGGCAAAAATAAGGAAAGCACTGTAACCCTCGTCTCATAGGTTGCCCACACTCAGTGGAGAAGGGTGTGGGTTCAAATTTGTCCTGGTCTATTATTCAGGGCGCCACGTTATTTTTTAATGTAAATAACGAAAACATTAAACATAAACCAGTCATGATTTTAGGCTATAAAGAAGTAAATAAATTTAATTCTGGCTGTACCTTTACACATACAATAAATAAACAAACATAAAATTTCCCGTATAATAAAGATTAAAAAAAACATGTATATTTAATTAAAGGATGAAAAATAAAAAAACAATTCACACATACAAAATATATTTCCATCAACCAAAATAAAAAACCTACTTTAGAATATTATAAAAACAAAACTATTTATACTTAATTATATTTTTATAAACAAATAAATAAAAAAAAAAAACCCATAATATCCTCTATTAAATCTATTATATTATCTATTATATATCTATAGTCCTTATTCCTCTGGCCAGTAGGATTATTGACAACAATACAACACAGGGAGGCGGGTTAATAGTGCTCTCCCAATTACCGTAAGTCCTCGTGTGACAATTCTCCTTCCTCCGATCTCCTTTCCGGAAAAATCTCCCGGCTTCCTCACGAAGTCGTCGGGATGTGTAGTGGAGGAGAACAAATCCAGCGTAGCTGCCTGTCACTCAGGTGTCTTCTTACTTCCACTCCGTGCGCCTCACTGTCTTATCGCATGTGAGATGCGCATGCACCTTCTGCGCCTCCCCACCACTACTTACTTGCGTATTTAGGTACGGCCAGAATATATTACTAATATTATTTACATATACTGGTGCTATTAATAATTACAACCGTAACACCCTCCCTTTACCTCCAAAAAAAAAGAAGAAAAAAAAAGGATAAAAACCTCAGAACATGAAAACCAACAAGTAACTGAAACAATTTCCAGGGAAAACTGCCAAATATTTCATTTATCCTGCGGGTCCAGTTTCAAATCCTGTACGTGCCATATACCTATGCTGACAGCAGAATCAATGTCCTCCAATTCCACTATAATGGGCGATATTATTTTCCTGATAATATTAACTTTTAAAAATGGTCTGTTATCTTTCGGCATTTTGGTTAATAGAGGTACCGTCCGTTTTCGAAAAGTTTCTCTAACAGTATCTAACCAACATAGCCATTCTGTGGATTGTCGTGAGGACTTCGGGGTTTCCTCAAAACATCGTCCCTTTATGTTTGACCCCTGTTCCCGTTTCCCTGCTGAGTCGTTTTCTTTGGTACTGGGCAGTTTCTTGAAGTGTGGCCAATGTCTTTACAGTTCCAGCATGTGATAACGCCACAATTCTTTGCTAGGTGTCCTACACGTGAACATTTAAAGCATTTGATAGTACGTGAAGATGTACTGGCTTCGTTTAATTGGGAGGTTTTATATCGGTTGTTAGGGTTACTGGAATGTTGCTTCGGCTGGTACGACAAGTCCGGTTCTAAAAGTCCCTTCCTGAACGGTGGAGGTTTGTGATTATCTATTTTCCATTTTGCCTCTTCTAGCCTACGACCGAGAGTCACCAGCTCCTTGACGGTTTCTATATCTTGTAAGGCCAGGCGGTCCTGATAATAAGGAAGCATATTCTTTTTTATTATCCTCAGTGATTCTTGTTCCGACGGAAGTTTCGAAAGACGATGAAAATAGTTACTCATCACTGCGGTATAGACCCCGATTGATTCATCCGCACCCTGAGTACGTCTCCTAATTTCTTCCCAGAGTCTATCATCATAATCCCTAGGCTCGAATTCAGCCTTCAGTTCAGCTACTAAATCTTCCCATGTGGAAACGCAACGCTTAAGTGCCCTAACAGTAATTAATGCCGGACCCCGAAATAGATCATATGCGGAATCAAAAAGTTCCTGGGTGTTAGTATTTCTAGCAGCCTTTAATTCAGAAACTGTTTCAAGAAACGCGTTAAGGCTCATACCCTGTCCATCACCAGAAAATTTTATTCCCCAGTCCTTTACTGGAATCTGACATTTTTTTATGACTACAGTCTCTGTTTTAGTTTCTTCTTTACTTTCATTGGCAGTCGAACCATCATCTACCTCGGCCATTTTATCATATATGTCTAAACAGTCCGTGATAAATTTGGATTTTTCTTTTAATTTAACATCATCTTAAAAAGTAAGACGGACACCCTATTAATAAGATGTTGTAAAATAGCATCAGTTCTTTCCCGCTCTAAAGGCTCAGTCTTAAGCTGTTCTAATTTTTCAATACAAATGGCTAGATCGCCCTCATGGTCCGCGACTAAAGTTCCCGTAGGTGGTGAAATTTTGCCTTCCCGCTCCAAGTTCAATAGAGATTTAAGCCTTTTCCTCATAATATCAACTTTTCGCAGGTCCGATATACCTCTAATTGTAAGCTCATACTCTATTTCATCTTTTTTCAAATGAAAGACATCCATCGTTATAGTTTAAGTGAAGCGAAAATTGTCATATATACCTAAAATATATACCTTAAATAATTCCTTACCTCAACCTTGATTACGTACCTAAAATAAAAAATGTTCCAAGAAATGAAATTTTACCTTTATCGCTAAAGCTCTTAGCACAGAAACAAAATACTATATGTTTTAATAAATCAAAATACAAATTAGAAAAGATAAAAAAAAATCAAAATAATCACGTTGGGCGCCAGACTATGTAACCCTCGTCTCATAGGTTGCCCACACTCAGTGGAGAAGGGTGTGGGTTCAAATTTGTTCTGGTCTATTATTCAGGGCGCCACGTTATTTTTTAATGTAAATAACGAAAACATTAAACATAAACCAGTCATGATTTTAGGCTATAAAGAAGTAAATAAATTTAATTCTGGCTGTACCTTTACACATACAATAAATAAACAAACATAAAATTTCCCGTATAATAAAGATTAAAAAAAACATGTATATTTAATTAAAGGATGAAAAATAAAAAAACAATTCACACATACAAAATATATTTCCATCAACCAAAATAAAAAACCTACTTTAGAATATTATAAAAACAAAACTATTTATACTTAATTATATTTTTATAAACAAATAAATAAAAAAAAAACCCATAATATCCTCTATTAAATCTATTATATTATCTATTATATATCTATAGTCCTTATTCCTCTGGCCAGTAGGATTATTGACAACAATACAACACAGGGAGGCGGGTTAATAGTGCTCTCCCAATTACCGTAAGTCCTCGTGTGACAATTCTCCTTCCTCCGATCTCCTTTCCGGAAAAATCTCCCGGCTTCCTCACGAAGTCGTCGGGATGTGTAGTGGAGGAGAACAAATCCAGCGTAGCTGCCTGTCACTCGGGTGTCTTCTTACTTCCACTCCGTGCGCCTCACTGTCTTATAATACAGTGCATAGATTATAATACAACCAATAGAAATTAGAAAGGCTTTCCTCAAACTGATAGAAAAGACGACATGTACTATCATGACAGACTCGTGGAGTATCCTAGTAACCATAGATCATCTAACGCCATAATCAGATATATTATAAATAAATGATGGGACACGAAAATTATATCAAAAGTTGTGTTTATGATATGGGTACCAGCCCACTGTTGAATACAAGGGAACAAAAAGGCTGATCAAGCAGCCAATTCAGCCAGAATGGGAGAAGCACATTGGGTACATTGGTCCAAAAAGATACTACTGAAAGAGTGAGAGGATGGCTGCAAAAAGAAAATGTCCAAATTGAGAAAAATCAAATACGACTACCAGAAATGGAGAACTAGTTCGAGAACTTCAAGAAGAGAGGAAATTATTGCATGCAGGCTAAGGATTCTGGAAGTCTGGAAGCGCCAACCTGCGAAAAATGCAGTAATACCCTTCTAACTGTACTAATTGAGTGCCTGCTTTTCGTGCAATCAAAGAAAAAAGTCGAACTAAAGAAACCCATAACAGAAATACTTAAAGATGAGGAAAAAAGTATAACCACACTAATAGAATTAATAAAAATGATAGGACTTTACCATTAAATATAAATGTTTCGATCATGCCAATGACTCTAAAGGCGGGAGGGTAAAGGGTAAAGGCAGATAAGTAAATATAAAAAAAATAAATAAAAAAAAGTGAGCAAATTATTCAGGAATCCTAGTTATTTTGTAAGCAATCCATAATAATATACAAGCACTGACACTTCACTTCTTACTATAAAAATTAATAAAATATTATTCACACTTCTAAAGTCTGTGTTTAGTTTTTTACAACAAATAGAGACCACACTATTTCAGTTTTTTCCAGAAACCATCATTAGGCATAAGCTGCTCAAATGACTATCAGGTTACATTTACTCACATTTAACTGACTATGTAGCCTGTACGTACAGACTAAATGTTTTATATAAATGCATGATTGTAAGTTAACTTTTGGGGCTTTGCATGCAATTTGGTGTACCAAAATAACAATTTAATTAGATTGTTAGCTATTTTTTAATCAAAGAAAAAATTCAGACATTTTAATTTTTTTTTTTTTTTTTTTTAATTCAAGGAGTATAGTGTAGTTTCGGTGATATGAGAAGGTGTTGTAGTGCCTGACTTTCACTTTTTCTTTAAAATACACAATAAGCATAAAAAAAATTAGCTGTATGAGCTAAAAAAAAAAATCAGCTATTATCTCCACAAATGTTACTCACTTGAAAATATACTTTCAAGTAAAAATGTCAGGGACTCAGTTGAATTGTCAGACAGAGCAGCAGAAGAATAAGCTCCAAGCAATGATACTAAAGCTTCTCCTGCCATCAAGGCAACTTCCTGATCATTACCAGGGATAAGCACATCCTTTATACTGAACCATACCCTTTTTATAAAAGGATTTACATGTTCTAAATTCCAACTTCTGCAGCCACTGATCTAAAAAAAAGAATTGAAAATAAATGGACCATGACTTAAAACATAGAAGTACAATGAAATTAGAAAAAAAAAAAATCCTATAAGTTCTAAGTAACTAAGCAAGAAAGATAACCAACACACAGTCACCAAAAGAGACTAATGTATTTTGCTAGAGTTTTCTTACATGGTGCCATATACATGGAGTTTCTAGAAACAACAAATGGGGTGCATATTTTTACATCTAAACAAAGAATAAAAATCGAGATTGACTTTCTAGGTCAACTACTATACTAACATAAGAACCAGTTCATTACTTTTATTACTATAAAGGCAAATAAAATTTGCTGGTTTTCAGTAGCATGATCTTTCTACACACAATCCAATGTGATAAGATGTTTGGAGAGAAAGCTATTTATATGATGACCGGAAGTATCCTAAACTCCCAATGTAGTCCTGCACGACCCAACAGTGCACAGTGGGGAAAAAATCAAGATTTAGTGGCCAAAATTAAATAACTCTTTATCTAATTATTAAACAGATATCAAAGGTTAAAGATTTAATATTACTATTTAATTATTATTATTATCGAAGGAATTAGTCCGGGTGGCGGTCATTAAATGAAACAACTGAATAGTTTCAACTATTTTATTGTTTGCCAACGTTTCGACCCCCATTGTGGGTCATCATCAGGGCTTTTTTGAGCTGGAAATGTGGTGATGAGAAAAACTTGAGTCACCTGGAGGTGTAGAAGAGATGGCTTGTTGAGATGAGAATGCCTGCTGTTGTTGAGTTGTAGATTGTATGTCCTGTCTGCGATTTTGTATTCTGGCACTGCGGCGGAGAGTTGAGGTGGATGTATCTTTTTGTTGTTGTTCCCGTGTTCTTTTCATCATTGTGGATATAATTAGTTGACCGTTGAGAATTACTGAAGGAATTAGTCCGGGTGGCGGTCATTAAATGAAACAACTGAATAGTTTCAACTATTTTATTGTTTGCCAACGTTTCGACCCCCATTGTGGGTCATCATCAGGGCTTTTTTGAGCTGGAAATGTGGTGATGAGAAAAACTTGAGTCACCTGGAGGTGTAGAAGAGATGGCTTGTTGAGATGAGAATGCCTGCTGTTGTTGAGTTGTAGATTGTATGTCCTGTCTGCGATTTTGTATTCTGGCACTGCGGCGGAGAGTTGAGGTGGATGTATCTTTTTGTTGTTGTTCCCGTGTTCTTTTCATCATTGTGGATATAATTAGTTGACCGTTGAGAATTACTGAAGGAATTAGTCCGGGTGGCGGTCATTAAATGAAACAACTGAATAGTTTCAACTATTTTATTGTTTGCCAACGTTTCGACCCCCATTGTGGGTCATCATCAGGGCTTTTTTGAGCTGGAAATGTGGTGATGAGAAAAACTTGAGTCACCTGGAGGTGTAGAAGAGATGGCTTGTTGAGATGAGAATGCCTGCTGTTGTTGAGTTGTAGATTGTATGTCCTGTCTGCGATTTTGTATTCTGGCACTGCGGCGGAGAGTTGAGGTGGATGTATCTTTTTGTTGTTGTTCCCGTGTTCTTTTCATCATTGTGGATATAATTAGTTGACCGTTGAGAATTACTGAAGGAATTAGTCCGGGTGGCGGTCATTAAATGAAACAACTGAATAGTTTCAACTATTTTATTGTTTGCCAACGTTTCGACCCCCATTGTGGGTCATCATCAGGGCTTTTTTGAGCTGGAAATGTGGTGATGAGAAAAACTTGAGTCACCTGGAGGTGTAGAAGAGATGGCTTGTTGAGATGAGAATGCCTGCTGTTGTTGAGTTGTAGATTGTATGTCCTGTCTGCGATTTTGTATTCTGGCACTGCGGCGGAGAGTTGAGGTGGATGTATCTTTTTGTTGTTGTTCCCGTGTTCTTTTCATCATTGTGGATATAATTAGTTGACGTTGGCAAACAATAAAATAGTTGAAACTATTCAGTTGTTTCATTTAATGACCGCCACCCGGACTAATTCCTTCAGTAATTCTCAACGGTCAACTAATTATATCCACAATGATGAAAAGAACACGGGAACAACAACAAAAAGATACATCCACCTCAACTCTCCGCCGCAGTGCCAGAATACAAAATCGCAGACAGGACATACAATCTACAACTCAACAACAGCAGGCATTCTCATCTCAACAAGCCATCTCTTCTACACCTCCAGGTGACTCAAGTTTTTCTCATCACCACATTTCCAGCTCAAAAAAGCCCTGATGATGACCCACAATGGGGGTCGAAACGTTGGCAAACAATAAAATAGTTGAAACTATTCAGTTGTTTCATTTAATGACCGCCACCCGGACTAATTCCTTCAGTAATTCTCAACGGTCAACTAATTATATCCACAATGATGAAAAGAACACGGGAACAACAACAAAAAGATACATCCACCTCAACTCTCCGCCGCAGTGCCAGAATACAAAATCGCAGACAGGACATACAATCTACAACTCAACAACAGCAGGCATTCTCATCTCAACAAGCCATCTCTTCTACACCTCCAGGTGACTCAAGTTTTTCTCATCACCACATTTCCAGCTCAAAAAAGCCCTGATGATGACCCACAATGGGGGTCGAAACGTTGGCAAACAATAAAATAGTTGAAACTATTCAGTTTTTTCATTTAATGACCGCCACCCGGACTAATTCCTTCAGTAATTCTCAACGGTCAACTAATTATATCCACAATGATGAAAAGAACACGGGAACAACAACAAAAAGATACATCCACCTCAACTCTCCGCCGCAGTGCCAGAATACAAAATCGCAGACAGGACATACAATCTACAACTCAACAACAGCAGGCATTCTCATCTCAACAAGCCATCTCTTCTACACCTCCAGGTGACTCAAGTTTTTCTCATCACCACATTTCCAGCTCAAAAAAGCCCTGATGATGACCCACAATGGGGGTCGAAACGTTGGCAAACAATAAAATAGTTGAAACTATTCAGTTGTTTCATTTAATGACCGCCACCCGGACTAATTCCTTCAGTAATTCTCAACGGTCAACTAATTATATCCACAATGATGAAAAGAACACGGGAACAACAACAAAAAGATACATCCACCTCAACTCTCCGCCGCAGTGCCAGAATACAAAATCGCAGACAGGACATACAATCTACAACTCAACAACAGCAGGCATTCTCATCTCAACAAGCCATCTCTTCTACACCTCCAGGTGACTCAAGTTTTTCTCATCACCACATTTCCAGCTCAAAAAAGCCCTGATGATGACCCACAATGGGGGTCGAAACGTTGGCAAACAATAAAATAGTTGAAACTATTCAGTTGTTTCATTTAATGACCGCCACCCGGACTAATTCCTTCAGTAATTCTCAACGGTCAACTAATTATATCCACAATGATGAAAAGAACACGGGAACAACAACAAAAAGATACATCCACCTCAACTCTCCGCCGCAGTGCCAGAATACAAAATCGCAGACAGGACATACAATCTACAACTCAACAACAGCAGGCATTCTCATCTCAACAAGCCATCTCTTCTACACCTCCAGGTGACTCAAGTTTTTCTCATCACCACATTTCCAGCTCAAAAAAGCCCTGATGATGACCCACAATGGGGGTCGAAACGTTGGCAAACAATAAAATAGTTGAAACTATTCAGTTGTTTCATTTAATGACCGCCACCCGGACTAATTCCTTCAGTAATTCTCAACGGTCAACTAATTATATCCACTATTATTATTATCATAAAAGTATGTTGGTAAAGTCCAACAGCAGTCCTATAAGGGTTTTCTTCAGTCCAAGTATGGATATTTCTAAAATTAAGAATCCCGTTTCTTGTAACGCAAGATTCATCAGTGACCAACATGCTGCTCTTGTGTGTATTGTCAAATTAATCACTGAGAGAAATTTCTGCGCTTGTTTATAATCTTGTGGTAACAAATCTTGCCAACTCGCTTTGTGAAATGGATGTTCACATAAAGTTCGCCATATGCTAGTAGAGAAAACAACAAAACAATGTGACAATCTTCTGGTACTAGAAGTAGGAGATAACTGCTCAGCATCAAGTATTTCTTCTTCAACGTTTGCAGTCCGTCAAAATCTTTGTCGACCAGCATTTACCTGTATAGTTCGTGTATTTTTGAGTAAGGCAATTGTAAACGCAGAAATCTCTATAGAAGCAGATAATAGGTTATTTCTTTCAATTTGAATGCTTGAATGCTCTGTATAGAATAAATTGGTCAAATACAAAAAAAAAAAATTATTAAATTAATAACTTTAAGAAATAATTAAAAATATCTCAAGATGTAATGGGAGTAATTTTTCACTCTCACTAATAAAGGACACCCCATACTCATAAATGAACAAAGAATTTTAAATTGATTTTAATTAGATCAATAGTTATAGAATTTTGGCCACTAAATCATGATTTTTTCCCACAATGCACCATTGGGTCGTGAAGTTTTTGTTTTATTTTTTATTGAAAAACAAAAAATAAATAAAATAAAAACTTCACTTCATTCAGTCTTTGGTTTGGTGAATTGAATGTTAAATAAAACAATAATTGTAAAATTACAACAAATTAAGAAAAATGTTGATAGTGACTATGTTGAGTGGGGTTATACAAACAAATTCACGTACATAGCGATGAGTTACTCTGTGTATGATAAAAAAAAGATTATTATTTCATGTCACATATCAATTTATTCTCACCAGGTTACAATAACATACCAGTACCATAGCTACACTTCAAATTTATTCAATGACATCATTTTATCTTTTAAACATAACCATTGTATATCATCATAACTCCTTTGCAACTATAATGCGTATAGGATTCAGAAATAATTCCTACTATGTTCTTGAAATTACATGATTTTTAGTCACTTCGAATTATTTTTAAAAAACTAATAAGAATTGAACATGTGTCTAAGAAGGAACCTACACACGAAACATGGATATGTTGCTAAACATATTTGTTATAAATTATTACATATTATGTTGGCCGATACAGGTCAGTTTAAGATGACTTTGCTTTTATGCAGTTAGAAATTTGATTATAGTTCAAATGAGTAATTATAATTTTTTAGGAGATGTATAGTTTTTTAATTATTCAATAACCAATTGTTTTACGTTTTATCAAAACAAAAATTTTAACCACTTAGAGGAGGAATGTTTCCGAACCCAGCCTTATTGCACATCTAGATGCTAAGGCAAACCTTCAGGAAGAATTTCAGTTTCATAACCATAGTCATTTTGACCAGAAAATCGAGTGAAATGGTACCTTCTTTTATAAATATAGATAATACTTACAATTAGCCTCAGAGAATCCATTTGAGCAACTTTAAGGCTACTCTCCAGCTTATCACAAATCACAGGAATACAATATTCTGCAAAAGCAGGATTAGCCACAAGGCAAGCTTCTAATCCTCTCGCCAAGTCTTCACGGGTAATTTTTCCTTTCTCCTCAACCTAGATAAGAAACTACAATAAACAGCTAATCAACATGAGCTTTTAATGAAATAAATCATTAGGCAACAATTTTATGAAAATCGAATGAATTATAGCTATGAAAAAAACAATAAAAAGCAACATAAATGCAGAATGTTGCTAAGAATGAATAATGAATAAGAATATTGCTAGGTCATATTTAGATAGTCTCTGAAGAACTGATTCTTCACCCAGATTCAGTTACTTCATTGTTTTCAACTGAGTCTTTGCTGAGCTTTTAATTATATACACCATGTTAAACTATCTCCCACCCTCACCCTCCACCCCATCCCCGGTCCGAGAAATCCCCGTATAGCCTTCAAAAGCGAGATAGGGGTGAACAAAAAAAAAAATTATAAATATAGATACATATAAACATGGATTAAAATCCATTAATAAATCAATGTCACATAGGAGTACATCTCAATCTAATAGCCACCTTCAGTTCCTTTGAAATAACCCATAGGTAGGCTGTGGCCTACCTGTCAACTTCTCAGCAACATGGCCTGGATCTTGGTTAGTTTTTGGCAACCATACCACACCACCATCTAGTTGACACACTTGTCTGCATTTATTATCATTTCTTCCAGGCACAGTTCCCACAATTGATCGAACACCAGTTTCCCCAATACTGGCCCAAGAATAGAGTCCAGTGGACAGTATCTCTTGGGAGCTCAATGTAGCTCTTGAACACTCCAAGGGTTGCTGAGGTACCTACTCACAATAAACTGCAGAATACAGAGGATATGTCAAATCATATCATTAACTTATACTACTCTACTCTGTATCCAGCATCACTTCATGCTTAAATCACCACATCTGCTAAACCCTTTCCTCTTGTCAAGTCTCATGTTGAGAAAGTCATATTACCTTTAAAAGTTGCTATTTAGATAATGATTATATTAAATAAGTGATAGTACTATATTAATCTTTTCTTGGTTTATATTCTAATTCATATAAAGATAGTTAAAGGTTCAGTTGTTCTACATTTTTTTTTTTTTTTTTTAAATATTTTATTGATATTTACAACTGTACATACAATATATACAACAAGTAAATGGGCTAATTGACACTTATGGGCGTGATAATGTCTTGTGAAGAAACTACCCAGTGGTAGCACTTCAAAGTCAATTTAATTAATGTAGGTCTCGAGGCCATCGTCTTTTCAATCGCCTCGGAGGGTTGTCAGGAATAGATGGGAATGATAAGTTGCATACAAGAGGATTCGTGTGGGTTGGGAGTTTGGAATGAAAAGAGGCGTATCTGTTTCGGGCTAGTTCTGCGACAAATGGGATATTTAGGTCATTATGGATGATATTATTCGTAACGAAATAAGGAGCATTTAGGATTTTGTGAAGGATTTTGGATTGTAAGGATTGAATACGAGAGGAATTAGATGGTTTAGTAGAGCCCCAAAGCTCGATTCCATATGTCCAGATGGGTCTGATGATGGTAACATAAATGAGCTTTTTGAAATAAATTGGAAGTTTCGAACGTTTGTCTAGTAAGTGTTGTAGTAATCGGTATCTACAGGCAGTTTCTTGTCGTTTAAGTCGCGTATGGGGATTCCATGTAAGACGTTTGTCAAGATGGAGTCCTAGGTAACGGATTTGTTCAACAGGTATGAGTGGGGTATTATTGGGTTGATGCAAAATTAATGCAGGTTTTTAGTAGGTATTGTAAATACGCCATATCTTTACTTTAACCATATATATTTAATCAAAATAATTTCCATCTGAATCAATGCACTTTTGCCAACGTTCAACAAGCTTTCTTATTCCACCAGAAAAAAAATCCGAATCCCTGGACTCAATGAAATCACGAAAAGAATTTTCAATGTCGTCCTGGTTTTGAAAATTTTTCTCCCTCAAAAAGTTGTCCAGATGCCTGAAAAAGTGGAAGTCTGTAGGAGAGAGGTCAGGTGAATAAGGCGGATGTTGGAGAACTTCGTAGCCCAACTCGTGCAGTCGTCGAAGCGTTGGTTGTGCAACGTGTGGTCTGGCGTTATCGTGGAGCAGGATCGGCCCCTTCCGATTCATCAATGCTGGGCAAAGACGTTGCAATTTTTGAGTTCCGAGTTCCGCCGCCATTTCTCGTGTGGTTTTGGTTGGGTCTTCTTCCACTTTTGACCTCAGCTGGTCGTTGTCCAGAGCAAGATGACGGCCCCGACCTTCCTTGTCTTCGAGGTCGAAATCTCCTCTGCGAAACTTCTGGAACCAACGCTGCACCGTGCACTCATTAATAGCCCCCTGACCCCACACTTCATTAATATTACGAGCCGTTTGCGCAGCGCTGCGCCCTAATTTAAATTCGTAAAAATAAATTTGACGAAAATCGCACTTTGACATTTTCGATTCAAGACCTTTGAACACACTGAACAAAACGATTTTAATAAACAAATTCATGGTGAAAGAGAGGGTATTAGATAAGGTTTGTTTTGGTATAATAATGATCAATGTTAGGATTAGCTTTGTTTACACAATTGGAATTAAGATATTGCAATAGAGGAAACCTGCATTAATTTTGCATCAACCCAATATTAAAGGATACAGTAGGGCAGGAAGTCATCGGTTTGCGACGAAGGGTAAAGGTAATTTGGTGGGATTTGTTAGGATTTATTTTAATCCTCCAGTTCTGACACCATTCCTCAATGGCTGTGATGTGAGACTGAAGGGTTCGGGATGCAGCGGATGGATCATTATGTACAGATAACACACAAGTGTCATCCGCATAAGTTGTGAGGACAGTGGATGGATGGAGTGGAATATCAGCTGTATATACCGTATAAAGGATGGGACCTAAGATACTACCCTGAGGTACACCTGCAGACTGAGAAAAGATGGAAGAGTAGGAAAGGTTATGATTTACTTTGAAGGTTCTATTAGTGAGGTAGGAACGGATTATCAAGTAGTATGTTGTGGGAAGGAATTGACGGAGTTTATAAAGGAGTCCTGGGTGCCAGACTCTGTCGAACGCTTGTTCCACGTCGAGAAAAGCACCCGTGCAATACATTCCACGTTCCAATGTGGAGGATATAACATCCACCACACGGTGGCATTGCTGAATTGTAGAGTGGGATGTCCGAAATCCAAACTGGTGGTCAGGAATTATGTGGTTCATTTCTAGGATTGGGTAAAGGCGTTTCAAAATGAGTTTTTCTAGGATCTTGCCCATGATGGGCAAAAGGGAAATCGGACGGTATGAGGATGGATGTTCAGGAGGCTTTGGAGGTTTTGGGATCATTTTGATTATTGACAGTTTCCAAGGTTCAGGGAAATAGGTGGTTCGGAGCGTAGCATTGAATATGTAAGTGAGGTAGAGTATTGCTTTTCGAGGTAAGCGTTTCAGGATGTAGGATGTGATGAGATCATGACCAGGAGCTTTTTTAATACGTAATTGGTGGATAATGTTAATTATTTCAGAAGGATGAAAGGCTTTAGGAGGAGGGGACATTTGGAGTGGAATAGCTAGTTCTGCTTCAATATGGTCAATATGGGTTGGATTGAGGATTTCAGGATGTGGATTAAAAATTTTGTAAAGATGTTCACCAAATATTTGAGTTTTTTCTTCATCTGATCGAGACCAGGTAGAAGATTCGGTAAGGAGTGGGTGATTAAAGGTTTTAAACTTGAGCAGATTTTTGGTAATTGTCCATAAAGATTTGTCAGTAGGTCTTAGGTTTTCTGTGAAGTTCTGAAACGTTTGTATTTTGAATTTTTTAATTTCTGTTTTGAGTTTGTTAGTTAGATGAGTATAGTATGCTTCGTCGGACGGGTATCTGGACCTATGCCACTTAGCCCTTGCTCGCCGTTTCTCTGCTAATAATTTTCGGATGTGATGTGGTAAGTTAGTGTCGCGGGAATAATTATTTTTGGGATGAGATGAGTTGTTAAGTGCAATACCTATTGTTCTTGTTAGTTTTTCGATTGCAGAGTTAATTTGTTGTTCTGTTTTTAGTGGAATCTTTAAGTCGAGTTCGTTTTCAAGATCAGAGCGAAAGTTGTCCCAGTCAACATGTCCTGTAATTAATGAAGGAGGGAAGGATTTAGGAATAGGGTTTGAGTGCAGGAGAAGCAGAACTGGGCTATGGTCTGAGGAGAGGTCTTCTAAGGATGTTATTGTAGATTGAAAGGTGGGAATTTGGGATGTGACGAATATGTCAAGAATATCAGGGCGCTTTTTTATAGAAGTAGGCCAGTATGTAGGATCTTTGGGTGATAAGACGGAATAGCTGTTGGAAGTGGTGATTTGGGAAAGAATCCTGCTACGAGTGTTGGATGTTCGGCACCCCCACCTTTGATCTTTGGCGTTGTAATCTCCCCCATGTTCTACATTTAGATTAGGAATTCCAATTTATTATTTTTATGTTGATGAAGTATGCCATTTTTTACATCTTGCTACTGCCATACTGCCATAGTTAATTCACTGTATGAAGTGCTGACTATACACTTGTAACAATTACATATTTCAAGCCTTATTGAAAAAAATGAGTAGGCATATAGGTCGATTAGCACTGTTAATCAGTTATTAATGCCCCTTTAAAAATGATAACATAGAAGTCCTGGTGCTCATCTGTTCTCTCTTCTGTACACTTGTTGGTTGTCTGCAAACAGGTCTGTTCTTGTCCGGTAATTCTGGCCATTTCTGACATTAAATCCATGTGTCACAGCATAAATCATCCTAGGGGCATATCTAATCTACATACATAATCAATCATCATCTTTGCCAGAGGGGTTGTTTGACTATCAAATAATCTTGTCAGTTTCCTCCAATATAAACTTGTTTCAGAACTTTTGAAGTAGCACCCTGTTGCAATAATCCTGATACCTGTGACTACTCTATTCTAAGACATAAACCAAAATAAAACACTAAATTTAAATAAAGTTTACAGAGTAGCCAATAATTACCGGAGTAAAATCAACAGGAAAGTAACACTCAAGAACAGCAAATGCTTCTTCAGTTAAATGCTTCAAAGGTATTTCTGTAAAAGCTTTGGGCAAAAAAGAAAAAAGGAAAAGCAAGTTGCGTGGGTCAGATTCTGAATCCATTCCAGAGATAAGAGTATACATGTAATCACTTGGAAAATCCGTTGAAACTAAAACAGAACATTACAAGTGAAAGATAGGTAACATAATAAATAGGATAAAGAACAATAAGTAGTAATTTTTTGAAGTTCAACCTTATAGACAAAAACAAAACAAGCTTTATCTCACATAAAAAACTAAATTAATCATTTTTTAATAAATAACTAACTGAATCATCTCTTAAATAAATTATTTTTTTTTTAATAGAATGGTAGAATGAAAGTTTGAAGGCATAACTGTGAACTGTGATAAAATATTCATTAACAGTAAGTTATACGAAAATTACTCACTCTTATTTGATTTTTTATTCAACAAATTATACAGTATCAAATAAAAGTTATGCCTTTGAGGCTGAGTCAAAGCTTGACAAGTTATGTTCTCCTGGAGGGCAGTAATTATTTCAACAGGTGATTCATCGGATAAATTATCCATCGCACTCTAAAAATAAAGCTTTAAATTAAAATAAATTCAAATAGGAATCAATATATATAACCATATTGAATTAAATACAAATGCATATATATTTACAAAAAAATGTTGACAAGGTTAGTTGAAAAATGCTGCAAATGATTTCCAATAGATTTTTTTTTTTCTTTTCTAAATTATTTATAAATATTTGACGGAGCGGCTTGGTCTAGTGGATAGAGCGCTAGTCTGCTGTGCTCCGGGTCCTGGGTTCGAATCCCGGCTATGGCAGAATATTATTTATTCTGTTAAATCAGTCGGGGGGCGACCCTAGGGTATGGAGACCCTCCTGGGGCAGACCAAGCCTCTTTAAATTGGGTACCCAAAATAATTGGGGAAAAACCTGGCGGCTGAGCGCGATTAAGGCCTAATCACCTCATTGCACTGTCGTTGGCCTAGAAACAGTACGAATCTCTATATGTACTGAGCCCAAGACCCTTCATGGGTTGTAGTGGTACAGGTTTATAAATATTTACAACTGTATCATACAAACAAACTATTAAATAAGCTAAAAGAAAATAGATATGAACAAGACTTGTAGAGAAGCTACTCATCAGCAGCATTCTAAAAATATTCTAAACTAGAAGGTCTCAAGGCCATCTTCTTTTCAGACACTTCGGGGGATTTCCAATAGTTATTGATCAAAATTTAGATTATGGGGCTCTTCTATTATTCATAAGCTAGACTGTATAAGGGATTACATAAATCCAAACAATGTCACTTAACACCTAGTAAATAAAACATAGGTTCTGACCTACTCGAGAAACATTCATGAAGTTTCAAATAAAGATTAATATGGAAGAACATGTTTTTTTTTTCAAATCACTCAAGTCACGAGATTTGAGTGAAGAGCTAGCATTACATGGTAACTAGCAGAGAACTCAAGAAGGGTGAAAAAGTCTGGCATAACAACCTAGCTAGGAGAAAGATATCTTTAGAATCAGAACAACTAGGAAGGCATTAATACCATAGTAACCTAGGAAAATGATCTAGATTGTGAACAATGATCTTCTCATGCATATGAATACACAACAAATAATTAATATGTGTTAAGAGGAGTATTAAGTTTTGTTCAGGTAACTAACTTTTACAGTAGGTACCTAACTTTTACAGTAAGTTTCAATATCTGTTAACATCAACTTTATTAATGAGCTACTAATTTAAACGTATCTTATCTATTTATGAAATATATAGTAAAGCATTGCGATCATGAACATTTATGAATTCCAGTTTTCAACAGAAGTACTTTTTTTAGGGTCTCAGAGTTCAAATAACAAAGTCATGCGAAAAGGTCAGTGCGTGTGTTATAAGTCTATATCCAAAATTAAATGTCGCACGAAATTGAAATATCATATTTAAGACAACTATAAATCCAAAATACTGCACCAACATTAAATATTTTAGAAAAAATGGTATCTTACATACAAGGTTGTGGAAGGTAATGTAAAGTGAAAAACATGACTTAAAGTTAAGCGCTTATTGTACATAACAATTTCATATTATTTAATCCAAAACATATATTTCCCACAAAACAGTATATAAATATTTAAACTTTTTTCAACTCTAATTTTAATCAATAGTTCTTAAAATTTTTTAGCAACCAAGGTAAACAAATGTCATGTACTGCTGCAACCAGATTAGGTGCTCTATCCACAGCAACAGCATATTCCTACTCCCATCAATCATATAGCCCAGTAAAATAAGGCTAAAATTCAAGGTTTGCGGGAATTAATTCGGAAATGATTTATATAACTCTGAATGATCCTAAATAAAAGTAATCTGAGTTTGTACCATTGCAAGTGGTGAACTTAACTTTTTAGGGCCAAAAAAAATTGAATTTTTTGCACTTCTTTTCAGTTTTTTACCTGTAACTCTAAAACAGTGCTTCCTACAGAAAATATCTCTCTTGCCAAAATGAAGGAACGTCATATTTCCTTTCTAAAAATCACTTTAGTTATAGAATACGGTTCAGTGATATTGCCCAATCGTTTGTCAGAAACAGGAAAATTTTTCCATTTTAGAAGAAAAACGCAATTAGTAACTAAGAGAAGCTGAAACATTGAAACAACTATCCAAATCGAAAGAAGTCATAGAATGAAAGTTGTAAAGCCTCAAATACAAGTCTAAAAGCATCTCTAAATTTCAAATTCGGTTAGTACGAACCTTCAAAGAAAATATTATTTAATCGATTTTCCTCTACACGCGTCCTTCTTAGAAGTCTTTCTAAGAAGCATTAGAAGATTTCAAAGAACCTAAATGATATTGTTCACAAAAAAACTGAAAACAACTACTTACAAGTGCAGCTAAGCCTTCTAAAGCATGAGGAACGACAGTAAAATGATCTTTCAATCTATCACAAAAAAATGTAACCATAAATAAACATTCTTTTTCCTGAAGAAACCTGGTTGAAGTCAACTTAAGTACACTAGCAAGGAGTGATGTTCCCTGCTTCCTCTGGTTTTTATCAGCATTTGTCAACCAAGGACCCAAAATTTCCACTAATTTAAGAATTGTCAGGTCACCTGATTCAATTTCTGAAAATTAAAACAATAACAATTTTACTTAGTTGGAATATAACAAAAAACGAAGTAATGTTTAATAATTGTACATTAAAAAAATGAAACACATTACCTGCCACCACTATAGGGGTTAACTCATTTATATCATCACTTCTTCCTAACACTTCAAGCAAATCCATAACTGTCATAATCACCTTAAATTATTAACAAATATATACTCATACTGGTCTACAACCTAAATCGAGAACTTTGAAGGTTATCAGTCTTTCCGGCTTGATAACTACTAAATATAGAGGTAGAAATAATAACGATATTATATTTTATATGTTCACAATCAGAGAATATCTAATATTACATAGAATGGTATTAAATAATTTATTATTTAATAGATATCATTTACTGTTTTTATTAATTTCCTAAGTTATATTTTAAAAATCCTTTATGATAATAAAAATAATCAGTCCTAGGGGTAGAGAGAATATGTCCGAACAAAACATTTGCCATCAGGCAAAAACATAGATTTGTGGTTGTTATTCTCACACTTTCTTATTTCGGGAATGTATTTCATCATTTTCCTCACATGTTAAGAGATCTATAATCAAATTAATAATAGATGGTGCTCTGCTATTAACAGTTGATGAAGGGTTAGAGGGAAAGATGGTGAGTCCTGCTAGAGGATTATATTTGATCTAGGAAGATAGAAGGGGTCCAAGGAAAATTATACAGACTAATGACGTGCCTCCCTCTCAAATTAAAATTATTGAAACTGTTGACACCACCCAAAAAATAGCATATTGGTTAAAGTGTCAAAAAAAGGAGATCTCACCTTGTGCAGTATTTGGAGAGGGATCACGCTATATATATATATATATATACATATATTATGGGAGAGCAGCATAGTTTTAGGCAGAAACGTTCGTGGACAGAACTCATCAATATCATAATTACAATCTTGGAGCAGTCCAGTGAGTACCAAAGCCCCATCTGCCTAGTATTCGTGGATTTTATTAAGGTCTTTGACTTTGAATTTGGAGTATCATAAAAATATGGCAGATTCCAGAAAGCATCCTAAAGCCCATACAAGCAATATTCAGGGAGTTCCAGTGCTGCGTTGTTAAGGAAGAGGGCCTCTTTGATTTTTTCTGAATTCCAAAAGGGTTGCTTACTGTCATCTTTATTGTTCATATTGGTGCTGGACGAAGTTCAGTGGGATCTGTAGAAACGGTTGGAGGGAGTGGAGTATGCGGATGACATATGTGAAATGTCCCATCGGTCATCTGATATTCAGGGAAAGATATAAGACCTGGATGAGGCAGAAAATAGGTATTTTTTGGCAAGTAAAGCCTCAAAAACCAAAACCATGCGGCTAAACACAAGAAATGACGAGCCAATGGTCTGTGCTCATGTATTGCTCGGAGACGAGGTGGGCGAAGCGATCCACTTCGGTGCATCTGCAATCGTTCTGCAACGGATGCTTGAGGTCCAGTTTAGGATTTTTCTGGCCGCAAAAAATTTCCAATGGAGAGCTACTCGGCAGGACCAAGTAGATGATATTAAGTTAAGAAAATGGAGGTGGAAAAAAAATCAGAGATGGCATCGCCCAAGAAACTCGATAGTGAGATCCTCAGGGGCAGCGTCGAGTAGACAGGCCGAAGAAAACTTGGAGACGCTCAGTCCTCGAAGAAGCAAGAGCCGAAATCAGACTTGGGCAGCTCTCAAGGAAATGGCTCCAAATAATTGGAGACACTTCGTCAAGACTCTATGTCCCACTGAAGGATAAAACGAACTAAGTCAAAAATATAGATCTGTAGTTGATATCGCACCATTTTCCTCAGATGTTAAAAGATCGATAGAAAAATCAACAGCGAATGGTGCTGTGCTTTTAAAAGTTGATGAAGGAGATGGAAGGAAGATGGCGAGTCCTTGATGTGTTCAATGTTGTAACAGTTCCAATTCTGATGTTGGAATAGTTTTCCTCACTGGTTATATGTTGGCTGGATTCGAACCAGAAAATGGCCCTGAAGCGATTCACAATGGTATGCACCTAAACATTACATAAAGCAGTGCGGACCTAGCGGGTGCGTTACCTCTTTACCTCCTCATGCAATATGACTTAACAAGATACCTATAAAAAGAAAGGTAGGACTTCCAGAAAATCAGAGGATTGTAAGCCCATTGAATAAAAGGAGAAAATCCAGAGGGATATAATCGTGGGATGGAGCCAACGACTGATTACCATCCCAATAGAGAGTACCCTAACAAAATACGTATACGGAGAGGTGTTGAGTTCCCAGCTACAGAAATATAATTCCTTTTTTTTTTCTGGTGCTTATGGTTAGTATGTAACGCTAATACGTTTGTTTTAATTCAATGCTTTATTATTTTATTTTATTTATATTTTTACGAATTTTGACCATAACAAGGGGACTCCATAAAATTATACAAAAAACGTTTTGATTTTCTACTCATGAAGAAGGAAACTATTTTAAAAATCATATGTGGTGCCACCCATTGGTCAATAACTAAATTTGAAACAATCATTCAACTATAGTGCGTGGTAGTTTAACCACTTTGATGCGTACCAAAACAAAAAATAATTGGTTATTAAAGAAAAAAACACGAAAAACAGATGTCATTTCTAAGTTACACATCACTTAATTGTGTTTATGGTACCAATTTGCTCAAACAATGGCTTAAGCAGGTTTTTCATTAGAGGGAGAGTTAAATTGGTCGAAAATACAATTTATTTTATTTTTTTTCCAAGCATTGTTTGTAAGCAAATAAACTAGAAAATTAAGTACGTGCGTAGAGCTAAAACATTCCTCAATTACAACATTTTTTCCCAATACTTTATTTAAGCTTTTTATTATTTATTTTTTCCATCAAGTTTTTGGTAGGAGGTCATATTATTTATTTTTCCAATTAACTAATAGGGCATGTACGAAACTGCGTTAATTCCGTTCAGGTTCATTTCTTCCAGTTCTAGATTGAACTCGTTGGGATGCACATATTACTGAGTGAATTAAGTAAACACCGCTAATGCACACATTACCTAGTGAATTAACCAAATCCCGCTTGAACACACATTACTTAGGGCAACTAATTATGAGAGCACAAGTTGCCAGGAAAACTAATTTTTTTCCGATGTTAATATAGGGCACCATGCAATGTTTAAGGTAAATGTTATGCTAGGTAATATTAGCAACACATTTGTCCATCCTCTCATATATCATAGGCAACGTAGTAATTGTAAACGACTATGATTACATTATGAAAAGAATAGTCTAATGATCAGCCTCAATCATCACAGATGCTATTTAGGGCTCAGCCAGTAGGAATATACCCTAGGCAAAATTAAGACTAAAGATGGTCTGAGCAAAACGCACTCAGTTGTGTCATCTGATTTCTTTTCTGCAGATCTAGCTAATTAACATATCAAACTTAACCAGATGCTTGAAGCTCAAAGACCCTCTTGAAAAATTATCTAGACCTACTAGAGCTCCTTTATACTATGGAGCCTTCATGGCATAAGAAAGGTGTAGAAGGTAAAGTTGAGGAAAAAAGAAATTAAGTGATAATTCTTATATGGAATCTAATAGAAATTCATTTAATTTAAGTAACAGAGAAAATGAATTTTGCGAAGCGAAAACCGAAGTTTTTAACAGAAGTATTTCATTCTTTCTTATGAAAAATTGTTAGGTCTACTCCCTCTTGCCTAAAGATATGGCAGGACAGGCACAGTGAACTTTTTCCGTTCCAACACATACTGATCAAAGCGAAAAAAAAATGTACAGCCATGCCATGCTTTATTGATAAAAAAAGGTAAGCAAGAAGGGAATAGAATTCTTACATGACCAATAATCAATTGTACTGTGCAATGTAAATGAGCACCAAAATATTCGTACATATTTTAAAAGTAAATAAAAGCTAAATTTATCAATTTCATATTAACTGGAGATAGATGTGGAAAATAAAATCTTTACAAGCCGCTAATGAAGGGCTTGGGTAGATGCTAATATTATAAAACTAACAAATAAATGTTTACATTTAAGTTATTACAGGGAACACTTGTAGCTGGGTGGCTAGTATAACAGCCTCCCATGCCAAAGGTCACGGGTTCAAACTCGCAGGTGATCCTAGGATTTTTTAATAGGAGTTAAAAATCCTTCGGAGGGGACGTAAAAAGGTGGTCCCGAGTCTATGCGATGTCAGGTACTCGTTAAAGATCCCTATCCTAATAAAACCTGGATAGGCAAATTTAGGACTCCCGCGTCGTCGTCCGATTAGCCATAGTAGCATAAAGTGACGTTAATTAAATAAACAAACAAACATAAGTTATTACATAAATGCTTACAGGATTTCTACGGTATATAGGCACTACCTCTATGGATTCAAAAAAAACAAAACAAGGAAGGTTATCCTAGGTTAACTACAGCTTTGTTGTGAAGATTTAGAATTTAAGTGAACATATAAGGTTATTTAAAAAAAAAAACTAATACTGTTGTTAACTAAGCCTGTAACTATATTTAAATAAAATTATTATTTATTAATAAACATATTCGTAATGTGTCAAGTAGTGTTAAAATGCAGACAATGCAGAAAACTGTTACTGGACAGCAGGACATCTCCAATATTATCAGGTCACAGTTTAGTTTTAAATGCAACCTCGATTACATACCCAGACCATGATAATTTCTGTGAGGAGTAATTAGTTCATTATACATTGAAGAAACAGGTTTTCCTGAATGGATACTTCCAAGTGTTGATGAGGTATGATTTATATTTCAAGTTCTTTTAAATGTTTTCTTTATTTGTTTTTTAATGGAATTTAAATTACTATTGTCATTACAGGCAGGATGGCAGAAAGGTAAAGTGAAATGTCCAAAATGTTCATCAAGAGTTGGTTCTTTTGATTTTGTCTCAGGGAGAAAATGTAAATGTAATAAAAATGTTTTGCCACCCCTACATTTTATAAAAAGCAAAGTTGACTTCCAGACAATCGATATCTCAAGATAACAGTTTTTATGAAGTGGACATATAAAATTCAGAGGCATTTTAATCTATCATTTGCTTTGAAGATAATGAAATATATTTTGCAGTCACCATGTCTCATGAAGAACAAAGCTCACAACCAAATTATTGTAATAATATAATGAAACAAAATAAAAAATGTTTATTACAGTAACACCACATCAATTTTACGAAATAAATTTATCTGAATAACTGTAGAAAACCTTAAATACATTTAGAATCCTTAAGATTGTAAAAGTCAAAATACATTTCAGGTGGTTTTAATAACATAAAACAAGATACAGAAATGTTAATTATAGTATGACCACATTTATTTTTATAAATAAAACCATTTGAATAACAGTAAAAACCTTAAATACACAAAGAATCATGAGGATTGTAAAAGTCAAAATACATTTCAGGTGGTTTAAATATTGTAAACGTTTCTCATTTCAAAAATAAATCTCATTTATAGGTTTATAAAAAAAAAAAAAAAAAATATGACTAAGAATCATAGCATCAATTTATGATTGCATACTCTTTCCATCACAAGCAACAATTTTTACTTTATCGACTTTAGCAACTTCTTGAACTTCTCGAAATTCAACATCATTCAACATGAAGGTCCATACATTATCACAGAATCGGTAAGTATTCAATTTTCCAGCCTAAAATAAAAAGAAATTAATAAAGATTTAATGGTTGACAAGAGTTAAAGAGGAAGGATAAGATAAATCTGGTGGTGGTAACAGATCGGAAAATGCATAAGACAAAAGCCCTGATGGAGGACCCACAACATGGGTGGGTCAAAACTTTGGTTAATAAATGTTGTTTACTATTTTCTAATTTTTTTTCTACCAAACACCGTAGAATCATCGCATCCTTCTAAAGAATATTAGTAAATTAAACACACTACAAAATCTAGTATACACAGCACTTAAAAAAAAAAAAGTTCTGTAATGCTAACAGTAATACGCAGGCAATATGAACAACTTCATATGTAATAAACAAAAAGGTTTAGAGACTCTTGTGATATTATCATAACCTAAATACTTCATATATTTTATGTTAAGGCCATTCAGTCATAAATCATGGTAACATTACATTAATAATTTAAACAGATAGATACCTTAAAAGTGAGTCTAGACTTCACTCTTGTTGCCAATGCATTGTTAATACATTTGTCAAACTGCAAAAGAACTCTCATTGCAAGCTGTTGAGTTATCTGCCCATACTGAAATGAAGAAAATTTCATTAAATGTCAACATAACAGACATATAGACAATAAAGATAAATAAATAATTATATAATGTTTTGTTTTGCCTTCAAGTATTCATGACCAATAATATCCTTCATACAATGATATATGTTTTAGCATTTCATCTTGAACAGTGGTTTTAAAGGATATAATAGTTTTCACTTTCTTTACACAAAACAATTGTTTTTTCGTCTAAATTTAAAATCAGATTAGTAATAGAAACCAACAATTTAAAATATAATAATTAGTAATTGCTAATGAACTAGTACTTACATTAGGTAGATTTACTGACCAAATTACTGAGGAACTAACAAACTGGAAATTCCATTATTTCCTAAAACCTCTTAATTCATGTACAGAACAATGTTACGTTTCCTTTCTTAGGAATGAGTGTAAAAAATACACAAAGTAAGATATAATATTATGAGAATGAATTAAAAGTAATTTAGTAACTAATGATAACTAAGTTTATGTATTAAATGTAATGATGAAAAGCATGGGTCCGTCAAAGAACGAAATATTATAATTCCTATGGGACTTTACTGGTTTAACAAACCCAGTAATCAACTTTACTGAGATTTAAAAACCAGCAATCATATTCACTCTAATTCAGTGCTTAGTATTGTAATAGGCAATTACAATTTCTACTAAATTTGCAAAACAAAAACGTATTCTTCCTAATATAATTATATAGTATGATCTTTATTATTACTGACGCTTTTAAAACAATAAAAAAGAAGGATCATAATAAACATAAGTGTAGTTAAAGGCAGCTAACCCAAAAAATTAAAGTTACATTATGAAAACAAAATCAAACCAAGAACAATTCATTCGCAATGACTTACTTGTAATAGCTCATCAAGGCTTTCTTGGAGAGTATTTCCCAGAGTTGTGTTTCTATATAACTGGTAAGTCATGATTATCGACCAATTCTAGTTCCAACTTTTGAAAACAAAGAGGACCGGTAAAACCTAGGCTATAACCAAAACGTAGTGGTCCAACAGCTGATGTAGCAATGCCTATGCAATCATATATCCATTAAACATATGATATGGATGTATTAATTTTACTACTTTAATACTGATTTACAGTCAATATAAGCAACGGTAAAAAAAAATTAAAAGTATTGTAGAATCAGCACAATATTTTCGCAAAATTTTCTTTTAAGCTGTACATGATGATTTATTGCAATTTTATTATTAAATTGAAAATGAAGAAATATACTGAATTATTTTTAAATTTGAAAGATACTGTTAATCTCTAACTATTATTCATGAATATAAAATAGTTTATTCAATAAATAGCTGATAACCACTTAAATGTGGAGGCCTGAACCCTACTTAGGGGTAGGTTATGGTCTGCTGAAGGGTAATAAGATGTGAAAATGGTGAAGTACTATGAAAGTAGAACTATTTTCCATTTTACTTGGGACCAGGTCGCTCAAGGTTTTTGGAAGAAATATCCGAACCCTGAAAGGTATGATTTGAAATATCTTAAACACCGTTTAGTTTAGCTGTGTTAATTTATCATGTTATTTACATATTTCATGAAATTTTAGTTTTTAATTTATGACCTAGTAAACTTCATTGTACCTGGTAAAAACTTTATCATTTTAGTTGAATGAATCACCGTTTTGGTGAATTTTATAATAATATGACATAATATAATATATTTTCCTAGTTCGGTTAAATGTTCTTAACTCTCACTATAGTGTTTCTCGATTTTATTCCTAATCAAAATTTTATTTCAAATAAGTGTTGAATTGATTAGCTAGGTGACATTAAAGTTCCTTGTGGTTTATTTATTCCCTTACGGAAAAGTTTCGCATTTGATTTTGTGATCCCCATTTTTTTTTTTTTTTTGGCATGAGAATTTTTAATATTTCATAAATATCTATCCATACATCTTTTACCATTTAATGTAGTTTTTAGTAAGAAGTAGGATTGCTTCTTTCCTAATTTTTTTTTCAGTATATTGTTTTATTATTGAAGCATGGTTGAATATCATTGTGCCTAAACTCTTTTTTTTTTTTTTTTTTTTCACTTAAGACATTTTCTATCTTATATCTGTTTTGTTCTGTCTTGTTTAGAAAATAAACTCTTAAAAACTTATATAAGTACTTTTTTACCTATACGTGAGTATAATTCATTTATCAGACTAATCAATTTGTTTAATATCTCGTAATAAGTAACAGCTTATATCATAACTTTATCTTCCAGCTTTGAATTTATGAAAATTCATATACAATTGGTTTTAATCATTTAATTTTTTTAATAACATAAGGTATCTCTTAATAATTAAAATGATTTTTGGGGTATTCTTATTCCTCTACTTGGTCAAGTGGTCAGCTGACCAAATTTGTAATAGTCAGATTTCATGGGGAGTAATGCCAGGAATGTAGTCAAAAATAACACCAATAGGATTGGAATAAGTCAGGATCCACTTGCAGTTAAATGAGGAAAAAATTAATAACAAATAAATATCCATATCTTCAATTTATGTTATTAATAAAAATGCTTCACAACCAATCATTATTTTTCATTGTTTGTTTCAGTACACATGTTCTATCAGAAGACACTATATTCAGAGAAATAAAGGATAATAAGCTTTTTTCCAAACGCTTGTTGACTAAAACTAACCGAGTTCCAAAATGGGGTGAGCGGTTTATTGGAAGCCCAGTTGTGAGAATTGTGGAAGAATCAGTTGTTGATCCCAAAACAAAAACTCTGACGACATACACAAGAAATATTGGCTACACAAAAGTCATGGTAGTATCTTTTAATTTTTATATTTACTTTTAGCCTCCTGATTTGCATCTGATACTTATATTAATATTGGTTGTTAATTATTTAATGTAACTTTTTGCTACTGTACTACTGTCATCGCACAGGTTTGGGGCCACCTTTTTAGGTCCCCTCCGAAGGACGGCATGACTAAGGATTTTTTATTCCCATTAAAAAATCCTGGGGCTACCTGCAGGTTTGAACCCACCATCTTGGGCCTAAAAGGCTGTTATGCTAGCCACTATGTCACAGCTGACCCCAATAAATTTTTGTTACCCATGTTTAAAAAAAATTTGTTTTAATTTTTATAAAAATTATTTTTTGCATGAGGGTCGGTGAATGGAGTTGTGTAGCCAGCAATTGGTATCCACAACAAACCACTTTATTAGTTAATGAAGTAGAAATCATTTTTGGTTAAGTTTACCAGTAAGTAAATCATTATTATCAATAAGCCTGGCTTTAAAAAATATATATATATATTTTTTTGTGGTTTTAAAATTAAACAATATCTGTTATATAAAAAAATTAGTATTTATTATAACTTAAAAATCATTTCCTGGAACACTCATGGAATTCTTTTCAAAGAAAAGAAAATTCCATTCTGGGGTCAATCAATTTGAAATTATCCAATTTTGATTAATTTTGCTGTTCAACATTCTTGATTTTTATGATTTTTGTACTAGTTATTCTCTATCCTTTCTTTGATAACATACCATATGTAAAGTATTTTTCTAGCTAATACTTGAAGTTTTGCAGCCAACTAAGGCAGCTCTGCGACAGAAAACATGTTAAGAAAATCTTCCTAATTCTTGTAATTTTGTAGATATTGAATCAAAACAAAACCTGACAATATGATATCCTTAATATTTTTGATCCCCAACAACTCCATTAACTAAATAGTGAAGAAAGTAGTTCTTGAATTCTTGAAAATGATAAAAAAAAACAAGATTTTTGAGGAGTTAATACTATATAAAGGAAAAGAGACTCGCTATTGGTTATTTTGTCTTATATAGTGAAGTCATAATACTACTTCCTGTAATAATTTGATCTTGAGAAGACGGTTTTTAGTATAGGAATTTTCAAAAACGGCAAAAATTCATTTTTCTCAATGTTTACAAGGAAATATTTCAAAAATTATGAAACTAATTCAGATAAAACATCTACACAATGAGTTTAAGTAAATTTGGTGATTGAGACTTAGCTGTTTCCAGAGTTATAAAATATTCTTTGCTATTAAAATGAAGTTCTCTTGAAAAATCATCAACTCCAGTAATTTTCCATATTTCAATCGAAAACAAAAACCAGAATGATGATGCAAGTACTATCTACATTTTTTTGTCCTTATAACATGTTACATAAGCAGCCAAGAAAAATGTTTGAAGAATTCATTTATATCAACTTAAACTTTTTACACAATATAACAAGAAAGGATAGAAATGATTATCATGCTTTTTTTTTTTTTTTTTTTTTTACATACATTTTCAAAGAATGTCAGGTACTCGTTAAAGATCCCTATCCTAATAAAACCTGGATGGACAAAATTTAGGACTCTCACTGTAGCATCGTCCGATAGCATTTGCCAATATTCAGGAAGACCTGGACAGAATTTGCACCTGGGCAACTTTGAATAAACTAAGTCTAAATGCTAGGAAAACTCAGGCGATTGTTATAGGTTCCAATCCCCTCCTCAGATCCCATACTACATTTCCGTATCTAATCCTAAATGATCACCCAATCACCTTCACTTCCTCTTTCAAAAACCTAGGTATTACCATCGACCAAACCCTTTCCTGGAAACCCCATATTGCCCAAATCTCCCGAAGAACAATTAGTACTCTCAAATTTTTCCATCGCTCCCGTCATCTTCTTCCGCTGTCTACCTGTAAGCTCCTTGTACCCTCATTTATTTTCCCCCACTTTGACTATTGCTGTATGGTATATGGTGGCCTCTCCGCTGTGGTCGAGGACAGGCTAAAGCGAATTATGAACATATTTTTAAGATTTGTCCTTGGTACACCGAAGAGGTCTCATGTGACCCATTTATACAATGAGTTAAAGTGGCTCCTTCCTTCTATCCGCAGACAATATTTCCTAGGATCATATCTTTACCAAACAATCAACTCCCAGCTACCTCCCTATATCCACAGACTTCTGCAATTTAAATTGTCAGTCCACTACCTCCAAACAAGATCGCGCCATTCCAACCTTTATATTCCTACCCATAGAACAACAACTTTTGATTATTCCTTTATTGTCAGCCATGCTTCTTCCCCGCCATCATTCAAGTCCCAGCTATTTCAGTACCTACTGTCATCCCAAACAGACGCTCAATGAGATATTTCAAATCAAATATCAAGTCAAAAAGAAAATTTGTTATTTATTGTTCATATTTTTATATGGATCAATTATGAATCAATTTCAATGTTTAGTTTTGTTAAACACACCAGAATTTATTATTTATTTATTTTACTCTTTTGTTTTATTATCTTCTTTTGTTTATGTATCATTGTGAATAAGAATTAATTATATTCCTTTGGTCTTGTAGCCAGACACATTATATGTGTATGTTAATTGTACATATGAATTGTTCTTAAGGGACCTTGTCCCAGAATAAATATCTTTTTCTATTCTATTCTATTCTATAACATAGACAAGATGAAACATCTTTTTGAAACTTTTTTTTTTTTTTTTTTTTTTTTTTTTTTTTTTTTTTTTTTTTTTTTTTTTTTTTTTTGTGGCTTTTATGACCTTTCTTACTATAAATGGTATTTTAAGGTTCCATCATCCATAATAATAAGGCACCATCATGGCCAAAAAAACACTGTTCATCATAAAAAAAAACAAAAAAAACTCATTTGTAAGCAGGATATGAATGTTTTGAATATTGGAACAATGTTTTTGTTACCAATCCGCTTTTACTGATGGGCCTTGTTTTGTACTTATGAGGGAAAGCAATAAATTATTTTTACCACTGTATCCACTCAGATTTGTTTATTACATTTGCATGAAACCCACTGATTGCCTCATCATTGGAGATGTCTTTTAAGACTGACAGAAGTTCCATCACAGTGACTATATAATAGGTTAAGTTTGTGATTTAAGGGGTCACTTGTGATGTAGTAGCTAGCATAACAGCCTTCTATGCCCAAGGTCGCATCTTCAAACCCGTCAGATAGCATTAGGTTTTTTTACAGGGAGTAAAAAATCGTTGGTTATGCTGACCTTCGGAGAGGATGGATGTCAAAGGGTTGTCCCAAGCCTGTGTGGTGTCAGCTACTTATTAAGCATCCCTATCCTAATTAAACATGGATAGATTAAATTTAGTAATCCCACTATAGCGTTGTCCACATTAGCCACAGCAGCACAAAGTAATGTTAAATGAATTAACAAACTTAGTGTTTCATCTGAAATTTAAAATAAGTGAAATTAAAAATGATGCTTGTGTATTACTAAATGATCTATTTTTTATAACTTCTAGATATTTGGCTAATTTACAATATATATTTTATACATAACTGCAAACAATGTTTTTTATTTTTAATTCTGCATTTAGTCTTTTTCAGATTTAAGTTATTCAATTTATTAAAAATGTTTTGTTGAATTTTAGAGCTTAGTGGAAAAGGTTGTTTACCGTCCATCCGAAGAAAATCCTGAATGGACTGTTGCTGAACGATCTGCCTGGGTTGACTCAAAAGTGATGGGTTTTGGGCTTGCTATCCAAGCATTTGGTATTGAAAGGTTCAAGAAAAACTGTACAAAAATGGTACAAGGCTTTAACTTTGTCCTCTCCTCTATGTTCCCTCAACCTGCATCTCTAACTGCTCAACACCAAATTCATCAACAGCCTCAATCCAAGTTGAAAGATGCTGCTAAAAAAGCATCTGAACTTGCAAAAGCTAAAGCTAATAGCTTATATGTTACCTGCGAACCATCATAATTCTCTAGTAAAGATTTTTTTAAATACTGTTTGTAGATATTTATTTTAGAATACTAGAAATAGATTTTTCAAATCAAAATTTCATTGACTTATATCTGTGTTCAAGTAGCACATATTAAACCCACTCAAAAATTGGAATATGAGTTTGAAATAATGGGCACACACCTTTCCTGAATTGTAATACAGGTATTGAAATACCTTCCATGCCCATATTACAATTGTTGACTTGTACAGCTTTGTAATGCAATATTATTTGAGAAATATTTCTCAATTTCAGATTGTGAGATGTTTTATATAATAGCTGATAGTATTGAATAAATAAGGACGGTTGAAGTCCAGTTAACTGTTGTTTGTATAGTGTTCAAAAAAAGCTTTAATTTTCAGAAAGAGCAGTATGTAGTTTTGAAATCTGTATTATAAGTGTCAGCAACACCTATAATTTGTAAAAAGTTTTTCTACATATTCTGTAATTTTTATTGAATTAATTAATAATATAATAAGTTTCAAAGCATTAAATTTCTCTCATTAATAGCAAAGAATAATTTTATTTTTGCTGAACACTCTGTTTATTACTCTTAATGAGTAATTTAGAGTTAATTTTTAATTGTGTATTTCAGTGGGCTATAAGCTAAATAGCACAGTTAATATATAAATTAGGTATTGATTAAAACAGTTTATCCGAAAAGAATTGTATTTTCTAATAAGTAGAAATAGTTTTATTAATAAGGAAAAGATTGTTCTGAATATTTCATTATTATATTTTTTTAAAGTGATGTATTGATGATGTGTGGATGGGGAGGGAGGGATAGAGAAAGAAAACTAAGAACTGCTCTAAATTAGTTAAAAATCAAGTATGATTACTTTGATTGTTCACAACAGTTTTTCAAATATCTTTTTACTTTGTTTCTTTTTCTATTTCTTTTAATTATTAAAAGAAGTATAATTTATTTAAAACATTATGGACTTAATGCAGAAGTATTCTATCTCCACATATAAAACAATACTTTCGAGATTATAGCATAACAAAAATTTGTTATGCATTAATCAAAATTACTGATTGAATCTAAATTACATCTGATCTCATACTTAAAATAGTTTTTTTTTTATTGTCTTATGTCAATGTTAACTAGAACAGTCTGTTAAAAAGTCAAATTTTTGGTTTAATTATTCATACTGTTTAACAAAAAAAGAAATACTCTAATGTAAAATTCTTTTTGATGGAGTTAAGATTGTTTGGCTTAAAATTCTCAGTATAGTAAAAAATGATCAGCTCAGTAAAAAGAGTTTCATACTTAAAAAATAAATATAAGTATTTTAAATTGTTTGGGAACAAAAGTAGAAAAATGGTTTAAAGTAAAATGTTCCATTTTAGTTATTTATGTTGATGTATGTAACTTGAAATTTACCAGAATCCTAAACTGGAGGATTTACATTATATATCATTACTAAATCTGCCAGAAAGTGTTGATTGCTTATAACTTATCAATTAACACACCTGATTAATGTGTTGTAAATCTTTCAATTTTTATTTCATAACAATCCATATTTTAGGTGTAACAAAATTTCAATTAAATTGGTCTGTAATTAGTATCATTCCTAAAATGGGTTTTTAACCTGCAAAATGACTGCCTTTTTTTTTTTTTTTTTTAATATAATTATTAATTATTGCATTTAGATTAATTGAGATTTTATGTTGAATTTATTATTGCTTCTTTATGTTAAATGTTTATTTTAGATAATATTCTTATTAACAGTGAATGTAAATAAAATATAGAACTGTGCACCAGTAACTTATTTCTTAAGTTTTCATGATATAAGAGATGTTATAATCTGATTTTTATCTTATTATTAATCAGATTATTACTTTAATCAAAATATCTGAATTTCATATTCCATCTTTTTTTTCATTCTTGTTTTAAATGATATACATCATTAGCACAAAATTCAATGTTCCTATCTTGCCATCATTCCATCCATGGCTTTTGTAGAAATGATATATTGTTTTCTTATTCCACAGAAATGTAGTGATATTAGAAATAAGGATATTCCATATACAGAAATGTTAAAACTCTTATGAAATCATGTATATCAATGTGTTATTGTACAAACTTGTTATAACTTGAATCATTATCACAATACCAATGTAAATTTAAAAAATATTAAACTTTAATACAGTGTAGTAAATTAGTAATTTTATCCAATAAATTTCCATAAATATTCTAAGTTTTAAGGAATCATTTTTTTATTTATAATTAATAAAATAACATTTTTACTTTAACAAATTTTATGTTGAGAAAATGATATTACGATTAATTGCCTACCAACTTTATAGATTCAATATTCCTTTAAGGTGACACCATTTGAATACCTATACTATTCAAATTATATTTACATTTAATCTTTTAAAATATAAACAAAAGAATACTCTTCTGGAAGGTTCACTGCATAGATTCATTTCCCTACCTTTTATTTTTGTTATTAATCCTTTTTGAAAGTTTCTATGCTATTAATGGATATTTTTATAATCCCTTACAACCGTTGTACGTTACAGGATTTCAGCTTTCAAAATTGTATGTTGCGAGAAATGTGAAAGCAAAGCAAAATATTGTTCTAAATAAACTGAAAACTTTAATAAAAAATAGTTCCCAAAAGCCGCTTGAACATAATCTCTCTCTTACATATTTAGGTACGATCTTTGAAAAACTCCTTCTGAAACTAATATATCCCATCCTTGTTTCTGATCATCAGTTATGATTCATAACATCCCACTCCATTATCCGGCAATATCATCGTGTGTTATCTCTTCTGCTTTGGAGTGCGGGCTGTACTGCACAGGAGCCTTTCTGGCGTAGAACAGGCCTTTGACCGAGTCTGGCACCCAGGATTGTTGTGCAAAATCCGTAAATTCCTCTCTCCAGCATACTTCCTCATTATTCAATCCTACCTCTCCAACAGCTCCTACAAAATAAATCACAATAATTCCTACTCATCCCTTTTTACTCAGTCTGCTGGTGTTCCTTAAGACTCATTCTTTACAGCCGATGTCCCAACCCATCCTAACACTTTCATTTCTACCTATTCTGATGACACCTGCGTGTTATCAGTTCATAATGATCCATTTATTGCCTCTCATACTCTTCAAGCACACATCAAAGACCTAGAAGAATGGTGTCAGAACTGGAGAATGAAATTAATTTACAAACAAATTTGATAATAACTTTTACCCTTCATCGTAAACCTGACTTCCTGCCCTACAGTATTCTTTAAATAACACTCGACTAGTTTCTGTTGAACAGATCAGATACCTAGGACTCTATCTTGACAAATGTTTAACTTGGAATCCTCATACAAGACTGAAATAACAAGAAACTACTCGCCCTTTTCGGTTACTTCAACACTTTGCTAGACAAACGGTTAAACCTTCCTCCTATTGAGGTATGGGGCTCTACCAAACCATCAAATTCCTCTCTTATCGAATTCTCACAATTCAAAATCCTTCTTACAATCCTCAACGCTCCTTACTTGGTCATGAATAAACTCATCCACAAAGACCTTAATGTTCCTTATGTTACTGTTCTGCCCGAACCAGATATGAATCCTTCCACGAAAAACTTCATACCCACTCTAACCCACTAGTTTCTATCCTAGCTTCCTCTTTAGTCCCTAATAATCCTCTGAGGCACCTTGAAAGAAGATGGCCTTGAGACCTTGTATAGATTGCTACTAGAATGCTGTCAATAGGCAGTTTTTCTTCATGTTTTTTATCAGCAGCATATATATTATAATATGAAGTTGTAAATTTCAATACAAATATAAAATAAATAAGAGTTTTACCAAAGTTCGATGGAAACACTTATTTTAACTTAAATCTTAAAACAATAAAAATTATCTGCAAATACTTGAGTTCATATTTAGCATAACCCATCATAACTATGAAATTTCAGCTTGTACAACTAACGGTTTTGAGCAAGATCTGAATTACAAAAAGCAAGAAAAACAAATTATTACTGTAGGCGTACAAATAAATGTTGTTTATAACAAGATTTTTATTTAATAGTTTAATCTAAAGTTTTGTGGGGACCACATGAGGTATAGTGGCAAGGATAACAACCTTCTATACCCAAGGTCAGAGGTTCAAAACTGGCAGATGGCCCTAGAAATTTTTAAAGTAAAAAAAAAAATTAGTTATGCCGACCTGCAGAGGAAATATAAAATAGTAGTCCCGAGCCTGCATGATGTCAAGTACTCTTAACATCTATTTTCTTAAATATTCAAAATTTAGGGCTACCACTATAGGATTACCTGAATGTCCTTAACAGCATAGAGAGATTAAATAAGCAAACAATTTTGTCATACTATGGCGCAGTATGAAAAAGTTTTAAGATCAGAGAATTGCATTTATAACATTTATTGTTATTACTGATTCTGTTTTATTATTTTCTCTTCAATATTTTGTCAAACTCTATCACTAACTTAAGATCATTAACTTGCAATTAATGCATGAAACACCATTTATCATTAGTTGTTACGAGATCACTTATAACCTTCTATTAATTCAACATTTAAAATAAAAATCCTATAATCCATAAAAGCACATGGATAGAACTTAGATCCATGGAATCATTTAGGCTTGTTTCCTGTACTACACTATATTAATACTCCAAAAATGTATTCAATGTGTTATAAATAGAAAATATAATTTTGTTATATATAAACTATAATATGATTTAGATGTATTATTATAAAGTAGGGGAGGGGGCATAATCGAATGACGATTATTAGAACATTCGATTATTTCATTTCAATCATTGGAATTAATCGGTCTGGAGAAATGAATGATGATTCCAACTCAATTTTTTGACGCTGATTGAGGAATTCCAAGGGGTTGGGATTTTTTTTTTGCTCATCACATAAATTATATGCATATTTGTACCTAACTTATTAACATAACACCTAAATTGCCAGTTCAGTAATCATAGAGAGGAGTATTGTGCTATATTGTCTTCCAGAATGGATATGAATCATTCGATTATTTAAATCATCAAAGTCCGATCATTCGATTATGTCCACCCCTATTATAAAGTTTTATAGGAAAGTCATCTACAGCTACAGGGACTAAGGATAAAACAGTGTTACAGCAAGGATTTTGTAATTAACAGGTATTTCAACAATTTATTACAGTATAATAATGAACAAAACAAACAATAAAGATAAAACAAAAAATATATTTACAACTTTAATTCATAATTAACGATTAAAATCTTCGTTTTCTTTTTTGATATGGCTTGAATTCTCTGTTTTTTGAACCTGAGGTTATCTCTTCCATTTCTTCATTATTTTTTTCAAAAATATCCAAATTAACTAATGGATTTTCCATTTTTGCCTGAAACAAAAAAGAAAAAATTCATATACCTGATTGAGGGCAGAAATCTAAAATAACATACATTATCTACTCTATAAAATAGATAATTAACTTATATTCATCGTTCATACAAATCTCTTGAAAGGTTGTAACATGAGACTTTCATAGATCATAAACTTTTACTTATATTTGTTTCCAAAGTAATGCAATTAAAGTGAAAAATTATGATTATCAATTATCATGGGCTTGTATATAATTTGCAATATACATTCATTTTAATCATTTATGACTAAATCTTCCCTAAGGGTGAACCTTCAATGTTATACTGATTATATATATATAATATATATATATATATATATATATATATATATATATATATATATATATATATATATATAGAGTCATACTGTAAAAATATAATTGTTTATTAACGAAAGAAAATGTTTCATAGTTATCATCTCTATAGCAGGTGATCTCTGAGTAATTAGTAATGATGATACAGGTTATTTGATTCTTACTTTGTATTTATTCTGCACCATTCCTGCTGCTTTTGGAGGAGGTCTTGATCTTTTTCTATTTCGTATAAGAGATGGGTCAGAGCGAAGTGATGTGGGGATTAGATAATCTGGAACATTTGCAATATGACTAGCCAATTTTATGACATGAGAAGCTTTGTCATGCCGTAGAGTCTCCCAGTCTCGTGGGTTGTCCTTGAAATAGTGCTGCAACATACATTTTAGCAGAATTAGACATCGTCTTTAATCTTATAAATAACTAAATGCCTATGATCATACATACACAATATATGTACATTGATGAGTTAATTACAGGAATTATTTATGTACTTATCAGTAGACTATACTACTAACTTATAATTTTAGATTTCAAAAAGTTAAAAATAGTTTTCTGATAGACAATAAACACCATAATGGCCACAGCTAAAATCACAGTACAATTTAATTTTTTTAAATATCATGCATGAAGGCTTTATTTTCTATAAATTTAACTTTTCAGACCAAATTAAATGCGAGAATCATAGACTTGACCGTACTACAGTCTGCCAGTTTATCATTTTTGGTTTCAAGGTGCATCTCTTTTTCTACATGGTCTGCAGATGGGTTGTCTTTTAGATAACTGTTTTCTCCTGAACCCCCAGACTGTTGGGTCATTGTGATTCTCATCTCATGATCAGATTCTTCTGATCATTCAGGCTTAGACAGAATTTATTTTTAACTCTTGAAACCAAATATATTAAATTAAGACAAATTAAATTCAGTTAATGCTAATCAGTTCGACCACTGTTTATATCAGACCTCAAATAGTGGTTAACTAGATAGGAATTCATACATGATATGATATACTGTATCTACATGAAAGGAGATTTAAACAACTGATTACTTAACTTAAATAAATAAATAATAATAGAATAAATTTGGGATCCCTTAGAGAAGATGGGAAAAAATAATTATATGGAAATAGTCTTCAAAGAAAATTACAGGAAATAAGTGCAGAACAAGACATAGACATATACTGGAAGAGCATAAAAGATGCTATCATTGATACAGCCTAGGATGTATGCGGGGAAAAGACAATTGGTCCAAGCATGAAGAAGACATGTTGGTGGAATGAAGAAGTGAAAGCAGCAATAGCCTTAAAGAAAGAGGTCTGGAGGAACTATTATTAGATAAAAACCAAAGAACACTGGAGGCATATGTGCGAAAAAGAAATGAGTCGAAGACAGCAGCCAAAGTGGCTAAAGCAAAATCTTGGGAAGAATTTGGCAAGGAAACACAAGATAGCTATAGAGGAAACCCCAGAAAATTCTGGACTATAAATAAATCCTTACGGGGTAAAAAAGGAAAACCAGTTAGGAATATTAAAAATATGGCTGGAGAAGTGGTAACAGAGGACGCAAACATATTAGAAGAATGGAGGCTCCATTACCAGCAGAAGTTCTGTCAAGGCAACATACCTACAACAGAGCATCAGAATACCAGATTCCATACAGAAACCGATTCAACAGCTGAATTAGAGGAGGAATGCATAGAGGAGGACGATGTGACACAGACAGTGGACAGATTAAAGCCAGGAAAAGCAGCTGGAAGAGACGATATTGCTCCAGAACTAATTAAAAATGGCGGACAAGAACTAATCATGACCCTACAAACGCTCTTCCAAAAATTTTGGGATGGAAAGAGAATACTGCCCAATTTGTCTTTCTCCTGTAGTATACAAGATATATACAAGGATCTTAGAACAGAGGCTGAGAAAACAAATTGAAAAGGATTTAGAGTAAGAACAAGCCACGTTCAGACCCCAGAGAGAAACCCTAGACCATATTTTCTCATTACGTATGATTGTGGAGAAAGCTTGGGATAGAGGAAAGAACATGTATTTGGCTTTTTTGGATCTTAAGGTAGCCTTCGATTCTGTCCCAAGAGAAGAAATATGGTCATCCCTCCATAACATAAACGTTCCCAATAATCTTCTATCAGCTATACAATCGATGTATCAGGATCCCAAAGGAGTTGTTCGATTGAATGGCATGGAATCTCAACCATTCCCCTTCACGAAAGGAGTAAAACAGGGTAGCTCAAGATAGCTTGAGCCCACTCCTAGCGTTCATGGACGATATCATTAAATTATGTAAGAGAAGAACCTCCAGAGCGCTGGTTGGGTATCGAAATCTATTCCCAGTACTGGCTCAATTCTTAGTTTAAGCTGACGACATTGTGCTCATTGCGGATTCCTAGGAAAACCTCCAAAAAGCTGTTATAGAATAAAGAGAGGAACTACACAGAAAGGGCATGGAAATAAATGCCGGCAAAAGCAAGGTGATGCAACTCAAAGGACGATCGAGGACATGATTATAACCTGTAATGGAGAGTTGCCAGAATATGTAGAAACCTACCTAATATGTAAAAAGCTAGATATAGAAATCGGAAGTCGAATCAGCAGAGCAAACAGCATCTACTTCCAAATTAACAATTGCATAGTCGGCAAAAAAGAAATATCCCGAGACATAAAGTTAGTCATTTTTAAGACAATATTTCTTCCAGTCCTGTTGTATGGAGCAGAACACTGGACAGTCCTAGATAAATTCACTAAAAGACTCACTACAGCTGAAATGAGATTTCTCAGGCAAGCGGAGGAAAAAACAAGGAGGGACTGCGTCAGAAACGAAATTATAAGAGAGGATCTAAAAGTATCAACCATGAAAAGCAGGATCGAGGAACGACTACTGAAGTGGTTCGGACATATATGTAGAATGCTGAAGGATAGGAAAGTTAAATGGTACCTGGAAGTAAAGCCAGAAGGGAAAAGACCAGTTGGTAGGCCGTGAACCCCCTTCAATGATTATCTGGAAAAGGAAGGAGAAAATCAAGGGAAGTCAATGGCTCAGATGAAACGTATGGCTATGGATTGAGAGGAATGGAAAAAGTGAGCCGAGGCAAAGCATGCTCTATGCTGAAAGGCACTAAAGAGCAAGTGAAAGAAGAAGAGATTACTTAACAAAAAAAACTTTTAAATTGAAGGATTTGGTCAATTATATATAAAAAAACAAAACAAAAAACATTCTGTCTTATTTTTAACCCTGATGAAGGACAGCAACATGGGTCGAAATGTTGCTTAAAAAATAGTTTATTTTACTATTCTCTAATCGTCAATGACCACCACCCGAATTACCTCTTCTTTCTTTAATAACTTTTAAAAGACATTTGAAAAAAACTGATTCATTTGGAAAAAAAAGTATTACCTTTAATTTTTTACTGTTAAATAGTTCTCGCCTAATTTCTGCACGTCTAGTTTCTTTAATAGCTAGGCCTGTAACAACTTTCCAAGCTTCCTTTACTCTGTACTGTAAGCCTTCCACTTCTTTCATATTAAACTGGAAGTCTCTGTAATTAATTAAGTACAACAAGAATTAACAAACTAAGAGCAATGAGATATTAAAAGGAACAGAAAATAAATAATATAAGGAGTTTATATTTTTATATTATATTACAGTTATATACATACTTTATTATTTGTTTTCAGATGTTTTATAAAACAAACCATAAAGTAATGTTTTTTTAGAAGCATGAACTATTACATCTAAATGGAGCATAAAGTTTGAAATCTTGACTGTGTTTAAAATTTAATTATTAAAATTGAACACATGTATAAATAAATTACCTGAAAACATTTTCACCACGAATAGAAAGTCTTTCTGCTAGAAAAGAATCAACTTCATCCAAAAGTTCTTTTTCTTTAACACTCACTAATGACACTGCTGTACCCTGAAAAACATTGAATTATAAAGTTAAAAAAAAAAAAAAAAAAAAAAAGTGAAATCTGTAGATGTCAAAGACTGCTATTCTTTTTTTAATAAAATAAAAAGAAAGTAAGGTTAAGAGTATGTTAATAAACAACCTTTTGAACTTAGTATTAAATTATAAATATAGCTATTATTTGGGAAAGAAAGTTTAAGATGATTTTTATGGCAAAGAAAGACACTTATATTTACCTATTTCATTATTCATTTGTTTACAGTCAAGAATTGAAAGTGCGGTGAGTGTCAAAAGTATTCAGAATTCACCACCATTCTGTAATTTACTTGCTTTCAACTTATTTGTAATGTTTTTAAGGAGTTGTTAAGCACTTTATAATGTTAGAAGGAAGGTATACAACAGCTAAAACCAAAAATTATGACAACAATAAAATGATTATTTTTGACGTTCAGAACGTTCATCATTTACCAAAATATTAAAAAAAAGTGTATGTTAATGGTGACGAAAATATTCGGAATCACCTGGTTTCCTAATTATATGAATGCAGTGATCATAAACATCCAGTTTGATATAATTTTTGTATAATTATACATTTTAGCCTATTAGGAAAAGATCTTACAAATTAATTGGTGGGTTGGTGAGAAATATTATCCCACTTAAGCACTTATTATTTCTTGAGGCCATTATTATTTTGAATATAGTATTTCCTGTTTTTCTTTTTTAATACAACCAACAAATGATTAATTAAATTTGATAGAAATGATGGGAGAGGGATTTCGAGAAGTTTTAGAAAATTTTGCAGAAATTAAATCTCAATAGATGTATATACGTCCAGCGTCATGGTCGCAAGTATGTTAAAAATTTAATTTATTCGCCATTTTTCTTCTACTTCTAATTCTGCCTTTTCATGTTTAGAAAATACACAAACTTATCAATTTATTTATCCATGAATCCAATATTATTAAATTTTTCCAACTAAAATCGGACTTAACTATTACTGACCACTCAAGGTGTTTTACTATGGCATACTAAATTCTTTATTTGGTTTCCTACAAACCATAATATTTTCATAAGGACCATGTATTTTAGTTGGGAGTCATCTGTAAACATTTAAATTCATCAACCTTCTCTTTAAAAAAGTGTTACGAACATTCAGCCAATTCTCTTATTGCCTTGCCTGTTGAAAGATGTTTTCCGTACTTTTTGACCATGATTTTCTTTTCCTCATATATTTTTTTTTTTACACGACAAACAGTTGAAACAATTATTGTGTATCCAGAAGGTCTAAAAAATTCAGAAATAAGCTAAGGTTTACTCATTTGAGGTATTGTTTTCTTATTTGTAAAAATAATCAGTTTCCCAGTTTTAAAATTTGATATTTTTTGGAATCTCACTTTTTTTATTTTATATTATATAAGCTATACATAGTCATCAACATATACTTAATTTTTTCTAACATTTCAACTATTTCTCTTTTAAAAGTTATTTGATGCTGTTGTTCGATCGATGCGTTTTTATTTTAGAGCCTTATTTTTAAAAAAATTTCGTCCCAATATTGGGTATATGATAGATGAGGGAGAAGAATTGTTTAGAACATAAAATTATGTCTAAGATTAGTGAAAATATGAACATTTAAAACCATTAAACAACAGGATATTACAATTTCCAAATACTTTTGACACTGAATGATCATGTAATTTTACATTATTAATCAGATATTCAAAAAAAATAAAATAAACTTTTTCGTTATCTGGTCAGTGATTTTCATTTATGGGAGTCTCTTTTAAAGATATATGAATGAAAAAGAATTATATAAATCCACAGTTGTGAAATATACTTATTAAATGAAAAGAAATACGAATTCCGAAAAATTTTGACACTGTATAACTTTTGACTCAATTATAATAAAACATTTTTTATAATAATGTTTTATTTCAGAAAATGAAAATGTGTTCTTAAGAAGACATCGACAGCATCAATTTATGGGCCATCAATAATGGTCTAAAGCTTAATGTCAACAAAACCAAAGCCATCCTCATTGGTTCCAAACATCTCCTCAACTCCCTCACCTGTCACCCACTACTCTACCTCAACCATAGACCCATCATCTTCCACACATCTGTTAAAAACCTAGGTATATTCCTTGACCAAAACCTATCCTGGAATAATCATATCTCTCAAATTTCCAGAAAATCCATAGCCATTCTCAAACAGTTCCTCAGATTCCGTGATCAAATACCTCTTAAAACCCGCCAGCTTCTAGTTTCCTCTCTTATCTTCCCCCACTTCGATTATGGCTGCCTGGTGTTTGGCGGACTGTCGCTTGAGATGAGGCTGAAGAGACTAATGAACTGTTTCATTAGATTCATCTTCGGAATTCCCAGGCGCTCTCAGGTCTCCACCAGGTATGCCGAGTTGAAGTGGCTTTATCCGAAATTCCGACGGCAATACTTCCTGAGAACCCATCTTTATAAATCCTTCAGAACCAAAAAACCCCTCTATATCTATAACATGTTCACTCCACTCTCCTCTGTCCATTCTATCAACACAAGATCCCAGTCCCTGAACCTGTTCATTCCCTCCTACAGAACTACTTCCTTCAAGAGATCTTTCGTTATTCGTGCTACTTCATTTTGGAATTCCTTACCCATGCCTATTCGTACATCCCAATCCTTAACTTCCTTCAAGCATAAACTATTTATCCATCTCCTTGAATATCAGTCTACCGCGACTTTATAAGTTTTGACTATTTATTTATTTTTATTTATTTTATTTTATTTTTATTATTCAATGTTTCAGTTTATTTTATTTCTCTTATCAATTATAAGGTTGCAATATTACCTTGTACATATATATGCGTGTGTTTAAGTGTATGTATGCATCTTTTTTATTTTATTTTTCTTTATTCATAATATGCAGTATAATTTGTTGTATGATGTATATTTTGTAGACGTAATAGCCAGAAGATTAATACTTTAATGTACATTTATATTATTCTTAGGGGACTAGCTGTCCCAGAATAAAAATTATTTTTTCATTTCTTCATTTTCAAAATGTTGAAATGATAAGGCGTTAATTACGTCTTAAACACAATCGACCAATAAATTTATTATTTACTGGAGTTGCAACTTATAATTAATAATTGAACTTTTAATTAGTTCAACAAGTAAAAACAATTTAAAAAAAGGAACTTTATACCATACACACTACAGTAAAAAGAATGTAAACTGCTTTTCGGTGCAGCAAAGCAACTGATACTACCGACTACCATGTATTTTGAAACGTATCTGAGTTTCCAAACATGCAGGATCAGATGAACAGTTTTTTATAACCAATTGTTCATTTTATCTCGTAGTTAGTTAGTTCACAATATGAATTATGAATATCACAAGAAAAAGTATGATCATGGACATGAATACTATATTAGTGCTTAAACTTAAAAACACATTAAATATAAACAATCATAAGTATAATTTTTAATAGTCATTACTTTTGTTGTTCCTCTGGCTGTTCTTCCAACACGATGAATGTAGCTGTTCACTGATTGGGGAAAATCAAAATTAATTACATTTGAAACATCTTTAAAGTCAATACCTCTAGAAATTCCTGACTCTTTATCCTTAGTAGAGGGGTTGTCTCTAAAAATGAAAAAACAAATTTGAAGCAAAACACAATCTTTTAATCAATTTTAAAAACACTAAAGAAAAACATTTAATATTTTTGGTTATTATAGCTACAATATTCTTAAAAAATATTGCTTACTTGGTCTTCTTTTCATTAGTGGTGTTTTGATTCTCAGTTTCATCTGAAGTAATAATTATGTTGTATTTTCCATCATTGAACTGTGACAGTGCATGAATTCGTGAAACAGCTGGTAATTCTGAATTTAAGATACATGTAGAAATTTCGAATTGTTCAAGAAACAATTTCAACCTAAAGTAAATATAAACATATATATTATAAGAAGAATAATCCAAAATCATTCTTGATATTTTATTTAATTTTGCCAACATGCCAAGCCATCATCAGGACTAGAAACAAAGATATAAAAATATTTTTGAACAGGTAAGTAAGAATGAATAACATATTTAAAAGTATTAGAACCTTGAATAAGTTATCTTTTTTTTAATTAATGCTTAAAAAAGTAAATGGTAAAAAACATATCACTTAAAGAATTGCTCATCAGTGGATACTACTTTCTTAAAACTTTCTTGGAGCATATGGATTCCATGCTGAAAAAAGGTCTAATCTTTTAAGGCTTTAAATCTTTTAATAAGTTATATAAGGCTATACTGTGGTGGGGTAAGATTTCACATTCAAAAGTTCTCAGGTTAAGGTTTTCACCAGTTGCAACATGCGGCTGTCTTGTCATTTTTATGCTCGTATTACATCAACTACACTAGCGATCGGCGCACCTAGATTTTTATTAATAAATGTATCTTAATAAAAGTGGTGAAACAGGCGTGATGTAGGTGATCAAATTAGAAAAGCTGCACTGGGCTAGCCACATTGTCTGCATGTCAGATGATGAAATAACCAAAAAGCTGCTGGATAAGAGGATATCGTTGCCAGGGATGCCAATAGCCTTAATACCTCCAACTGGCAAGCAGCCAGACAATACTCATTGAGGAGGCCCAGGACCATGGATGACTGGATGTATCCATTTTTTATTGCATCATGATACAATAACAAATTCTTACTACTAAAAGGAATTAGTCCAGGTGGCGGTCAGTGAATGAGACAATTGAGTAGTTTCAAAAGTTTATTTTTTGCCAACGTTTCGACCCCCCACTGTGTGTCTCATTCACCGACCGCTACCTGGACTAATTCCTTTTAGTAATTCTCAACGGCCAACTAATTATATCCACTATAATAACAAATTCTCTTCCCTTTCTGCTGGTGAAGCAGCAGTCCCCATGTCAGAAAACATCATTCAGCTTTAAATATGTCTTAACTTTCCGAGTCATATTGAACGGCAACAATGCCCAATAATGAGGCCACAGAAATAATGGAACAGTAGCTCTTCTATACATATTTGTATATATACTCAGGACTGAAGGAACACCTCATTATTGGATCTTGTTCAGCTCAATAACACACAATAGGTAAAAAAATAAATTTATAATTAAAACTAGTTATTCAGCAAAAACTTAGAACTACAGTTGTTGCATGTTAAAGGAGAGAGCCTATATATCTCATGATTGAAGTAAAAAAATAAAATAATTATAAGTAAAGATGACGAAAATACTCACTTATAACACTTGTTGACTGAATTTACAAAAACTATGCTTCTTCCTTTGACAAGACCAAGTTTGAATAGTGCATAGAGGATAAGGGCTTTTTCTCTCTCTTCAGCAAAATATTTATAATGGAATAATTGAGTTACTGGTGCAACCCCAGGCTCCTGTAATTTTAAAGAAACACAATTGTGTAAAAGTAGCCCTTTTAAGGTTGAAACTTCATCAGTTAGAGTGGCCGATGCGAGAATAGCTTGGTAAACTCTTGGGAGGTATCTGTAACAAAAGTTATGATACAATATCTAATTTAACTAGACCAATAAAGTTATTGGTTTTACTATAAACATATAACTAAATTATTTCAATTGATCTTCTTATAGGAAATAATAGGTGGTTAATATACAAGTGTTCAAATAGTAATGTGATCTAACAGTTACAAAACTCTTTTGTCCCCTATATAACATCCAGTTAGACCTAAAATGGAACCTATAGTCAAGACATCATGTGAAATCTGCCCCTGCTTGTATTAGAATCAAATTTATACCATTGAGTCACACCTATGAGAAACAACCTTATGCAAATTTTTAGCCCCTTAATCCTAACGGGAAGGAAGTTATGGAGAGGGAAAGAAAAAACAAAAAAAATTGTTTTCTCCTGAACAGCTCAACCGATTTTCACGAAAAAAATATATGTTATAGATTTTACAAATAGGTTAAAAAAAAAATATTATTTTAAATTTTTTTCCATGAAAATGCTAGTCAAAAATAATTTTTGAATTTTTCAAAAAAATATTTTCTGGTTAAGATGGTTCGGTACACCTCCAATCTTTCGCTACTTTACTTCATTGGAGGGTCCTCCAAAACATATATTTTTTTCAATTTTATCGCAAGTGTACCCCATAGTGAAAAATAAAAAAAAAAGATTTTTTTCTCCTGAACGGATCAACTGAATTTCACGAAAAAAATATATGTTAATGGTTTTCTAAAAGAGTTTCAAAAAACATTTTTTTTTTTTTTTATTTATTTCGAAAACGTGAGTCAAAATTTTTATTTATTTTTTAAAAATTATTTTGGATTTTTGGAAACCAACAATTTTTTTGCTAATTTAAGTCATTGGAGGGTCCTGTACAATATATATATTCTTTTAGTTGATGTGAAATGTACCCAATAGTGAAAAAAAAAAAAAAAAAAGCATCATTTTTTCAGCTCTCTGAGTAGTAGCTGATCACGCATGAAGAATAGAGACAGAGCTGTAGGATCGTAATGTCATAAGATATTACTTACACACTATTTATTATACCTATTATTATAAATATCTTACATTGGATGGCATATATTTATTTTTTATTTACTTTATTTTTTTTTTGTACTTGGATAACTACTACATAGCACTATATGCCATATTTTATATAAAACATAATTACAAAGATTTTTTTAATATATATTTTTTTCATATTATTATATGTTGATCAAAAAAGTTTTGATGACAGAGTTGACAGCATGAAATGTTCGAGAATATGTCACTATATTCGTCTCCCATATGAACCATTCCGTTTTTCAAGAATATTAAAAATTATTTATTCTTTAAATATCAACTGTCTATGTAAATATCCTGAATAAGCGAAAAATACTGTTATTTATATTATTAGAAATCTTCTTTTTTTTTGGATAACAACATAACACTATGTGCTCTATTTATATAATAATTAAGAATAATAATTTAAATAAGCAACTACGAAACATTTTTTATATATATTTTTTATATCATTAAGATAAAACTGTAAAACCAGTTAAAATGTTAGTCTATAAAACTATGATGATGTATAGAATGATAGTTCAAAAAATAAATAAAAATACCAGTATTTTTTGCTACTTCAGGATATTTAAATAGATAGGCAATATTTAAAGAATAAATAATTTTTAATGTTCATAAAAAACGGAATAGTTCCACTCGTTGACGAAGATAGTGGTTTTTTTCTCGAAAATTCCTTGCAAGTCTGACATCATAGCTCTAGATTAACATATAATATGAAAAAAATATATATTAAAAAAATCTTTGTAGTTATATTTTATATAAATATGGCATATAGTAATATGTAGTAGTTATCCAAGTAAAAAACAAAACAAAATAAAATATTCCATCCAATGTAAGATATTTATAATAATAGGTATAATAAATAGTGTGTAAGTAATATCTTATGACATTACGATCCTACAGCTCTGTCTCTATTCTTCATGCGTGACCAGCTACTACTCAGAGAGCTGAAAAAATGATGCTTTGTTTTTATTTTTCACTATTGGGTACATTCCACATCAACTAAAAAAATATATATATTGTGCAGGACCCTCCAATGACTTAAATTAGCAAAAAAATTGTTGGTTTCCAAAAATCCAAAATAATTTTTAAAAAATCAATAAAAATGTTGACTCACGTTTTCGAAATAAAAAAAAAAAAAAAAAAAAAAAATGTTTTTGGAAACTTTTAGGAAACCATTAACATATATTTTTTTCATGAAATTCGGTTGATCTGTTCAGGGGAAAAAATCTTTTTTTTTTTTTACTGCGAAAGATTGGAGGTGTACCAAACCATCATAACCAGAAAATATTTTTTGAAAAATTCAAAATTTTTTTTGACCAGCATTTTCGTGGTAAAAAATTTAAAATAATATTTTTTTAAACCTATTTGTAAAATCCATAACATATATTTTTTTTAATGGAAATCTGTTGAGCTGTTCAGGAGAAAACAATTTTTTTAGTTTTTTTCTTTCCCCCTCCATAACTTTCCTCCCGTTAGGATTAAGGGGCTAAAAATTTGCATAAGGTTGTTTCTCATAGGTGTGACTCAATGGTATAAATTTGATTCTAATACAAGCGGGGGCAGATTTCACATGATGTCTTGACTATAGGTTCCATTTTAGGTCTAACTGGATGTTATATAGGGGACAAAAGAGGGGGGAGTTAGCATTAAGGGGCTAAAAATTTGCATAAGGTTGTTTCTCATAGGTGTGACTCAATGGTATAAATTCGGTTCTAATACACGCAGGGGCAGATTTCACATGCTTATCCGGCTAGGCCCTTTATTAGTTCATTTATTTTGCAACAAAACCCAGATGACCTCTGTACAATGATTTGTAACAGGTCTTGTAAGATAAAAGATCAATTATTTCCTGTTTTAAATTAATGCCTAATAAGTGTGCATTTTCAAAATAATTGTAGAAATCACCAAGGACCAATATATAATATATTCTAATCACATTTTGGAGGGGTGCACTAATTAGGCATAATTCACATTAATATAGGCAATTGTACAATCATCCATTATTTTAGGATTATCTAAACATTTAATCTTTGTGTCTATGACCAAAATAACTGAATATTCATAATATAAGTTGTGCTTAAACTCTGAAGTAGTAAAATTTCTATTTCTATTTAGCTGATTAATATTATGAATATAACCTCATGAAAGGGAAAAAATGTTATAATTATTATTACTAAAAACTCTTACTAATGTTACTTAAGTTGTGGCAGTGCTTTAAAACATTATTCATTGATTGATTCAGAACTAAAATCCAGTAAAAACTTCAGTTAAAATAATAATTTAAAAACCTTAACAACAGTATGCACACATAACTGTAAAAAATATTATCATTAAAGGAGTACTAAAAAAATAAATATATCACAGGAATAAAAACAATATGCTTAATTTTTTTTTTTTTTTAAATAGAAATTAATAAAACCTTATATGAAACAATTTAATAATGAACACATGATCAAAAAAGCACTTATGACACAATTATAACTGAACAGGCTTATAAAATTTAGGGAGCTAATAAGATCAGTTAAAACAATTAAATATATATATATACAAACGTATAAATAGCATTTAATGAAGTATGTCAGAAAATGAAACAGTTGTTCCGAAAATATAGGTAAGTGAGGCCAATTATTAAATAAATGTATATTCAAAACCTAATAAAAATTATTACAAAAGCAAAACTAATTAGGTCTGGTAATGATTAAATGGTAATGAAACTCTTAAATGAAGTAATTAAACAATTTCATACTCAGAATTTGTTATATCAATAGTTCCACAATATTCTTCATCTCATTCATACTTCAAGTTAAATTAAAATGGATGTAACTTGGAGCAAACATTTTCACAAATATACTCAAGTCTTAAAAACAAAATTATCTTAGTTTAAAAAACTAAATCTATTAACTTAATTAATTTTCCCATAAATCTATTCTAAGGTTAACATAGATAAAACTTTCATTTTATCTAAAAGAACTATATAAAAAATCTATATATTATATCTTGGGATGAATTCTACAACTAGGAAATTATTATTCAGATTTCTAAGAAAACTGAACAGACTTTAAAAGATATAAAATTAATTTTTAACCTGATAATCAACAACTAACTTTCAAAAATATTACACCTCTTGATTATCATTAACAGTTATCTTTCAGTGCTTAACTCAATGTTAAGCAAACATAAAACCAATTAGAAGTAGAACTCACTCATCTTACAATATTTATTTTAATTAAGCAAAAGCATATCATGAAATGAAGATTATTTAGATTCAAGCATAGTAGTAGTAGTAATCAATTATTAACAAAAATACGCATTTATGAAATAACTATAGATATATTGCTGCATTAAACTATTGTGATATTGTTTCACAAATATCAAATTCCAATTTCAAACAAAAGATTAAAAATAACTTAAATGTTATTGTGGTGTGCCTGTCTTGAAAATTTCAAAAGTTGCATTTTCGGTCCATCCTTTTTTTTTTTTTTTTTTTTTTTTTTTGTCCATATATATGAAATCTGATCTGATGTAGCACTCAGCAGAGCTTGATTCGGTGCGATTATCAAAATAATTAATCCCATTAATAATTAATTAATTAAAATAATAATTATTCCAGAAATCAGAAAGTGAGCTAATGATGATATAGTGGTGAGCCAATGATTAGTTGATGAGCCAATGATTTTTGGAATGATCTCCCAAAGGTTTTTGAGTGTCTAAAAGGGTTAAGACAGTCCTCGCCTTATATTTCATCTGTTAAATATTTTAAAAATTCGCTTCTATATACGATCAGCACCCGATAAAGTATGATCAAGTGTGAACCAGAACATTTCTTCATACCAGAGTAGTAGGTTCAAAGGAAAAAAAACATCTGTTTCATCATTGGCGCAGCTTTTGTGGGGTGCGCTAATGACGAATCGAAGGTTTTCCAAAAAGTTTTCTCTCCAAAACAAAGTATCAAAATAAAGAAGTACATCAATCTACACCGTAAGATGAGCCCTATCACGGAAAAATGGAAAATTAATCAATTAAAAATAACTAGCAGAGGTAGAGTGGGCGCGACAATGACAGCCAATAAAAATACTCTCACTCACTAGCGTACAGCCACTGTGGAAGATACTATAAACCTCTTGGTGGGCTTGCCGAAGGTGTAAAGGCTTTTGCGAGCCTTTTCATGGCTTGAAGGGAGATCACGGCGCCAAAAACGGTTTAGGGTGCGCCATGATGCAAAATCTCTTCGACATTTCAGTTTTATTTATTTAAAACGGATATAACCGTTTTCTAAACCTGCAATTCTGTATTTTGAAACTATAGCGTGAATGTATGAACACAATGGACCAAACCAGTAAAATCTTTCCAGCACCTTGACTGGGGTACCACGTTGAAGTTGGCAACGTCTGATTTGGACAGGTTGAGCCAATGATTTTTCAAAATTTTCATACAGGAATAATTCATTTATTTGAACTTATGAATGTACACCAAGTAGAGCAGAAAAATGTCCACCAGAAAAGAGAAAAAAGAACCAGTTTCAGTACGAGGGAAATCATTTGGACAGTGTTTGTAGGTTTTGTTGAGAATGACCCATATAATACAACAAATGATTTTTAAACCATTAAATTAGTTAATTAATACTAATCATTCAACACTAATGTATGATGTCAAAGTTTAAATACAATAGATGATTAAATACAACATATTTGGTTCTTTCATATGAAATGCCCATTATCATGGGAAAGGTTATTTAGCAAAACAACTAATCAAATTGAAATAAAAAAATTTCTTTTAAAATATTTACCCTCATATTCCAAACGTTTTTACCATGCATGCTATTAACTTTTCAGTTCCATGACTAAAGAATTCAGGGTTTTGTGAAAAAATAGTCAAATAATACTGCACTGTTGGACTTGGGTCATTTTCAAATATTTAATCTTTCAGTAAGTATTCTGAATTTCTGAAAAAAATGAAAATCTGTTGGTGATAATTCTGACAAATATGGAGGGTGTGGAAAGACTTTGTAACATTACTTATTAAATTTCTTTATGGTCTGTGGTAAAACATATAGTTTGATGTCATGTAAGATTATATGTACCTTCTATACTAATGAGGTCACAATAAATGATTAAAATTAAACTTCAGTACCAGAAATCATCTGTAATCATAAATTACAAAAGTCCACTAATCCCACTTAAAATATCCAAAATAATTAAAAAGGACACCTCATATGAAAACAACTCAATAGAATACAAAATAATATTAATTTTTTTTAGATTTAATCTAAATCGAAACTACTTGATAGAACTAAACTTATTTTACTCTTAATTTAATACTTCTTTCTTCTTCTTTTTTTCTGATGGCTGGAGATAAGTAGATAACTTCCAATTCTTAGCTGAAGACAACATTAAGAAAAGAATGAGTGACAATCTAGTCATGATATAAATTAAAACATAAACTAGACCATCACCCACTCTTTTCGGACTGCAGAAAAAACAACAAATTTTCTTCTGAGATGAATTTGAAAAGTTCAAATCAAATATCCAAAAAGGGGGCACACTCAAAGATTATTTTCTTCTTATTTTTTTTAGATGTCTTAGCACAACTTAAAGCCCCTTGGTTGAAACTTGGTATAAATGTCTCTTATTGGCTAACAAGTCCTTTGAAGTTATTCAATTTAATTGAGTTGGATGATGGGGTTCACTTTACCTAGGTCCATTTGAATTCTTGGTACAACATAAATTTCTAAAATTTCACCAGCAATAAATTCTTACATTGAGAGTAAATCAAGCTCTGGTGTCAAAATGGTATAAGCCAATTTTTCTAGAAATGAGTGTTTTTTACTTCCTGGAATGTTATTTGTGTATGTTTAGAAGGTGGGAAAAGGTGATAAGCGTTTTTGTTTCAGTTTATGAATAAACAACAATCTTGTACAAATAAGTGACTTTTTAGAACATAAATGAATGGACTCTCCTCATTTCTGGAAAAAGTGACTTACAATATTTTGCCATTTGAGCACAGATTTACTCTTCTGACCATACCAGGTCATATTATTTATTGTCCTATTTATGTCAATTCAATATTCTCTATGGTACTTAATAACTTTAGTATTTTTAAAATACCCTTTGCATAAGGTTTATGAGAAAACTCATTCACATAAGTATATATTTCTTCAAATTATTTCAAATGTAATGATAGGACTAAAAGCGCAACTTTCAATAATTTTCTGAATAACAATAATAATGATTGACTAATAGAACTAATTTTTTAAGTAAAGAAAAGAGAGAACTTATCACTAGCAATACTTATCTATATATAAAAAAAATAAAAAAGTAAAGCAAGTGGTTCCCTTTATTTTGCAGATGAACAATAAAGCTAAATTTGGAAAAATTGAACTAAACTGGTAATTAAAAAAAAAAAAAAAAAAAAAAAAAAGTATTTCTAAAACCAAAAAACCGCAGCTAATCACTAAAAAATGGATTAATATTTATAAATAATTATATTATGGTATAACAATTTGTAAGCTATTAGCTTATGCCTATGGATGGAACATGATGTAATCAAATAAACGGTCTTTTTATGGGCTTACCATGTAAGAGAAAGATTTTTTTTAAATAAAAAAAGAAACATATGTGTAATTCAATCAATTAATCAAAGAGCTTGAGAAAGACGAACCAGTTAAACACTTTCAATTTATATTCAAGGAAAATGGCCAACCACGACTGTTAAATTCAAAATGATATATATCCCGCTATTTCTTCACTGATTTCAATGATTCTTTTTTTGTTTTGTTTTTTACAAAATTCGATTGTAATTTAAAAAGTTAGATATTATAAGTTATTGGTCTATCTATGGGTGCTGTACCTCATTTTCGAATAGAATAGCCAGCTATTATTATCTTTAAAGCACCTATGACTTAACTTCTTAAAACATGTACAGCTTTTTCACCTCTACAGTGAACATCCAACTTGCATTTTGTCTAGGCATCGCTTGAACCACTGAACCACAGATTCTTCAAAATCAAAAAAATGTTCATCTCTTTTACTTCTGCATAAAGCCTACTTTCATTTGCCTGCCTATGAGGTTACACACCATTTTTCATAACCACAGGAGTACAGCGCAGAGGGATTACAAAATTGGAACCCTTAAGCAAGCCAACACGTGACATGTTAGAGCACAAATACACAAACCAACATTTATTACCCAAATAAACACACACAATTCAGATATTAATAAACAAAAAAAATTATGTTTACTATTTGTTTCTTTCTTTAAAGGACTGCTTAAATAATGAATCTGGCTTCAAAAATGGCTAAACTTAGTAAAGCAGAATGGGAAAAAAACTAGTAATTAAATGTAAAAAAAGAATTCGAAAATTCAAATCTAAAAGTGATGGAGAAGTTAAAAATACTATCTATTATTCTGAATGTTTTCCAAGGTAAGAATGAATTTTGGCCTATAATTTATTTGCATATGTTGACATACATTTTCATATGTCGGTTCCTATCAGGAGCTAACAGAAATACACTATATAGTATGTAATTTTTATACAAAAATTAAAATAGGGGTACTCACTACATTTGCTATAGCATGCTATTTGTGTTATTTTGCTAAACCCGTCGAGTTTCTACAGTCATTTCCTGTATAAAATTGATGGGTTTAGCACAATAGCATGCTATAGCAAACGTAGTGAGTACCCCTAGTATAAGCAGTTTATAACTTACTGCTTTGTTTCTGGCGATCTGCTTTTCTAACTAATATACTAAATTTTCTCTTAAACTTTTATATTTTAAGGTGTAGAAGTGAAGGAAAAGATTACGAAATATTAGAATTAGGCTCAGAAGAATATATTGATACACCAAAAGCAGTCTTAGAAGAAACAAGCACAAGAATAGCATATTCTCTGGAAAAATATATAGAACCTCCATACAGATTACAGCTGTCAACATTTAGGTACTTTAGTTCATATAAATTAAACTAAACTAGGTCATTCTAATAAAAGATAAAAACCTCAAATGGAGGTTTTATAAACTTAACAAATCTTGGCAGAGAATTTTATATTTGATAAGATAGCTTTCGGAAGGAGGTACATAGAGGAAGAAGGCTTAACTGGCCTGGAATTGTTTGCAAGTAAATAATCTACTATTAACCAAAATGTATATATAAAAAAAACCCACTAATTATAGTCATCTCATATCAATAAATAAACCCAATTGGTGGCGCCCAACAATATCAGGATGATATTATTAACTTATTTTACTCCATATTAATGTTTTAAAGATTAATTTTGACCACTTATTTTTATTTCAGGCCTTTATCATGCCCCATGCCATCTTGTAATTTATCACTATGTCCATCAGCATTACTTATTCATCTGCAGCAGTGTCATAGAGATTTGCCCAGTTCAGAATTAGAATTATCAGGAAATATTTCTACTTTTGATATATATGGAAGACTATGTCAACTTGAAGCACTGGAACCAACCCCAATCCACCTTTTTAAAGTAAATGATGGAATGTAAGAAATTAATGACAACATTAGCAATTATATAATAACATCAATGCTTATAACACTTACAATTCAAATAATAAACAACTAGAATAATCACATGAATAAATATGCACAAATAGAGATGATAAACACACTTATAAGAATGAACATATAAGCAACCTTAATACTTAATTGAGAATAAAATTTCATTTGTGGTATTAATTAATTGTTGGAAATTACTTGGTTATCGTTACAGGGTATATACGTTTTTAATAGATTCATACTAGATTGAGTAGGATAAATTAATCATGCATAAAAAAAAACTACAATAAGTTAAGGACTATTTAAGGAATGGATATAAAGTCAATAAGTGACATAAACAGCAGGGTATATTTATAGTGTTGTTTCATTAAATACCAATAGTTCGGAGTTTCTAAAACTCCAAACTTATCTTTTAACTACCTAAAATTAACCCCAAAATACTATAAAAAAGCAGGATGAGGCAGAGGGGATATTTATTCTTTCTGCCCTAAAAATATTATTTACAACAATATCTCCAAATAAAATAATTACCCTTACGATAATTTGACAGAAAAATAATAGTTTAAAATTAATCCAACTACGTGTTGATAATTTAAGGTGAAGATCAAAACTCAATAGTAAAATAACTGTCTTACGACTTCACCACTTCATTTTTATCTATATTCATTCGAACATGAGGTTTCATTATAAAATTACCCAAAAACCATTTAGAAAAAAATTATTTGGCAGCTGAAGATGGCATATTAGCCAAAACTGAATGCAATCATAAATAAAATGGCAGAGTAAGTAGTAAGGCAGCCTTTTATTTAACTATTTAACACAACTATATGAAAATAATTTATGGTTCATATTTCTAACCAGGAACTATCTTATCATCCATCTAATGACAAAATACAACTTCTTTGAATTTTTCTAGAATAATACATAAAAAATAAGCATCACAGCCTGTTAAAAAAAATTGGCATTAGAAAAAACTTCAGTGAAATAATCTCACATTTCTTAAATGTACTTGATTCTTGTGAGGAAAGATACCAAGTTAAGTTTACCTTGTAACAATAAAACATTAAGCATGATTATGAATATTAGTTGAATAACTGTAATACAGATATTTGACAGGTGAAACATAACAGGTACCCTGAATTTCCGGTTTTACTACATATGTGCTGGTTAAGCGAGAGGGAAGTGCCAGCATTAACTTCAGAAAGATGGTTAGCAGCATGGCTTTCCAGTCTTTATATTGTGCCAATGTGGTTTCGCCTGCAGTTTGTGGCCTACTCACCTACACAGACTGCTATTACATATGTTTGTAAGTTTTATATTAATTATAAAGAAACCGAAAACTAATTGCTTTATTTCTAACCTGATTTTTATTTTTCAAATAGGTAAGGCAATTGAGACAAAAAATTTAATGTCACCGAACGAAATAGCAGAAAGTATAAATGTAATGCTTGTGCAAGAAAAATCATTGGCTCGTCTATATTCAAATGAACTATCACTTTATGTTGAAGTTAATACTTATAGCAGTAAACAAACAAGTCAATATTCTTAGATCATAACTGTTTAAAAACAGTATAAACAAATTTTGTTTACAGTCAAAATAAAAGATTTTAGCCTAAATCACTTTTTAAATTTCTAAAACATAATACATATACCATTCTGGCATCTTATATTATGACTATGATGGTGATTGTTATCATTATGATTCACCACTTATTTCTTCCTCCCTCTTTTCCTGATGCATGATGAAGATAAAATCCATAAAAAGTAAGTATGAGCTAAACTAACAGGTAGGCATCCAAGAGGTAGGGCGATGCTTGGCTGAGAGGATTGTATGAAGTAAGATCTAGGAGATTTAGGCTAAAACTGGTAGTATTAGCTTCGAAAAATAGGATTTGCCAAATATATTATTATTATAATCAGTTATCAGTTGTTAATACCAAGGATGACATATCCTACAAAGCTATGATACTGATACAGCTGACAAACTTATATTAATACCAATATTGTTATTAGTTAGTAGTCTATGTTCTGTTGGAAAAAAATAAGTTTAAACTAGTAAATGATTGTCAGAAAATATTGGGTTGTTCCACATGAAATGTCCGTTTTTATAGTTTCTGAAATACATAAAGGATTTTGTAGGTCTCTGTTGTTTTCTTCAGAATGTTTACATATTTAAAGTAAACAGTTACTAAGCATCTACCTTTGTATTATAAACATTAGCTTCCCAATCAATTACCCACTTTTTAGTATACCTCCAAATATGAACATAGAAACCACGATTTTCGAGTAATATTTTTGTGCGAGATTAAACTCGGCCATTCAGCAGCTGAGGCCGCTAGAAATATTTGCAAGGCGTTTGGGGAAGAGAGTGTTAATGAACGGATCATTCGCCGTTGGTTTGCTAAGTTTTCAGCTGGGGATACCGACTTGGAAAACTTGCCCCGAGGAAGACTTCCGTCCGTAATAGACAACGATGTCCTCAAACATACAGTAGAAGGAAACCCCTACCAAACAGTTAAATACTCTCATCACAACTAAATGCAAGTGCATCTACCATTTTCAGACATTTAAAGTGTATTGGGAAAGTAAAAAAGCTCGATACATGGGTACCTCATGATCTCACGGAGGGGCATGAAATGAATGAAGTCCCCATGTTTCAAAACATACCATGCAAAAATTGAAAGAACTGGGCTACGAAGTTCTTCCAAACCCATCATATTCTCCCTACTTGTCTCCAACAGATTACCACCTGTTCAGGAATTTAGACAACTTCGTCAAAGGAAAACTTTTTGAAAATGATGATCAAGTGAAAAGTGAGTTATCAGATTTTGTTTCACTTCAAAGCTCCGAGTTTTTCAGTTCGGGAATAAAAAAGTTGGTGTCACGTTGGGAAAAATGTGTAGGAATAGAAGGTAAATACTTCGAATAAAATTATCTCGTGTTCATATCGTATTTTCAATAAAAATCCTCTAACTTGAAAACGGACATTTCATGTGACACAACCCAATAAATACTTAGGCTTTTCTTTTTCTGACAATAATCAACTATTGACCCTAAATATTTAGAAAATATACTTTACTTATTACCAAATGAGAACAGAATTATATATTAAACATATACTAACCTCATTACTTCTTTAATGTCGTCTTCATGACCAAATGAAAAAACTAGGTCAGCTTCATCAATCACAAGAACTTGAAGAGAAGGATCAAGGGAAAAATTACCAGCTTTTAAATGAAGGACAGCCCGCCCTGGTGTAGAAACAACAATTTCAGGGCAATTCTTAAGTACAGCACGTTGGGTTCCGACTTCAACCTGTAAAATTCGAATATATTAAATACTTTTATAAATTCATACAGTAAATTATAAATTATTTTTATATGAAATACTCTAGAATTAAATAAGACTTTTGATTTGTCACATTGTCATATTTACTTAACAGGAACAATGTGATACCTTTTAAGGAAAGCATTAACAACCAGCAGGTATAAGATGGACAATAATGATTTCAGTTTGGTATAGTATTTCTAATATTTAATAATATTCATTTATATAATATATTATTATAAATTTTTTTAAGTTAATTTTTACACTGTGAGATCTAACTTGTACGAAATATACATTTGTAGTAAGACATTTTGATCCTCTGGCCTAACTCCATTTAGTCTTCTTCAACAAATTCACTCATTTAAACAATTTACATTTATGAATAAAAATAAATTCCAGGAATGAATATTAATCATTCATCATGAGAGGGATTGATTAAAATAAATAAATAGTAAATGAAACGAAGAAAAAATATTAATTAAAAATATTTTTTAAAAGAAATCAATGATAAAATTTAAAAAATCATGATACCTGAGGAGAAATGTCCACAACTTTGATTTCTTGAGAACATTTAATCAGCAACTGTTGAAAGTTATTATATATTTGACGACTAAGTTCTTTACTTGGAGCCAAAATTAGTGCTAGAACTCCAGTTACATTGCTATCCTGGAATAAATAACAAATAGTACTGAAATAATAAAATACTGAAAATTGCATCATTTAATAATAAAAATATTAACAAAGGGCTCTTTATCTTTTCTACCACAAGACAACTAAACTTAAACTAATTAATTAAAATGAGTTCCAAATAACTGTTAGAAATACTTGATCAATTCTTTATCACACCTAACTGAATAAAGACTGAAACAATTCTTAAACATATTCTTTATGAAATTCCTGATAAAAAAAATAGGATCAGAAAATCTAATTGTTGCTTCTTCAGAATACGGGTTGTTCAAGAGAGTATCATGATAAATAGACCAATCAACAAAACACTCCAAAGTTTAATGCCCAAAAATGCTTCAGAGACCCCCAGATCTCCAAATCAGATAAGCAGACTCTCTTAATTCATGAGAAAACATTTTGCAATCTATGTTGTAGGAATATATACCAACCAGGCACAAAGAAGAATAGAACAAAGTTTATTTTATCCATACGGAATGGATCATATGGAGGGTACGTTATGGCTCGTGTAAGCTGAAAGACATACTGAGGATGCTAGAAGTTATGCATGAAACCAAAAAACGTTTTGGACCACAACTATAATTACAAAAGGGTAGACCAGCTGAAGGCACTAGGAGTAACCTTTTATGTATTCAAAGCTCGATGTTCGCAGCAGAGAATCGGGACAACTGGCAGAAGCTGATCTAGGAGAACCTGAACCAGAAATGAGTCGTCAGCAAATTAAGAGGATAAATAACATTACTCACATTGGATTATTTTGCATTTTATTTGGTTTCATTTTCATATATTTTAACAGATTTTAAAAAATATGATGTGCAATAATTGAAAACAAGAAATTGGTGTGTTCTTTTATAAAGTGCAGCTCAACCAACATATTTCAGCTCAGAAAAACAATTACTGTAACCAAATAACAATACACCATAAGAATATTTATTATGGTTAATAATTAGTCCTAGCTATTAATATTATCAATAACTTATAATATAGCTTAATATCAAATAACTTCAAAAATTTATCAGGTTCCCACCGCCTGACTACTAGTATAAGTTGTCTGACTCTCACGACCCATGGGCTGCTCTGATTGCACATTAATCCATCAAAATATGCCTTCATAAATAGAAACATACATAATATATAAATAAAGTGGAAGGCTTGAAAATCATTTGATACAAAAAATGTTAAGGAAACTTAAAATAGTCATAAATAGTCAACTAAAAGTGCTGCTCATAGACCAAACTAAAAACTTGGATTCCCCATCCTTCCAATGAAAAAAAAAAAAGTTAACTACATACATTTTTTTTTACTGATCATTAGTTGTCAAAATGCTAATACCAATAGATAGACCAATAGGCTAAATCAGATGATTTTCTAATATACGAATAACCCTGAACTATTACAATTAAATTTGATTAAAAAACTTCTTACAGTAATTGTAGTTTTATTTGCTTTCGTTAATTCCTTTAGATAAATTAAAAGAAAAATTATATTTCAAAAAAAAAAAATAAATAATAAAAAAATTAAACAACAAGTAGCACATATTCAGATACATAAGGAAGATCTAAAGAATAAAATTCATTAACCATTTATGCAGGAATATATCGATGTTTATAACAGAAAAATATTATTACTAAGATTCATTTATCAGAACAATAATCAAAATAACCTATCTGTCATTAGAAGGTAAATGTTGTAAATCACTTTTTGAAACTTCAAGATTTCTAGATCTAGAAATAAAATAACACTCTTCCATCATGTCAATTTAATTTCAACTCAAAACAATTGACGTAACTTGAACTACAATATAAAATTGAAACAAGAATTAACATTCGAAAGATGTAATTGATATCACAATTTTATATAACAAGAGCTGATTGTTAGCATTTGTAAAGGTACGAATAGATAAATGCAGCCAGAATTATGATTTTTTACCTCAAATTAAATAACTGATCATAAAACAATAACTAGATTAAAAGTATATAAATATTAATAGAAAACTTAGCATTAAAAAGACTGCTCATAAACAAAAAAAACAAAACATGGGAACACTTACAACAGTTCACACCCAAATTAAATAAAAAATGGATAAGGATACACAGGCCTAACAGAATAAAGAAGAAAATCCTGTTCAGACAAGTTTCTAATAATGAATAAGTCACTGTTAATTAAAAGAAACGGACATTATATTCACCACACATATATGAAATTCAGGACTAATTAGACATTAGAATACCTGTTTAATGGAAAGTATCTTCTGGATAATCGGAACTGCAAATGCACCTGTTTTCCCTGATCCTGTTCTAGCTTTAACAAGCACATCCTTTCCATCTAAAATTAGTGGAATTGCTTTTTCTTGAATAACAGTTGGTTCAATCCATCCTAGTTTTGCTATTGCCTATAAAGAAGGACGAAATAAGTATAACCGAAAATGTACGGTTGCAATTTAATGTCACCGTAAAAATAATTAAAAAACTAAATTACTTTCAGTATTCGATCATCAAGTCCCATTTCATGAAAATGCTTCACAGCATCATCACTGCTTTTTTCAGTCATTCTACAGAAAATATTACTATATCACTGAAGAGCCAACCAAGAACACGATGTAAGGACAAAACCGATGACACGTGGTAAGTAACCTTACAAATGGCGGAAGAAGAAGGGGTTTGTTGTTAAACCTTAACCAAGGCTAGTCCAGGAAAATGAATCTCAAAAATAAGCTCATTCAAGTAATGAGAAAAAACAATTCTTTAATAACAAAAGTTTTATTTTCATTTCCTTTAATAAAAATCATAAAGAAACATAAATAAATGTTGCATTGACTTTTAATATAGAACATTAGGCTTTTATATTACAAGGCTAAAATATTGTATTCTTACTTTATGGTGAATTATTATTAAAATTAGCTTTGAAATATTTTGCTATTCATAAAACTATTTTAATTTATTTATTAACAAATAATTAATTCTTCGATGGAACAATATCTTTAATAGAATTTGTCAGAAAAATTCAATTAATCAAGTTCCTTATAAAAATAATTAAATGAACCACCTTTGAAATCAAATATTAAGCAAAAAAAAAAATATATGCATTTTGTATGCGCAATTTTTCATTCAATTATATCGAATATTCTCTGTTTATTCATTTTCTCTACTAAAAATAATTAACCACGTTCTTATGTTTAAGAAGAATCGTAGGATGAGAGATCAGTCAATTTTGTCGTTCTACTCTTGTGTCCAAATAAAAAAATCTTAAGCAATATTTTGCGTTGAGTACTTACGTGTGCTTCTCCCACTGTATCTTCTACTGGCACGCAATTCCAGAACTATTCCACCCAGTGAAGGTTCAAATTATTTTCGTGGTACCCAGACACTCCGTAAGTATTAGTCTCTCACGTTGTTCTCTACAAATTCTTTTGATTGTGCCGTTTCGACTTCATATTTGAAGTTACTCTTTCTGAACAAAATAGCTGCTCCATTAAAAGTGCCTTTTATCAAGCAATAGAGGTCATTGAAACCTCTTTATCGCTCACACAGTTCAGCGATTTCTTCTAATAATTCTTCCCATTGATTTCTTGCCAGCAAAGACTGTGGGAAACTTCGACTTGAGGTTTTCTTGTACAATTGTCATAATCCACATATAGTTCTAAACTTCGCTGCCAGACAGGGCAACTAATATGGTCAGCGATTTCTTCCTTCTGCGCATAAAAGCCCACATACTCGTACTTCACTCTCGACGGATGACCCTTCTCACCAAATCGTTACATCTATTCAGTTGGATTCTTTTTGATATCTCGCTAAGTGATTGTAGCCATGACATATAAGCAGGAATTATAATCTTACAAAGAACGTTGTGATGTCTTAAACGATTAGATAAGAAATCAAGGCAAAGAAGTTAGGGTTTGTGATTGTTAAGCAGTTTAGGTAATTAACTTCGAGAAGACCGAATAAATGGCCATTGGCAATAATGACACTTGTTTGCGCTTTTGGTAGACAATGAAGCTTGTAAAAACGTGAACATTTTCAAATATCTTGGTTGTTATTTGGATGCTGCAGGGTCGTTTGAGCATGACCTGAAAATAAGGTTGAACAGGCCCATAAGACTTCCCCAATACTACATCCAATCCTTTGGAATACAGAGATTTCTACAGAGAACAAGTGCCAAATGTTCTGAGCCATAGTGGAGTCTATCCTAACATAAGCTTCAGAAACATGGACTATGAACTCCCGTTTGTATTCGAGGGTGCAGGCGTTGGAGATGGATTTCTAGAGGTGTATACAGGTCACCAGTTTTGACAAAGTTAGAAATGAAGTTGTTCGCCAGAGGATGGATGTGGATATATCAGTAAATGAAAGGATCGGGGCACGCAGACTAATATGGTATGGGCATGTTAAAAGAATGCAAGAAGAATGTTAGCCCAGTAGAATCCTGGATTGGGTTCCGCCAGGAAGAAGAGGGCGTGGACGACCCAGAAACAGGTGTATTGAAGGAGTCCAAAAAGAAATAGCTGGCCGAGGCCTGCAAGAAGATGATTGGGGGGACTGAAGCTTGGAGCGCTGCTCTGACTGGTTAAGGCAACCCTTGATAGGCTATAAATAAAGTAAAGTAAATATCTAGATTTTTACTGGATTACACGGTATCACGTACATTGCATGCTAATTCCTTTACCGAAACTCAGCATTCTAGTAATTGCCTGGTTGGGGAGATAGAAATGAAGAAAAAAATTTACTTAAATCCGCAAAACATAGAATAACAAAAAGCTGATGTTAATCCTTGCAGATGATGAAGAATTTTTCAGAGGAAGGAAGAATCCTTCATTATGCTACCCTTCTGAGGGAATGTAGAATGGTGATCCAGAGCCTCTGCTAAGTCAGGTACTCTCAAAGATACTCATCCTAATGAAACCTTTTTTTTTTATTGTATTTTTTCTAACAGTCCTTCTTATTATTAAGTTTGCTAACAGTTACAGTCTCCCATCAAATCAATAATCTTGGTGTAAAGTGATTACTATTTACTTTTAATTATAGGGGCTACTTGTTGCATGGTGGTTAGCATAACAGTCTCTTATGCCACTTAGGATTCATTTATTAATGGGAGTAAAAAATCCTTAGTTATGCCGTCCTTCGGAGGGGACGTTAAAAAGTGGCCCTGAGCCTGTGCGATGTCAGGTACTCGTTAAAGATCCCTATTCTAATTAAACCTGGATAGGAAAAAATATAGGACTCCCACAGTAGCATCCGTGGATTAGCCATAGCAACATAAAGGGATGTTATATAATAAATAAACATTTAATTATAAAATTACTGCACAATGATACTTTTCAATTAATAAACTGTGAACTGTAATTTATAATGGGAAGTACACGTCGCAAGAAGCCGTCTTTAAGAAGCTGAATAGAATGATGGTCAGAATCAATATTTGGTCCTGAAAACCCCTCAGCCAATTCAGCCCCTAGCTACTTATGATCCCATACATTAACCTCCTTATGTCTCTGGTCCACACCCTTTTCCCATCCTCAGATATTAAAGAAACCAATTAAAATATTTTCTTTAATTTAATTCTTCAAGAACTTTTTACTAGGCTCCTTACAGAAATGAAAAACAAATCGGACTTAAAAATTCCACTAAAGACTAGATGTGCTGTTGATCAAGCTGTTAAACTGACTGACCCATTAAATGGCAATATACCAATTAACTCATTATCCACATGCAACATTTATACCTCTCAACAGACTATACTGCCACAGAATAAGAGAAAAATGCAGGGCAAAATCGAAGTAACATGGAACTAGATATCTATTAGATAAAACTTATTGTACTAATTTCTTTGAAATTTACAATCCACATCCTGATATCCTTCATCCTCATCACTTTGAATGTATTAAAGCAAACCTGGATTTTCATCTCTAAAATTGAACATCATCCTGAGTTAACATCCTGCAAAGCTCTTGGACATGATCTTATAACTACTCTAACTTCAAAATTATTCCTTCACTTACATGTATAATGTATTCCATTCCACAAATTTCCCTCCTCCCTGGGAAATAATCCATCATTAACAAGATAATCAAACCAAAAAACACTAGAATCTAGAATATTTGTCCTCTTACTGCCCCATCTCTCTTTTATGTATCATGGATAAGATTCTAGAAAACCTGCTGTAATACATAAGTTCCATCTTTGATTCCAATCATATTATCCCAGATCATAAGTTTGGATTCCAAATATTCTATACCACTAAGCAGCAATGCAATCCTGTGGTTGTAGTTGTTTATTCTAGTTTTATTAACCTCAATTTATGCTACTGTGGCTAATCAAAGTATGCTACATACGGAGTCATAATTTGTGCCTATCCAGGTTTAATTAGGATAGAAATCCTCAAAGTACCTGACAACAAACAGGCTCAAAACCACTATTTTACGTCCCATTTGAAAGAGGTTTGTTTTGGATTAAAGGCATAAAACCCTAAGGTCATCAACGCCTATCTCTGAAAGAGGTATAACCAAGGGTTTTTACTCCTTTTAAAAAATCCTAGGGTCATTCCAGGTTTGAACCAGGGACTTTTGGCATAGGCATAGAAGGCTGTTATGCTAGCCATTGCACCACCATTGATAACCCTCTTCCTCCCCTCATTCTGTGGTGAATAATGTCTTATCTGCATTGGAGCTGGGTAGTACTGCATGGAAGCTTTTCAAGAATGTAGAACAAGTCTTTGAGACTGGCACCCAAGACTGCTTTACAAACTTTGTAAATTCCTCTCTCCTACATACTTCCTCACCATCCCAGAACTTTCTGATTTAGCATACTTTTTGTTGTACTGCCATTGGGTAGTTTCTCTACATGGGTATCATGCCTTTATTTAATATTATACTCACATTTACTTGATGCATTTAGTAATACAATTGTAAATTTCAATAAATATATATTTTTAGAAAATTAATAATCATTTTTACTTACTGTTTATCAACCTACAATTAAATACAAAATAATTTAAAACTCAGTTTTCGTTTTTGCATCTCAAACTGAGTTCTTGGTTTTTTTTGGCCTCGTAATACAAGGAACAAGTAGGATAGCTATTGAAATTAAAGATAATTTATAATAATACTATAAATTCCACCTGAAATCAGATGAAGACAAGATTAAAACTCCTCCAACATAATGAATATTCAGTAAAGATTCAATATCCACCACTGATATTGAACCTAGAATAGAAGGAAAAAAGATCTTAAGTAAGTTAAATTGTGTTCTTTGGAGTTCAATTATATTGCCCTAAACTATGAGGCTAATATAAAAATCTATAATGACATATAACTCTAAAACATGGGTCATTAATGATAAACTTCACAAAAGGCTGTTGGATACAGAAATGGAATTCATGAAGAGACACTAAGAAATCCAGACAAAGAGTGTAAAAAATGAAATAACATGAGCAATAATGGAGATGGAAAAGAAGATCCTTAGTACAATTGAAAAAATAAGGTTTAGATGGTTTGAACCTGTCCAAAGAATGTCGATTGAAATGATACCAAAAACTACTATGGAGCTAAAATTAGAAAGAAAAGTAAAAGACAAAGAATGGAATGGAAAGATAAGATGGAAGTCTGACGGCATCACAGACAGCAACCTTGGTTAGGGAAGAGTGAATAAATCCTCTCAAAAAATCACAACTGCATAACTCCTAAAATAGAGAGCTAAATGGCCCTAATTCGAGGAGCAAGCTGGAGCTTTTATATCTCTTAAGACAGGTGCAACTGGGATTAGATTTGAGCTATCTTGCAGTTATATACTAACGCAAGTTACATAGATACGATCACTTTTCCTTCATTTAAATTCAGCTAGAAACATTTAAAAGGAATATCTTGCTTTATTTTGAGGCATCAAAAATGACAGTAACTACTTGGCGGTGTTTTTACCTTAAATGGATACTTAATTTAAAAATCCTATAGGGCCCTTCATTAACAATCTTATGTCTCCAAGGTTGAATACCACTACTAATAATTAATTTGAGACATAAATTAAATATATAAATGTCAAGATGTTAGATTATATCTCAAAATCAATTATAATTAAAAAAAAGAAGCAGTAAAGTAAAAATATGATTTGTTTTTACTAAAATTTATTGTTTTAAATGTTAACTTAAAATTATTTAATTAATCTTTTCTCGCGCGGATCTCATTACTGCGTATGGGGAGTGTCCCACAGGTGGCGGATGTGGGGATGGTCGGTGGAATTTCCTCAGAAGCTCCTCCTGGCTAAGTCCGATGGACTCGCTGAGAGTAGGCAAAATCTCTCTTATTTACACTTAATTTATTAAATAACATCTCTAATTAGATTTTAAACTTCACTTTTCAGAATTTAACACCATTTGTTAAACAGTGTTTTGGAGACAGGATTTATTTGTAACCTCACAATTTAATTTTGTCTTTCTTAGACTTTTTACACTTCTGCATGAAGATATGCACACTCCAGAAGAAGCAATTTAAGTTAGATGTTATATGTTTGTAGTGTGTTCATAACTAAAATAAACATTTCCTGTAACATTGGTTGAGGCATGAAAATTAATCTCTTTTTTTTTTTTTTAATTCTCAGTTAAGGAAAAAAATAAACAAGAAAATCCTTATCAGAAAAAAAAAAAAAACTTTTCCAAAGTGATTTATATCAGCAAATATAATTAGGTATTTCAAAATAATTCCAACAGTAAGTATCTTCAGTTTTTTTAAACAATGATATATTTCCTCTACATTTCATCACTTTCTTAACAAGAAATACCATATGAAACTAAGAAATAACTTTTTAATACAAATAATAAACTATAGTAAAAAATACAAACAAATTCAATAACATATTAAAAATAAATAAAAAACAAATGCCTTATAAAATACTTAATAAGCTGATAGCTCAAACAATATTTGTCAGCCTGCTCAAAATTGCATTCTATTTCAGACAAAACTGGATAAGTAAAACATACAAAGGATACATTATTGCGGAAAATTGAAATTACAAAAAATCTTGTCTCTTTTTTCAAGTCCTTTGAACTTGTATATGAAACTTACAGGTAGGCATTACTTGTACTTCAGCTGTTACAAGGCAGTTAATACCAAGATTTCCTAAAGCACCTCTGAGAAGGCCTGATGTAAATGCAATATACATAGGTGCAATGTCTAATGACTGTTTTCCAGCAGAAATCTTAGCCATAAATCGAAAATTGTTATCTTGTAAAACATAAACTCCTTGGTGGTTAGTACGTAAATTATCAATAGGTTTTTTGTATATTGAGGACCAAAAGTCTGTACAAATAAATTTCACTGTGTCTAATTCATCTTTAAATCTTGGCCAATCCTTAGTCAGTCTCTCAATTATTCTATATCCAGTAGAAAAACCAAAATATTCTAAGGTTGTGAGGTTGGTTTTGCTATCTTTTTGCCCAGAATTAACAATATAATTTACTAATTCAAAATGTAAAAATTCCAACAACACTTCGTCGGCTGACATTATTCAAACTTAACCTGTAAAAGCTAAACCTCCTAAAAGCAGAAATATAATATCGATAGTCATAATGAAACCGTGAAATTCGAAAATGATATTAAAAACTTAAGAATTATTGAAATATTAATCAAATCTGTAAGGAAATATTATAATAATATTTTTTTATACTTCAAAGAACATTCTTACTCATGAATAAAAATAAACACATGCTTTAGTTATGACCGAAAAACAGTAAGCTTTTTTCAGTCAAATGCATAATTTTTTCAGGTAAATTCATAATTTTTTAAACCAAATTCATAATTTTTTCAATCACATTCATAATTTTTTTCAGTCAAATTCATAATTTTTTCAATCATATTAATAATTTTTTCAGTCAATTTCATAATTTCTTGTACCCATGTTATAAAGTTAATTTAATGAATAATATATAATTTAAAAATTGGTTTGCTACCAATAACTTAAAATTTGTATTAAGTATTGTTGTTTTTTATGAATTTATCGTCACTTTATGTTACTGTGCTTAATCCGACGGCGCATGCGGGAGTCTTAAGTTTTGCCTACCAAGGTTTACTTAAAATAGGGATCTTTTACGAGTTCCACTTTTTAAATCTTTTAAGAGTCACCTGTGGTGCACAAATATAGGGCGATCTGCTGGTTTTGGACTTGTGGCCTTAAGCATAGAAGGCTATCCCTACTCCACAGGTGACCCTCAATGCATTCAACGAGGTGTTTGAATCTGCCAGGTTTGAACCTGTGACCTTGGGCATATTAATCTTTAACACCTTGCTGAATGCATCCAGGGTCACCTGTGGAGTAGTGGATAGCATAACAGCATCTTTTAAGGGACGAAATAACCAAGGATTTTTACTCCCTAAAAGCAAATATAGAGCCATCTTTCAGGTATGAACTCGCGTTCTAGTGAATAGAAGGATGTTATGCTAGCCACTGTACCACAGGTGACCCTCAATGCGTTCAACAATATGTTTGAATCTGCGGGTTTGAACCCATGACCTTGGACATATTAATCCTTAACACCTTTTAGAAAGCATAAAGGGTCACCTTGGAGTATTGCTAGCATAACAGCTCTCTATGCTTAAAGTCGCAAGTTCAAATCCAGCAGATCGCCCTATATTTGCTTTTAGGGAGTAAAAATCCTTGGTTATCTCGTCCAAGATGCTGTTATGCTAGCCGCTACTCCACAGGTGACCCTGGATGCATTCAGCAAGGTGTTTAAGATTAATATGCCAAGGTCACGGGTTCAAACCTGGCAGATTCAAACACCTTGTTGAATGCATTGAGGTCGGTCACCTGTGGACTAGTGGCTAGCATAACAGAATTCTATGCTTAGGTAGTTTTTGTTTTATATTTATTTTTTTATACTTAGATACTGAAGTCCAAATTGATTGTCTGTACATTATCGAAGGACTGTCCAGAATAATAAGAATTTATTATTATTTATTATTAAGTCGCAAGTCAAACAGCAACGTCATATTTGTGCACCACAGGTGTCTCTTAAAAGATTTAAAAAGTGAACTCGTAAAAGACCCTATCTTAAGTAAACCTGGATAGGCAAAACTTAGGACTCCCGCTGCACCGTCGGATTAAGCACAGTATTATGAAGTGACCTTAAATGGATAAACACAACAAGATTTAATAAAAAATTTTAAGTTCTTGGTAGGAAACCAATTATTTAATTATTCACCCATTATTCATTAAATTAACTTTATAAAAGGATACAAGAAATTATGAAATTGCCTGAAAATAAGAATTGATTGAAAAATTATGAATTGGACTGAAAAAATTATGAATTTGATTGAAAAAAATTATGAATTTGACTGAAAAAAATATGAATTTGACTGAAAAAGACATCTTTAAAAAAAACTAAGTTGTAATTCCGCTTTCGCAAGAACTTTTTCATATCTAGGGGAAGTTTACCTGAAACGGTTCACTCCCGCGCGGGTCGCGTTTTGGAGTTAGTTGCAGCTATATCTCATCATGCCGTCCTCTAAACGCTATAGACCGTTCCTTCTATCCATTATTAATTGGTCCTCCATTGATAATGGATAGAAGCCCATGCCATAGTCCACAAATCCATGCCGTGCGTCTCGGCTAAGGATGTTGTGTTTGCAAGACTCCATACAGGTTGACCCACGGTTATCCCATAGCTCGGGCACCTTAGCCTCTCTCAATACTCCACATTCTCACAGAATGCCTACAATATATTGCTTCACGTATTCAACCTAACAACTGTTTGGTCTCTGTCTCTCCTCCTCTCTGATTCCTTTCCTCATATACCTAACATTATGCGCTTCCTAGTCACACAATCTTTATGTCCAGACCTAACCTATACTCTCCTTCTACTTCTATAATCATATAACCTAGGGATAGGGGTCGATGAAACTAGATCGGGAATGGGCAACCTAAACTCGCTTTGGAACGGTTCCAAAGGCTGAGAGTTAGCGATCCAGCTGGATCAGGAAAGCTCGGCTTAGAACAAGTGGAAAATGACGGAAATGGATCGGTAACTAGTGGGGAATGGTGGAACTGGAGCTGGAGCTGTATCTGGAATGGAGCTCCCAGTTCCACCTACTAATATAAGCGGTTTTTGAAACAAACTAATGCCATACAGAAGGATTTATGTCAGCTCCGTTTCAAGCAAATAAATATGTTAACAAGGAACTTGAAATTTATGATAATTAATAAACCTAAAAAATAAAAGTAATATGATGTAGATTTCTATTTATTCCATGCGATTTTCTCAGTTGGATTTTTTTAAATGTCCTAAATATTATCATATGTACGAAAATGTACAATAAGTATTACATGAAAGAAATTTTCTTCAGGGGTATTCTTTGTGAATATCTTTTTTATTAATCGGAATTTTGTCAAGTTTATGGCTCAATTTGTATATTATTTTTTTCTTGCTATCTTTATAATTATCATTCCAGTATATAAAACAGTAAATTAATTTCAACCATATTTCTGAATCTCGCTTCTTTAAACTTCTTTGAAAAGTTCACATTCCAAATATTTGGAGGTAAATTTTTGGAATAAAATAAGTAAAGGCATCTATCTGTTTTATTTATTGCTTTCAACTGAAATAAGCAAATCTACATAATCTTGGTGAATTGAATTTATAAAGGTTTTTTCTTTTGTTATTAATGATTTTATTTGCACCTGTAAAATGTTTACAATAAGCAAATGGGATTTTATAAACAAAGAGACATGGCATGGTTAGGCATGAGGGAGACAGCACCCAGTGGTGCATCCTCCTGAAAATTTATGTAAGTTAAATTTATATTTGTAGTTGGTTGCTATTAAAGTTTTGTTTTTTGATTATTATCAATTAAACATTTTTAATATACTGCAATTGTTAAATAAAATCAGGTGAGGCATTGCTTCTGAAGTTTCTTTCAATTTTGTGAGGAATTCAGCAAGCTAAGTATAAACAATGCATAATCGTTTTTCTTCTTATATATATATAAACTTATTGGAACGGTAGTGAAACTGTATCCGTAATTTGGAACGGTTCGATTTGTGTATTGGAACGTGGTACAGTGTTAAGGCGAACATAAACCTGCGGGGGTTGATGCTATAAAAAATAATAAAAATAAAAAAGTACTGGTAGACATAGAGCAACTGTTTAGAGCTTACTAATCATTGCACTTTGAAATTATGTAAAAGAACTCACACTAACAAGAAAAGCCAAAAATGTCGAGAAAATATACATTGAAAAGTTTTATCAATAACTGCTACAATCCGCTTTACATAAATGTAAGACTTTCATATTGCAATTGATTCTGCAATATCATAGTCATTTTTAAACTTTAAAAGAACATTTTTAGCTTCTATAGATTCTCGAGACATGGATAAGAGGAAAAACCCTGTAATTGAAGTATGGGCTCTAGGAAGATAATGAGATCTCCTAAGTCATGAAACTGGGAAGACTCCAATGAGCAGGCTATGGAGGCAGATGATTGCAAGATTCCGAAGAAAATTGCTAAGGAGATCTTAAGTAGGAGGAGAATGGGACGACCAAAGTAAGGTGGATGGATGTTGCGGCTGAAGATAGTAGTAGGACTCTTTCAGGTGTGCGAGAGAAAATTTAGGAAATCCAGTTTTCATCAGAAATAGACGTTTTAGGGTCTCCTGAGTCCAAATGACCAAGACCTACAAAAGGGGCTTTGTTTGTGTGGTAAGTTTAGCACAAAAACAAAAAATTGTATAAAACTGAAATTCCATATTTTAGAACACTATATGCCCAAGATGTCACAGAGACTATTTAATCAAAATCCAACTAAAGGAGAAAAGGGCAAAAAATATACTTTATGCAATTTTCGTGTTTTTGAACATAACATTAATACAGATGTAAAGGGGAGCAATGAAAAGCCGATAAAACTAACTGATTTTTATAAATAATAATATAATAGAAATTTAACAAAAACCATGTTTCTATAAAAAATAATGTTTTTTTTTTTTTTTTATTTATTATAGAGATATGGACATGATAGGCGTGAGAAGAATCTACCCATTGGTAGCACTTCAAAGGTTTTTCAGACACGAAGGTCTCGAGGCCATCGCGTTTCAGCCGCCTCGGAGGATGATCAGTAATAGAAGAGATGAGAGATTGCGGACAAGTGGGTTTGGGTGGAGTGGTAATTTGGAGTGAAAGGAGGTATATCTAATTCGGGCTAAGTCTGCAACTAATGGGATATTCAGGTCTTTGTGGATTATTTTATTGGTGACAAAGTAAGGGGCATTTAGGATCTTTCGGAGGATTTTGGATTGCAAGATTGGATGCGAGAGGAATTTGATGGCTTGGTGGATCTCCATAGTTCAATTCCATATGTCCAAATAGGCCTAAGTATGGTAATATAAATTAGTTTTTTGTAGTAGGTGGGAAGTTTTGAACGTTTGTCAAGTAAATGTTGTAATAAGCGATATCTGCGAGCTGTTTCTAGTCGTTTCAGTCTAGTGTGAGGATAAAAAAAATAATGTAATTTATTCTTTAACCTTTTACTTACCTATATATGTATATATTGCATTTATAACTGTATTTGAAAATCCTTAAATTGATTTTAACAATCAAGGTAAGTGAAATGGTGTGTTGGAAGCACCAGATTTTTTTTCTGTGTCTATGTGAAAAATTTAAGTATTATGTGTAGTTTAAAATTGATAAAAAGTTTGAGAAATAAATTAAATGATTGGGGGAAAAAATGTCCTATTACATGGTACTTGTTAAATGGTAAGTGTTTTAAAAAATTCTTTTAAGAAAATTATGTAGTTGGATAAGTTGGTTGAGGGTATCACAAAGAAATTTATATTCCCTCATTGTTCACAGTGTCATCTTTCACTCATACAACATATCCTTACACACTTACAGTAAGTTAGTTATTTTTTCTACCCTATAGATTTCCTAGCAATAATTTATATGGCAAAAAAAGTTTGCAGGGTCAGCTAGTTTAATTTAAAACATATGTTTCTAACGAAACAATATATTTTTGTAAACCTTTTTCAACTCTATTTATTAGTGCTCAAATCGATTTTAACAACCAAGGTAAGTGAAAGTCATGTATTGTTGGCACCAGATTTTTTGTGATATTGTATGTGTATTCATCTAGTCAAATATGCGTGAAATCCTATTAAAAATATAACAAGGGCATGAAAATTCTAGAAAAACAAAACAAAAAATTATTATATTTTCAGAAAAGCTAATATTATTTATAAACAATTTAATTGAATTAATAGAATAATTTTATTAAAACTGCTAGCTGGACAAAAAGCATATTAAGAACTAACTATCACAGGTATACAATAATTAAACTTTCACTTACCTTTGACAGTACAAATATAAAAAGAAAAGTGATGGATTATATAAAATTTAAACATTCATTTTATAATTACATGACTTTATAAGTAAGTAACAAACAAATACATTTCAACACAATCATTTCTTTTGTTTCTTTTTCTCAGCTTCTTCTTCCTTCTCTTTTTCAACCTGTGTTACATATTTATCTATCGTGTCTAAATCTAACATCTGAAAAACATAAAATAAAAACAAAATTAAATATTGGATTAAATCTTATATTTAATAGCAATATAAGAAACAATGATTTTTGTTAAATGATGGTTGATCATGTAGAATAGTGATTCCTCACAGTTAGTCCAAGGACTATTAAACCAGTCATTGAACCAAAAGGAATAGGAATTGGATGTTTTGTAGTGCCTGTTTAACCTATAGTTTAAAAAAATAAACTTTTACGATTGACTTTTGATTATAGACCAAATAAGACAAAAATAAATGAGATACAGAGCGGAGGGTGAGATTAACATTAGAAAAGGTTATATTAGAGATTTCTCAAATAATCTAGTCCCAGAGAGGGACAGGTTGAGATTCCCATCTAAAAAACATCTTAAAAAAAAAAAAGAAGATTAAATTACTACTTATTACACACTTCTTTAAAAGATAGAAGTAAACAAAATTGTGTTAGGTCAAACAAACATTCGAAGCAGGATGGAATTTTGTAATTATAGTTCCCTCATAAGCTTAAGGTATCTCAATATAAAAATTTGTAAGATATCACATTAATGATTAAAACATAATTGTAGTAATATGAATGGACAATTCAACTATTATTAAAGTAAAAAGAACAGTAAAACTATAATTCATTATCAATTACGAAAAATTTGATAATTGTAATAAGTAATTTATTACCACAAGAGGTTGCCCTCTTCTCATAACAGCAATTTCAAGATTTTTATTTCCTGATTGAACCACCTCCAGCAGGGCTTTGACAGCAAATCTTACAACTTCTTCTTCAGTACTCATATCAGCAGTTTCATAATGTTTTTCTAAAAATTCTCTGACTGTTTTAGCTCCCCGACCTGTCGCATTAGCCTGAAATTTTTAAAACAATTTATACAATAATTAAGATGCTTATTATTAATAAATAACAAGTAATACAATGATAAATCCTCACAAGAAACTGCCAACAAAAAATGTGTGAGTTATCTTTGCAAGGCTTTACGTTAGTAAAGTTGTTAAACTCACAGAGCTATGTATGAGAAGGATAAGGATTTAGGCACTTTGTCCCTCTTATAGTATTTAACAAAAGTAATATTTCTCCTAAAAAACCTAACAGATTTGGATTGATTGATAGCAGTTAAATGCATTTATACAAAAATAAATTTATAATACAATATTACTCTCTATTAGATCACAATTGTATGGAAAGATACCATTTTCACCCCAAATTAATTTATTGATTTATTATTTTCAACAATGAGCCTATGCAATAAAAACAAAGAAGAATATGTAAAGGAAACAATTATTTGACCCCCTTTATCTCAAAATTTCACATTTTCAGTTAAGTATAATACAAACATTAAACAAAAAACTAATCAACATACTACCTCCAGCTTTTCTCTGATAATATTGGGCAGATTTTGAATTTTTATAGGCTCGGAAGTTCTACATATCAGTTAAAGGATTCGAGAAAGGATTCTGTCCTTGGCTTGGAGAATGGCAAAGTAGATCTGGTCGATTTTTTAATAAGGATAATGATGTGATGAGCCATTGGGACCAATTATTTAACCAAATTACAAAATATCAAGGAAACTATGATGGAGAAAGCAGAATGTATTATTACTGCAGAAAAAAAAAGACCAGGAATCAATTTTTTCCAAAGCTTCTGAGATAGACATTCATGAAACAGAGAAGTCTCTCAAGTATAACAAAACACTTGAAAAGGATGGAATAGTAGCTAAAGCGACTACTATAATACAATGCATTATATAAACTGATATGTGACAATGGGAGTATGAACAAAAACTTTCCAGATAACTGTCAGTTGACATCTGCCCAATATTTAATTATAGGATATTCCATTGCATAATTTAGCTTTCAAAATCCAATTCAACATAATCTTATAATTAAACATAAGAGGCTTGTCCCCACTGCAAAGAGGGTCTGAGTCAAAACTCTGTACGTCAAAAACTGATGCGAAAATTCTGCTGTGAGTACAACAAGGACCACCATTTCTTGTTCATTGTCTTCAAACAAGCACATTACATTGTGAACAGAGTCAGAGATATATAGAATATTTCAGAAAGAATAGAATCCACACACAAACAAAACTTTCAGAATGAAAGATAATCAATCTCAAGTCAGGATTGGAAACAGATGCGGTCAAGCATTTGGAATCAACACTGGCCTTAGACATGGAGATGGACTTTCTGTAAAACATTTTACAGTCCAGCATGAAGCTGTCAATGAAACCATAAAAACCTTTAGGGTAATAAACAGGATGTGGCAAGTCATATTGGCAGATGTTATTGGCATCTTGGTAGGGGTGAAAGAAGCATGTGAAATTAATCCTGGGAAAGAGAATAGAAGTAGGCCATTAAACAAGGGCAAAAAAAGATTGAGCACATTTGATATAAATTGTTATATTCTTGGAATTGGGCAGGTGGGATGATTATAACAACCATAGTGCAGGCTACACATGACTTTCACTTATCTCGGTTGTTAAAATCAATTTAAGAATTAAACAATAAACTTATACTTGAAGAAAGTCTAAACTTAATTTGGATACAAAGTTAATTCAGTTTCGTTGTAAACATGATTTAGATTAAATAATATAGCAACTAGCTGTAACCCGCGGCTTTGCTAGCGAAAGTTTTATTTTGTCTTTATTTAAAATTGCATAAATGAGTGGTAACTATAAAACGCATTTGATGGAGCAGTTGTTCAGGGATGTGGTAACAAAGAAACTACCAATAAACCACACTTATTTTACTTTTTTTCTTACTAGTGTGTTTTCGTGGTGGCTGCGTCCTCAACCAACTTCTTTATCATATAGTCAAAAACTAATCCATTATTATAAGACGTATAAATTTTCAAGAAATATAAATATTATATTTTTAACAATTACATTTATTAAAGTTGTTTTCAAGTGAAAATATTCCCATTTGTTGTATCAATGTATATCAATTACTTTTATGTTGCAAACGTGACTATATACCACGATATGGTTACAGCTAAAATATATTGAGTAATTTTGGGTATGCCTACTTCTACTGGATCGCTATTGTATATTTAACAGAATTAAATGGCAACTTATTAGACTAAAGTTAGAATTATGGTTGCTGAGTAAAGTGCTTTAAAAACAACTTAACCAATTAGAATAATTAATCTAATATAACTATAAATATCTTGTTTCTAATATCGAGAAACAATGAAAAAATAGAACAGAAATTACACTTCTTTATCTTTGTTTGCAGTATGGTGAATTCAATTTGATAAATAAAATGATTTAAATTAAAATTGCTACAACTTACTAAAGATGTTGATAGTGACTATGTTGAATGAGGTTATATAAAAGAAAAACAGGTGAATAGCAATGAACTACTCTGTTTATGATAAATAAAAGATAATTATTGTGTGTCAGATATCAATTTTATTTACTCAATGTTACCATTACATACCAGTACCAAGTAGCCACATCCAAATTATCCAATAACATCGTTTTACCTTTTGAACATAACCGTTGTATATCATCATAACTCCTTTGCAACTCATTTAAATGAGTACTTATAATTTTTTGGGAAACGTATAGTAATATGCATTTTATTATAACTGGAAACTATGGAGTGAATGTATATTTTATCCTATCCTCGTCGCCAACTGATACGTATTTTATTATAACTGGAAACTATAATGTGAATGTATATTTTATGAATAAGAACGCATGGAAACAATCAACACACATTTATATTTTAATTAATAATCACATATGGGAAGGTTACTTACTGGGAACCAGTGTTGCCACAGTTAAACAAATTTTGTTTTACTTTTTAGAAAAATATATTTTTCAACCATTTAGAATATTAATAAAAACTATCCTATCATTTAAGTTGGACCAAATAACAGATACTTATGAAGTTTGATCAAAGTTGGTTCAGTAATTGCAGAGTTTATCCCGAACAAACATTGTGACACGAGATTTTTATATATATAGATATAAAATTGTTATGTATACTTATCAGTAATAAGTTTATGCCCTATTCGTCACTTTACATTATCTTTTACAACATAGTGTATAAGTTATTTTTTCTAAAATCCTTAGCTTTACAACGGTATACAAGCTATACATACATACATAACATACAAAACTATGTTTGCTCTTTTCTCCTATAGTTTATTATTAAATTCGTCCAACATATATTTACCAGTTTACCAGATGTTATGATTAATGTTATCAAATCTACAAAATTGAAGGAAGAAAATTTAAACTATCAGAATTTAAGAAGTATCAGACTATTTCAATCAGAATGAAACCTACATAAAGCCTATTAAATTTTAAATTGATGTGGCAATTTCAATCAAAATTGTTAAGAGCGGTTTTTGAGAAAATCGTAAAAAGGAGCAAAATGCAAGATACCAAGTAGCTCATTCAGTCATCCAATTTTAGTGAAAAAGTTACTGTAAAATCTCAGGTGTACAGTAGTCTCAACTTTTAATTTCAGTTTCGTTTGAATTTTCATTTTTGCGTTAAAACACAAACACAGACATCAATGTGTTGGCAACATTTTCATTACCTCTGAAATGAAGTCTCTCTCCCACATTGTTGGGAACTACCATTGAACAGTGCACTCATTAATGCTACTCTCACTAAAGACTTGATTGATTGTTCTGGCCATCTGGTCCATGCTTCAGCCAAGTTTAAATTCGTAAAACAACATTATATGAATATCATATGTTCACATGATGAAACACTGAATTATTTCTAAGCAGCGAAATGATAAAGAGGTAAAAACATTATCAATGAAAGAGGATTGATAAGTATTGACATTCATACAACTGACTAATTCAATAAACATAAACAGTTTGTAATTTAGAGGGGCATTTTAAAGAAAACTCAAAATCCATTATTTTAGTAAGAGAAATATTACTTTTAATCTAATTTGTTCTAATAATAGAATTTAAACAAAACATACCTTCCATTCATAATATATACCAGATGGCTCTGTCTGATATAGGTGAGGCGAACCATCCAGATCAAACCCACCAATTAAACAAGAGATCCCAAAAGGTCTTCTACCGTTACTTTGAGTATATTTTTGTTTCATACCTTAATTTAAAAAAATGAAAGAATTAGAAAATCTAAGTAAGATAGATAATTAATTACACAAGTGTGATAGATATGAAAATTAAATCAGAGTTTGAAATTTTAATTAAAAATAAAATAGTACCTGCTATATGTCTGGTGATATATTCAACAGTAACTGGGTCTTCTACAGTCAGTTTATGAGACTGACATTCAATTTGAGCTCTGTTAATTAATATTCTAGCATCTGCAGTCAATCCTACAAAATAAAATATAAAAGAGAATAAGGAACCTAAGCACTGAACTGTTGAAAATATGTTGGATTATGAGATGGCACTACAATATGATTTGCATTTCTATAAATTAGCACACCAACATGAAACTAGCAAGAGTACATTGGTTTGTTTACTATTGAAAGAGCTCATCCATTTTACAGTAACAATAAAGGTTTAGTCATAACCCATAACAATTGTAGACCATTTAGTCAATTAGTACTAGGAATAATGCATAGTACACACAAAAAGAATACCAACATAATTATCAACAAGATATTTTTTTTTTTTCCATGGGATTTGGATTGTGAAAACATTTTATACATAGTGCCCATCAAAATATTTCAAAACTGACTGACTCATGATAAAAATCAATAAAAACCATTTTTTTTTTTTTTTTTATGTCTGGCTGACTAAGTAAACGTTGTTCTGCTATAAACATTATTTTTAGTGAATACATTTTTGTTAACTTGTTGGAATTTTTTATTTGTTCTTTTTGCTCAACTATTATGCATGTTTGTTGCTTCATTCCCGCAACAGCCCAAATGGGCTTCTCGCGTCCTGCAATGAAACAAATCAACAAAATTGTTGATGAAAAACGGTATAGCAGTAATGTATTGGATCTTTTGTAACATGTATGCATTAATAATAAATTTAAATAAATCATACTAAATTAGGTTCATACAAAAATACTATAATTTTAATTAAAATTTGCAAGGGTGAGGGAAGGATGGTGAAAATTTGGGGTCATAGGTATTTTTGACGGCAAATAAAAAATTTCTCGATAGACACTCGAATTAACAAGCAGTATGAAATGTACATTTCAATTTATTCTAATACCTATCATATATAAATGACAAATTTTATAAAAATCGGTCCAGCCATCTAATAGGAGAGCAACCACAAACACAATGACATGAAGATTTTTATATATGAATTTAATTAATTATTTTTGTATGCAAAATAGTATCAATATTAATATTTTATATTAATTAATATAAAATATTAATATTTTAAAAATTGTTCTATGATTTATTTAAACTTATAAATCGAAGTTTCTGGTTTCCTTTCCCATCTACAAAATTATTTAAAAGAAGCTTAATTGTTTCCTCTGTAGTCATAAATCCATTAATTAATTTTGTCAAAAAAAAAAAAAGTAAATAAAAATCAGAATAATTACATATAAAAGGAGGATGGTAAATGCAGCTTTTTTCACATAAAAAATTGATATGATTGGCTTAAGAATGAATATATTGTCTTTATATATAAATAACTGAAATTTTGATACAGCATAAGTTTCTACAAACAATAATTTTAACACAAATGTTGACTATGTGGCGTGGTGCACATACAGGGTATTTGTTTCAGAATGAAAAACCATGATGTCCTTGGTCTTGTAGTCAAATAGGTGTGTTGGAATGAACCTTATATTATAAAAAAGAAATGCTATAGCTACAAGGCTCTACCCCATCCATAGGGTCTTAGGTTCTATACAAATAGAAATTGGTACTGCTACTAGGCCAATAGCTGTGCTATGAGGTGATTTGGCCGAGATCAAGCTCAGCAACTAGATTTTCTGCTAATTTTGGAGTAGCCACTTAATAGAGACTGGGTGAGCCCCATGACTGAAATATAAGATTTAATACTTGTGAAAATATTTCAAGATGGTCTAAAATATTTTACCGAACAACAGTTGAAAGGTTATATCACTCCTGTTATCTGATGTGTAGATTCAATCAGTCAAAGAATCATTGAGAGCTTCAAATTATTAAGTAAAAAGCTTGAAAGAGAAAGTTCGTTTTAAAAATCAAGGAATCATTCTCTTTATATAGAGAACTTGGAAAGATGAAAAAAGTGAAAAAAAAGTCATCATCACCCAAGTGTTATTGATTTAATGCACTAAGGTATATATGAATTTAACTTCAAATAATTTTGAAAACTGCATATATCATTAACTTGTTTGCTTTGTTAATATATAATGCACTTCTTGTTGATAACAACTCATGATATACTTTAACTTATATTGTTATACACTTTATCTGCCACGATTTAACTCAGGATTTTTACGAAAACACTGAATTAAAATATTATAAGGACCAGAACACAATACAATATAATACTGAATACATTTATCTTGCCTGCAAAAGCCATGACTATGTGATCATCCAGTAGACATATTTTTCTTACAGTTCTTTCTTCCTGAAGTTTTGCCACTGATTTCTTTTCAACGCCTAAAACCACTACATCATTGCCCCTTACGCCGACCTATTAGAAAAAAAGAACAATTTAAAATTAAATCAACCTACAATAAAAACAATATGAAAACTCGGTGCTCACCGCAGTGGATCCTTTACGAACAGCTTCTTGTGCATATTCCACTTGCAACAAATGCCCATCAGGCGAAAAAACAGTAATAGCCCTGTCATATCTAGCAGTACCCATTGTGATTAACGTAAATCTACAACCTACAAGATTAAACAGCAAAACTGTTTATAGTTGCAAGTCAGACCTTAGAACAGGTACGCCAACTTTGTATTACCAAATATGTATTATATTTATTTCTTAAAATCTTTAAAAAGCGTAGAATTACATATAAAAGTTAAACCACAGAAATGTATATATGAATTATTTGTGTTGAAGTTTCTAGTGAATGATAATATTAAATTTTTTACAGGAACAAAAGTTAAGTGCTAATACAGTATTGAATATTTTCCAATTTAGGTTTTTAGAACATTATATTATTTTCGATGTAATTTTAAATAAATTTATAAAATAAATTTATTTATGTTCTAGAAACGTCAGATAACTGGTAACCTGGCAGGAGGAAGGAGAATCAAAAGTAATTATCATACAAATATATTAGGGTGGGCCGAAAAAACAACTTTTTTTTTTTTTTTTTTTTTCAATCGATATAATTCGAGTTAATAAAGCACATTAGGCGAATTGTGTTGACAAGTGTTTTAAAAAAACCCAATGAAATAGCCAACAATAAAACTGACGTATACAATACACTCTCTCCCCTCTTCCATATACTTTTTGTTGTATGTTAGCATTTCCACACCCCTCTAACACCTCCGCTACACGATGGTAATGGCAGTAACTATTACGTGATGGTACTCCACTATTAAATTTCATTTATTTTTTCTCAGGGCTTATCGGAAGGGATAAAATATACTGCCGGATAAAGTGTACTGGCATGTCCTGCTAAATCTCTATAAAAAAAAAAAAAAAAAAAAAGGGGAAAAAACAGATCTTGTTATAATTGCCAATTTCAAACAGAAAGCACCTTGAAGTAGTCAAGATACTTTAAATATAAGATTAGTAATGAACTATTTAGCAAAGTAACGTTTTTCTTTCAGCATTTATAAAGATAGCATACAAATCAAAATTAAAATTTATTATTATTTAGTAATTTTCACAACTAAATTCTTGATAGCCAGAAAACCTTCATATATCCTTTATCTCTTAACTCTGAGCTCTTTCGTATATACGCTAAATACAAGAGCCCAACCTATTGATTTACAAATACCCTTCCACAGAACTGCTTCCTTTAAAAAGTTCTTTATAAACTATCCTACCATACTTTGGAACTCAAAACCCACTTATCTTCGTGAAGTATCATCCCTAACCATGTTCAAACGCAATTTATTTCTTTACCTCCTAAAAAATCAATCTTCCGCACACATATAATCTTTCTTGTCTTGCACAAATAAATTCAATTTGTTTCTATTTGTATCATTTTTTTTTATATATATGTTTCATAAATCCCTCGAGCGGATCCCGTTATCGCGTATGGGGAGCGTTTCACAGGTTGCGAATTACCTCAGAAGTTCGAAATTAAACCTACATAATATTAAAGCCCATTATATTTTACATCAACATAGGGAGTTCAATCAAAATCGTTAGAGCCAAAAACGTGCAAAATCCATACTATAAAGTGGCTCTTCTGGTTAGCTGATTTTGATGAAAAGGTGCTGTAAATCTCGGGCGCATAGTTGTCTTAAATATGAAATTTCAGATTCATACGACCTTTCGTTAATAGTTTAAAAATGAAAAATAGTTTTGCTCTTTTATCTTTCAAATTCGTCTAACTTTATTATTCAGCCGTTTTTCACCAATTTCATTAAGATGATGTGGTTAATCTTTTGGAAAATACAAAATTAAAGGTAGTTTAGAGAAAGAAAATTTTAAATTTCGGCATTTAGCCCTGTCAGACTATTTCAATCAAAATGAAACCTCTATGATATTAAAGCTCATTAACTTTAACATAGATATAGCGAGTTTAATCAAAATCAAAACCCGTTTTTAAGAAAATCGTAAAAAGGTGCAAAATAAAGGAAATAAAGTAGCCCTTTCGGTCAGCCGATTTAGTGAAAACGATGTTGTAACATCCCGGGCGTATCGTTTTCTCAAATATAAAATTTCAGTTTCGTACAATTTTCGTTTTCGTGTTAGACTTACCACACACACCTTTTTCGGGACTTGGTCATTTTGACTCAGGAGACCTTAAAACGTGTATTTTCTTCGAAAATTTTCACCATCGCAATACTTTCTCTTACTATATATTTAATACATTACAGAGGCCGAGGACAGATTGCAACTATCGTGAGATCTCTCTTCTTTCTGTATGTTATAAAATATTCGTAATGTCTTCAGAATGGTTGACTGCGGGTAAATATTGGGGAGAAGTTAATTCCGGGTGCAGTCATCAAAACACTTAAGCATAAAATCGACTTCTTTGTGCCAACTATTATTCTTTCTTCTTTCAAAATATTAACTTCTCTCCAGTAAAATATCTCGCCAATATTAACTAGCCAAATCACGAAATATGTTCAGTACATTGCCGGAGACTACCAAATGCGGTTGCAGGGTGAATCCTTAAACATTGATAAAATACTTTCCTTATATCAGATATTAGAGAAAAAGTTGGAATACAACGATGCAGTCTATCAACTTTATATTGATTTAAAAAAAAACTTATGATCCCATATACCATCAGAAGCTGTATAACATCATGGTGGAACAGGGAATACCAAGAAAGTTTGTAAACATTGAACGATGTCCTTGTCGGAAACATTCCATAAAGCAAGAATCAGTCATATTTAATCCGGGAGGTTTGAGGAGCGTGCTCTAAGCGTCTCCGCTTATAATATGATTCATCTTTTAATTTTACTACGTTTTAAGTTGTAATTTTTTTAGCAAAAAGGACCTGTGACGTTATTAGTTTTATTTAGTGTGAAGAGAAGAAGAACCTTTTGGTTTTTAATTATTTCTAATGTGAAAAACATGTGAACCATAAAGGTTAGTTTTTTTGTTTTTGTTATTTTTCAAGTTTAAAACCTTTAAAAAAAGACTGTAGTGAGCGATTAAACTTGAAAAACGTAATTAGAAGAAGTGTGGGGCTATGTCGCTCGAAGAAACGGGTAATATGGAGCTGCAAGAAGAGGCAGATCCGTCAACGACCAATGAGGTAACTAACGAATGGGAACTTGTTACGGGACAAAAAAGACCATCTCCTTCATCTGACCCAAGAATTAACAATAAAAAACGTAACCGAGTAGAAGTTAGCAACAGGTATGACCCTCTCCTAAATACAAGTAGTGTGGAACCTGACATGTCGCCAAATCAAATAGACAATGCAAAGGTAAAACCTTCTTCCAGTGGCGCGACAGGCCGTGTAGGCCCTGGGCCTCGCGGTGTAAACTCTTACGAGTTTACACTCACGTTTCACGATACAATTTTTAGTGTAGGCCATTACTCACTACGACTAATTTTGTGAGTGGCCACCTTTTGGCTGAAGGGTCTCACATACCCGGGGGAGAGGTTGTGAGTGAATCCCCATTTTTTTACATTCTTATAAAAGCCTCGCCGGGACTGGAATTCGAACTCAGAACCTGTAGCATGAGAGACTAGCGCGCTAGCCACTCAGCCACGGGCTCCCCGCAAAGGTAAAACCACCTCCTATATTTCTAAAAGGTATTCAAAACATAGAAGCGTTAATAGCATTTTTTAAAAAAGAAATAGGCAATAGTTATTTTAACATTAAAGCTACAGCCAGAAATACAATAATTTACCCAGCCACGCCGGAATCATATAGAACAGCAGTACGGTGCTTGAAAAAAGTGAAAGCCGACTTTCATACAGAGATGGGAAAAATCGCATTCGGATATACGAATACGAATGCATTCAGGAAGATCGAGTTTTGAAAATACGAATACGAATGCAATCGTATTTCAAAAAAAATACGAATGCATTCGTATTTCGAAAAAATATACGAATACGAATATACTCACAGATGTAGACAGGTATACGCCCGAATTTCACAGGTATGCAAAGGGATACGGTCATATTCCACTGGTGTGGGCCGTATTCAACTGGTCTAAAAACGTATACGGACCTGTGTACAAGTCATTATTATTTAACATTTTCTGTAAAATCTGTAGCTTTATATCGGTCGATTATGCTTTTCTAATATGCGAATAGAAAAATAATAACCTGGAAAAAGTTTATTTTTACATTCTTTATTTCTCCAGTTAATTTAAGTTTCTTTAATATTTATCCATTTATTCTTAACACTAGCAACAAGAAATGGTGAGATAGTTAAAATAGAGAAAATTAACAATAAAAAAGGTATTTTTTTATTTCATCAGAATAAACTTAAATCTATAGATTTAAAAGTGAATATGTAACAATTAATGATATAAATATTAATAATTATTTCATATTCATTTTTATTCGCGCTTTACTTCACTTCATTATAACCAATTATTTTTGTTATTATTATTTTTTTTTATACTACTTTAATGTTTCAGGATATACTACATTCATTTTCATAGTAAATAGAAACAGGGTCATGAATTATTTTCTAAAATTGCCTCTACGGCAAAGGGTATTCCTAGTCCATTTAAATTTGTTTACACTCTATTGTGGAAATTGTTTAGTTGGTTTTTAATTAATTTAGGGACTTCCTTCTACTTTTGAGTCTTGCAATACTTCCTAAGAAGTTTGTCACATATTTAGCCTCTTTTAATAGCCCCAAAATCCCAGGACAGGTAGCATGGTAAAATTCCCGATGGTAAAGTTCCCGATGTCCCGTGGTTCTGAGGCGGCTTTATATTACTTCTTATCTTCAAACAAAGAACTTTGAAAAAAAGAATTATACTGAATTTCGATTAAAGTATTTATTTTAGATCAAATTACTAATAAGAATAAATTAAAATTAATATAGTGTATACGATAATAACTAAAGTTTTTTGCGGTTATCATCACTCTCAATTACAGCTTTGAATGTTACATAAGTACTTTTATTAGCGCTTTACTTCACTTCATTATAATTCTTTATAAGTTTTATTATTATTATAACTTTCAATGTTTTGGAATAATAGCAAACTTCTAAACTTAAAAAATAGAAACATAATCCTGAAAAACCAATGAGTCATTCCATACCTGGTTTACCTTAACACTTAACTGTAAATGCTTAAAATTCAACATTTTACCTATTCTTGAATGCGTAGTGTTTATTTTCACATAGTTGGTTTGAAAAGTTAAAATATTTACTGAACTTTACTTTCAATATATAAGATTGTAAGCTCAAGAAAAATATATCATAGGGATAATATTTCTTTTCTTTTTTAATATAATTTATAAGCCCATTACTGCATTAATGTTTTTCATTTTCCACAAATTAATAAATTTTAAGAAATATTTGTTAAATTATTTCATTATAGAGAAGAGAACTGTATGAGAGTAGATATATGTAAATAAATAGATATTCGTATTTAAAGAAGTTATTTCAACAATATTTGAATCATATTTTAAAAAAATATATATAAATATTAAATTTTATGTCTTTTAATATAAGATATAATATATAAGACCGTATTCGAATTCACGCCTGGAAATGCCACATATTGACTTGTACACAGGCCCGTATACGTTTTTAGACCAGTGGAATATGACCGTATCCCTTTGCATACCTGTGAAATTCGGGCATATACCTGTCTACATCTGTGAGTATATTCGTATTCGTATATTTTTTCGAAATACGAATGCATTCGTATTCTTTTTTGAAATACGATTGCATTCGTATTCGTATTTTCAAAACTCGATCTTCCCGAATGCATTCGTATTCGTATATCCGAATGCGATTTTGCCCATCTCTGGTACAAATCCTTGCTGTGTGTATTTAGTTTTGAAACGTAAACAGCTTAATACCTTTTAGTTTTCTGTTTACTATCAATCAAGGAAATTAAACGATTTCATACGATGTATATGTGAATATATTGTCCTTTTTTTTTTTTTTTCATACCTACCAGTTGCCTGAAGATAAAAATACGAGAGTGGTTATAAAGGGCCTCCATTCTTCCACCCCAGCATCAGTAATTAAAGAAGAATTGAAGAGTTTCGGCTACGAAGCTACAAATGTCACAAATGCTATCTCGGCCAGAACTAAATTACCATTACAAATGTTTTTCGTTGATATTACGAAAAACACTTTTAATGAAAAAATATTTGATGTCAACTATATTTATTACACCCGAATAAAGGTGGAAGAGGCTCGCAAAAAGAGGGAAATACTTCAGTGCTTTAGATGCCAGGGCTTTGCCCACACCAAATCATATTGTAACCATCAGCCTCGCTGTGTACGGTGCGGTGAAGCCCACAAAACCTCTGCATGCCTTGAAACTAAAGTGTGCGAAATTTGCCAACTGTGAAGGGGCACATCCCGCCAACTACAGAAGATGCCAGACCCTCAAAAATCTGAGAGCACAGCGAACCCAAAGGTACCCACCGCCGTCGGTGTCTGTCGAACCTCCTCCGGACCTAGAACAGTATCCAGCACTACCGCACAGCCTTCGTCAACCAGCGCCTCCAGAACCTGTTCGTGCACCCTCAAGGATGGACCGCCAAATCGGAACTCGGCCCAGCGTTGAAGCTCAGCAGCAACCACAAGCAAGGTCAGGTATGAGGGAAGACAGTAAACAGCTGGTGCCCCCAGCTGGCTCTGTCCTTTTCCACAGACAAATTTATAATAATTTAAATGCCCTCATCCGACCCCTTTACAGCCTAATTAGCCAAATATCTCAACTCACTCAAGCTTTAGCCACAACTTATGGACATTAGTTCTCTGACTGTTGGCTCCCTGTCAATCCTTCTTTGGAACACAAACGGACTACTTCGACATAAAACTGAACTGGAACTTTATGTTCATCAAAAACGTATTGACATTGTACTTCTGACGGAAACACATCTCACATCACGTAACAAACTTTATATACCAAATTATACTTTATACAGAACAGACCACCCGATAATACTTCTCATGGAGGGACAGCTATATTAATAAAATCTAACCTTAAACATAACCCTATACACGTAGACTCGACGGCTCAGAATCAAATAACAGGAACACAAATACAGACCAAATACAAAACTATAACACTTGCTTCTATTTACTGTCCCCCTAAATACAGCATTACTGAACAAATGTTTATGAAACTATTTAAATCATTTGGTAGAACATTCCTTGCAGGAGGCGACTTCAACGCGAAACACCAATACTGGGGTTCACGATTATGCACACCAAGGGGCAGGAGACTCAAGTCTGCTGTTACCCAGCTATCATTAACGGTATTTGTCCCCGACAGACCAACTTACTTACCGAATTCTCAATACAAAAAACCTGATGTACTGGACTTTTTTATAGTCAAAGACTTGTCTCTACCTATTACAATTACAACTGAAACAGACCTTGGCTCTGATCATTTACCGGTGAACGTGATGTTGGGGTTAGAAAAATCCTTTGTGGAAAAAAAACCATCGCTTACATATGGCATCATCAATTGGGACCTTTTTTGTAAACGAATTAATGCCCAGCTGACCGTTCCTAAAGCATTAAAAACCGAAAAGGATTTGGAAGAAGCGGTAGAACTCTTCACGACAACTATTCAAGAAGCTGCTTGGTCCTCACAAGAGACAAAAATAAGGCAAACAGTAAGCTCGCCGTCCTACCCTCAATATATCAGAGACCTAATCAGAACCAAAAGACGGACAAGAAAACTATGGCAGACCAACAGACTTCCATCTGACAGACGACTTTTTAATAAACTTAACAACGAACTAAAAAGAGAAATACGGAAATTTAAACAAACTAATTTTGACATTTATCTGGAAAACTTGACGTCGGATGACAACAGCCTTTGGCGACATACTAAGCGACTTCTAAAGCATCACGAAGTATCTGTCCCATTGAGAAAAGACGATGGTTCCTGGGCTGTGTCGGACAGAGAGAAATCCGCCTTTTTTCTGACCACCTTTCAACTGTTTTTCATCCTCACATAGACTTAACAGACATACAACACGAAAATTATGTGCAGAAATTCTTAGACTCCCCTCTTCCGCCAAAATCCTTTACTCCTTCCGAAGTATCTAGACAGATTATGAAAATGCCAAAAAGGAAGACTCCTGGTGATGACCTTATCACTGCTGAGGTACTTCGAAAAATCCCCAGAAAAGCTTTAGTCTTACTTACAACACTGTACAACGCTATACTTAGGACAACTAAATTCCCTATCCAATGGAAATATTCTACTATTTCAATGGTACACAAACCCAACAAAGACAAACATAGACCTTACTCTTATAGACCTATTAGCCTTCTTCCGGTATGTTCTAAAATATTTGAAAAACTCTTGCACGAACGCATTATTAACATACTGACAGACCAAGACATATTACCAGAACACCAATTCGGATTTCGATCTTCTCATTCCACAACACAACAGCTACACAGAGATACTGACTTTATTTCTACTGCTCTAGAACTGAAACAATACGCATCTAGGGCATTTTTGGATGTTACTCAGGCTTTTGATAGGGTGTGACACCAGGGTCTTCTTTTTAAACTGAAACCTATTCTTCCTTGCAAATATTATTTAGTTCTACAGTCTTTTCTTCATGACCGTTTCTTCTCTGTACGACAGGGTTCAGAGACCTCATCAATAAAACGAATCTGTGCAGGTGTTCCCCAAGGTTCTATCCTGGCCCCACTTCTCTACTTATGACTTACCAACAGACCAAAACATCCTAACTGCGACATATGCCGACGACACTGCTATTGTTACGAGAAACTCAGACCCAATACAGACCAGTATGACATTACAACACCACTTGGACATTGTACAAAACTGGTGTAAGAAATGGAAATTAAAAATTAACCATGACAAGTCACAACATGTTACATTTACTTTAAGACACGGAACCTGCCCTCCAGTTTATATAGACAACCACCAGATACCACAAACAAATACAGTAACATACTAGGGACTAATCTTTGACAAAAGATTGACATGGGGCCCACACGTCAAAACAAAACGCAAAACTTTAAACTTTCGACTCAGATTATTATATTCGATACTACATAAACACTCTAAATTATGCATAAGACAGAAGCTTAACGTATATACTTATTTATTAAAACCTATATGGACTTACGCATGCCAAATTTACGGACCTGCTAAAAAGACACACATTCAAAAAATACAAACCTTTCAATCCAAATTTTTAAGACTGACAACGAACTCCCCACCTTATGTTTCAAACGATACTTCATACCGACTTACGCATTCCGACTACAAGAAACCACATTCGAATGTCGTACAAAAGATTTTATGACCAACTACATGGACCCACTAACCAATTTGTTCAAAATATGGCTAGAACTGACATCCCTGACATAACTCGGCGTAGACTGAAAAGGAGTTGAATGAGGGACCTCCTAGCCTAAAATAATAGATCCTGTTTGAATGTCCGGAGGATGCATCACTGGGTCTGTCTCCCTCATGCCTAACCATGCCATGTCTCCTAGTTTATAAAATCCCATTTGCTTATTGTAAACATTTTACAGGTGCAAATAAAATCATTAATAACAAAAAAAAAAAAAAAAAAAAGGTTTGAGGAGGTACGATCAGGTTTGTAACAAGTTGACTGTTGTATTTAATTTAGCTTTAGAGCATTAGCTGATGATTTGGTACTGTAATAAAAATTAATACAAGTACGTTAATAAAAAACAGTAAAGAGATTGGGATTGAAATAAATAAAGATAAGACGAGTAGTTGTAGCAGAAACGGTGACAATCTAGGAGATATTGATATATCAGGACATATCTTTGAACACGTAGACAAAGTTAAGTATTTAGGTTCAATGATAACAAGAAAAAACGAAAGACAAGTAGCCCAGTAAAATAAGGAAATTTGTGGGAATTAATTCGGACAAAGCTGGAAATCGCTTTAATACCTTTTAATGGTCCTAAATACAAGTAATCTGAGTTTGCACCATTGCAGCTGGTGAGCTTAACTTTTGGCAGCCAAAAAACCTCGAAAAGATTGTACTTTTTTCAATTGTTCACCTATAACTCGAAAACGGCCACTCTTACAGAAAATATGTTTCTTTCCAAAATGAAAGAACCTTACAATTCCTATTAGTAAGTGCCCTTAGTTATTGAATTTGGTTTAATGGTATGGCAACAATCCGTTGAAAATAGGCAAATTTTACCAACTTTTTTGAAAAACCCCATTTAGTCGTTTTGAGACCTCTGTATCTTCTAAACCACTATGTAAATCATAAAATGTTATAAAATAAAAGTTGTAGAGCATCTAATTTCAATTGTAAAAGGCTCATTAAAATCTAAATTAGGTTGATACGAACATTCACAAAATAGGTTTTTCGATTTTTCTCTACACGCGTCGTAGCGCTTGTGGGAAGTAATTCATTATCATGTTTCATTGCACACATTCTGCAGTGCTTGTTGCCGTTTTTTTTTAAACTAGAAATAATGGTATTTGCATCTTATGCCAACAAGTCCCTCCTCCTCCCCCCATTTACCCAAAAGATTTGTTTAGTTCCATCTTGCATACAAGTTTTTTATTATTACTTCATAGAAGGTAATCTGCAATTTCTTTTAAAAAATCCTTAAACACATTTAGAAGTGCTATAGTTTTACTAATAGAAGGAATAACAGTATATGTATCTTAAATCATATAACTAGCCAAGTGGAAACAACAATTAAATATTTAAGTGGGATAGAAAGTAGTGCTTAGGTACATCGCATTCAACATATTATAGAATATTATTTATTTTTATCTATAATATTCTTTATATAACGTACGGTATAGTTTAAATTGAAGGGAGGAAGTATAGATTATATTAATAAAATCTGTTTTTGCACTGTATTATATTTGGTAGTTACCTACAATTAAATTCAGTGAAAGGTTAAATGTAAAATATTTTCTTTACGTTAAACGCTTTTTCTTCTCTGAGGGTTTGATGAATGGTGAATTTCCTGGGATGAGTTTTTCACTAAAGCGACAAGCGGTGGCATCTCGTCCATCTCCCCTTCCACCTCTACAATGTCCTCATCTTTGTCATAATATTCTTGGATCTGAGATGATAGTTCTGTCACGAAGGGGGCGTTCGTACACGATTGACCCTTACACCTGTAGCACATTGTTGAACATTTAAGTCCATGTTTACGACAGTTGCATCTACCCATGTAGCCCTTGTTACACTTACATGAAATTGTGTTCAGTACTTTAGGTGGGGCTGCATTTTTGGTAGTTTTTAGGGATCAGGCCTTGTTGGCTAAGTTTCCAGCCCCAGATAGGTGTTTTGTCTATACCATACCAGTGCTGGATCTGATGAAAACTCCTAAGAAAATGATGCTCAACGGCAGCACCGGTCGGAGGCAATGATGCGACGTCAAATCCAGCTTTGGAGAGGTTGCTATAGAATAGCTGGAAGCGGAGGTCGTTCAGTGTTTCTGCCGTCTTCGAAGAATTGACTGACATAAAAAACGGTTTACCTGCCGCAATAACATCCTCTTTAGAAGCATGCTCATCAGAGAATACCGAAGCATAAGATTCTTAATGGATATTCTTCTGCATTGCATGAACAAACTTCAGTTTTCCTTGCCTATAAAATGAAGATGTGGTATCACAACCACTGAATGCGTGTAAAAATGGCAGATACTGCTTTATAGTATCGCTATATTAGAACTGCTTTGGAGAATAAAAATTGTTTTCTGATATTTCTTTACAGGTTTCATCATCATTACGTTTGATGAAGGACTATCATCACTACGTCCTGTCAAAATCACCAGGAGGTCTATGTATGAGGTCTATAGCAGAATATTTTTCCTATGATAGCCAGACTACTCGATGTAGAAGGAATCCTCCGTCGATTACAAATACTGATTTAGCCATGTTGATTTCATTACTTTTTATAGGAACGAACAGTTTATAAAACACTGATTTGTGAGATTTTCTCATTCCTATTTCATCAAACATGGACAAAGGGTGAGGTGCCAATTCGTATGTAAAAAATTCCTTCAGTTGTTGATCTGATTTTTTGAGGAATGTAATTCTTTTTAAAATGATTTCTGGGTTGACTGGAACATCTTCATTATGAATTGTGACTCATAAAGTAAAACATTTTAGAGGTACAACACGGTTTTTGCGCGAAAACTTGACATCTCCGGAGTTGTTACCAATGATCCTGGAAATACTTTTCTTTCCTTTTTCCAATGCCTCGTGGTAGTTTATTGTCTTGTCTCCCACAACACCTGTACTAATTGACATGACAAAGTCGCAACTTGGAAAGGGGTCATGAGCATCAAAGAATTAAACAAATTTTGCTACATCAGTATCATCCCTGTTTATTCTCAACAGCCTGTCGCTTGTGTGCTGTTATGTTAAAACAAAGGTTATGCAACAGAAATATTCTAGGAGGAAAATTTCCATAATAGCAGGCATAGATTCTATCCATTTTGCAAAAACAGAATCAGTAATAACGCACCCAGAAATCCAACCTCTGCTCTTACTATTTTTCATAAGGGACTGTTCTATAGTCATATTAGTCCATATTCTGGACCAGAATTTGTCTGACCTTCATATGGTGAAGAACCCTTCTTTCACGAATTTTCTATATTCATCACGCGGAAGTTTTGATTCAAGGTTAAACATGTCTTGTACATAGACCTGAGCGCTACGACGCGTGTAGAGAAAAATCGAAAAACCTACTTTGTGAATGATCGTATCAACCTAATTTAGATTTTAATGAGCCTTTTACAATTGAAATTAGATGCTCTACAACTTTTATTCAAGAACATTTTACGATTTGGTTAGTGGTTTAGAAATTACAGAGGTCTGAAAATGACTAAATGGGGTTTTTCAAGAAAGTTGGTAAAATTTGCCTATTTTCAACGAAGGATGGTTGCCATACCATTACACCGAATTCAATAACTAAGGGTACTTATTAATAGGAAATTTAACGTTCTTTCATTTTGGAAAGAAACATATTTTCTGTAAGAGTGGCCGTTTTCGAGTTATAGGTGAAAAATGTAAAAAAGTACAATATTTTCGAGGTTTTTTGGCTGCCAAAAGTTAAGCTTACCAGCTGCAATGGTGCAAACTCAGATTACTTGTATTTAGGACCATTAAAAGGTATTAAAACGATTTCCAGCTTTGTCCGAATTAATTCCCACAAATCGTCAAATTCGGCCTTATTTTACTGGGCTAAAGAGCAAATAAAGTAGTGGTTAAAGGCGGAAAATGTGCGTTGCGAAATTACTTGGTTCGCCGGGATTCTGTCTAAAAACTTAAAGGTTAGAATTTATAAAACTATTATTCTTCTGACGGTTGTGAAACGTAGCCAATTATTTTGATGGATGGACAACGCCTTAAGGTTTTCAAAAATTCAAGGTTCTGTAAAAAATATTTGTTCAAAAGAGAAATGAGGCCACTGGGGAATTCAGAAGGTTGCACAATGCAGCACAATTGAGGAGCTTGTACCTTTTGAGTATTGAGTTGAGACAATAGGTTTTGTTACTCAACTTTTCTACTGAATAGGTTCTATTAACCTAAAAAATCTGTGAAACACATGTGATATTGTCTCATTGCAAGGGATTATAAAACTTTTTGCAACTTGATCATAATTTGATTAAATCATGAGAATGAAAAAAGAAAACCACAATGAAAGATCCTATTCCTATTAGATGGCATATTCTAATAATACTACAGTATCCACCTACAGGATATTTAAATACTTAAAATATTTAAAACTGAAAAAATATAGACAGAAACAATATTGCCCATAGTTGAATCCATAATTACCCAGATTAGAATGAAAATCACTTCTTGATAGATAAAAAAAAATGCATTATTTTTCAATATAGTATACAGCAAGTCATTATAATATCAATTGTGTCAAATGTTGATCTTATGGTAGCATGCAACAAATATGGACTGACTACTCTATTATTATAAACTCTCATAACTCCAATTTTGTTCAAAATTTTTTTATTTAATGACATAGATGAGGGAAATTTTCAAATAAAAGACTTTTTATAAAATAAAAGCTGTTAGTTTTTTAATCTTTTCTGTAAACTTTACTTATTTTTAGTTTTTGTATTAGAAAAAAAAACTTAAATTAATGATGAGTAAATAATCTAATCTGATCTTATGAGTAAATTTTGTTGTTTGGGTAACCCTTGATCATCAAATGTTGCCTTTAGTTGGGTTCAAGGTATAAAAATTACCTTTTAATTTGAAAAAAAAGTTTTATAGATTATTTTTTAATTTCAAAGTAAACAAATGCACAACTTTGTTCAAACTGTAAATTGTTAATATAAGGTATCAATATCCTGAATTTTAACTTGTAAACAACAAACTAAATTGACCAAATTTCAATTTTAAAAATCAAATCAAGTTGTAAAATACATGAAAGATTACATAACAAATCTGTGCTCAGATGGCAAATTGTAAGTCACTTTTTCTAGAAATGAGTTTTTCACATTTTGGAATATCATTCGTGTATGTTTAGGAGGTTCATTTATTTGTAAAAGGTAGAGTTATTTACTCGTAAACTGCAAGAGAAACAAGACATTTTACCAACTTTATAACCTAAATGAATGACACTACAACAGAATGTGAAAAACTCTTTCTAGAAACAGTGACTCATACACCATTTTGCCATCTGAGGGTAGAGCAACCTCAAAAAAAAAACTTTTGCATTGACACACACCTTTCTTAGTTGCCAGTTGCTTTAAAGGACTTGGTAAAGAATGTACTCTTTTTTTAAAAAATAAAATAAACAATTTGTTTATTTTTAAAGAAATTACTGATGAATTATCAATTATAAGAAAAAATAATGGTAATCACTAATAGGCCCAAACGTGACAGTGGTATGGAGATTACAACTTAAATTAAAAGGAATTAAGCTTTTAATACAAATTTAAACAAATAAAACTTTGACAAAGTTATATTAGATAATCAATTTTGGTTTATATCTACAAATAACTTTCAATAAATAAAAAACAAACAATAAAAGTCAACAATATGAACAAAAATTACATCCTATTGTAAGGAAACATATATAGATATATACATATTTACTTATTACATTACTATAAACAAATAAAAAATAAACTACAATAATTCACAAAGAAAATGTGTTGACATTCTTCTAATTAAATCAATAAACAATCTTCATTTACAAAACATAGAATGACTGAATTCTAATAACATATATAAATCAACATATAAAGGTTTATAAAAGGGCAGTTTTCAACTTAAATCAAATTCTGTACATAATTTGAAACAATAAGAAAAAAATAAAATAAAAAGGATTAATCAATTTATTTACAACTGTACATTTAAAGAAACATGCCTACTAATCATCAGGCGACCTTTTATATATAGGACCAAATTTAGACATATATTTTCTGATAAAGTCTCTGGCCTTGTGTTTTACGTTGTCATTGCATTCCAACTCCTCAACAGAAGCACAATGTTTTAGTTCCTTCACCATTACAAAATGAGTCAACTGAAAACAAATTATTTGTTTTAAATTATTACAGAAGGGTGACATGATAACATAAAAAATAAAAATTATAATTAGTTCAGTCTGATGTGATTATAAATATGTATATGAATATCTACATTTTTAATATGTTTTATGCATCTTCACCAATATTAAAAACAAATAAACTACTTTGAAAAGACATGCACGACACATTCTTAGCAGCCAAAAATCATTGAAATCTGGACACTTTCAATTTATCAATATCTGCCAGAATATACGTCCAAAGGAAAAAGTTAAAATGAATTATCTTTTAATGGTGTATTAAATTTATTCCTATTTGCATTGTACCATAAGTTAAAGGCCTCCAAAGATTGAATGTTTCTGCAAAAAGTGAAAAATCTATATTTTTGTAGTTGTGCATGCTCTTACAATTAAAGCACTAATTTTTAGCTCATAGGAGTATCCTGAAGAACAGGCACTATGCAAGATCTCCTAGATCTTTGTTCAACGTAGAGATGAAAATGACTTTGGATTGATAGAGTGATGAGACCAATCTGAGTATCATTTCAAACATATATAAATGGTACTGCAACCTTTTTTATACACATGCTTGAAAATATACTCATTACAATCTAAGGAGTGAAATCCATCCAGTTTGTGATCAGTCCTGTAATAAGGTAGTGTTTTACATCCTCTTTTGTTTATAAGGAAATAACATGAAAAATACTTCTTCCCATTTGTATGGTGGCTCCCTTACTTAAGCCTAGCTATCAGGAGTTTTTAAACTGCTCCAGGAATGGTGAATTTTTAAATAATATGTTAGCCACACTGCTTTTACTCTAGTCAACACAACTGCTAAGTAAAAAAGAATGTTTCTAAAATATACATGACAAATAAAGGTGCATTGACAATGGCTTCACATCTGCTAGATATAATATTAAAATGTTCCAAATTGTCTGAACCAGTATTCTTGATCGCATGTATCATAGATTTCATATAGTTAGCACTATTGTGAAATCACATTGTTAAATCTTAAATTTTCCAGGGGAAACAAAAATTTCTAAAAAATTAAATATTCTATAAATCAAGCTGTTTTTAAATGCGTACAAGAGCAAGTGATAAACTATTGATAATAATAAATTTAAATTTATTATTTAAAATATATTGTGGATAAAATTTATCACATGAGGAAACAAACAAAAGTTTAGTATTTATCCTGTTAATGCCCAAATTTATTTCAAATGAACACTATTTAATAATATTGTGGGGAAATCAGAAAAAAAATATATATTTAAAAAATTGGGTGAGAAGATCACTCAACTATTTGTAATAAATTTTTAAAAACTTTGTGTTCAGTTTCTGTTGAAATTCTCATTGTACAAGAAAACGCCTGTTTTCATGAAATGATTTAAAGCATTAATTATTAATAAGAACTTAGGTTTATGGGCTTTGTTACTGTCCATTAACTTTTAGAATTCAATGAAACATGCATTACATACATGTGTCACTAACTAAATGTGTTTCCAGTCTGGGAACACATTCTAATTTCTACTTTTCTTCTTCATTAGTTGATTGTAATATTTTTTTACAGTATTTATTGTAAACCTGCACTAAATAAAAGTTACTTAAGATAATAAAATGGTGAGATAACTGACTTTTTATGGTTGCCATTCTAGATTTTGATCACATTGTATCTCAGAAGCGTTTCCAATTACTTCAATAGGTGAAGTAAGGAATTTTCTCTAAATTTAATGGTCTTTAAAATTGCTAAAACAATGTTTTTCATAAAATGTACTAGAAGCGAGTTATTTAGGAAAAACTGAAAAAAGCGTTGTTTTTTTTTTTTTCAAGATAAAAACAGTGTGAACACTTGGGTTTTTAAAGAGGGAATCAGTACATACAATCGTTCCTAAAAATCAAAATTACCCCACCTTTTTCCAGCCAAAATCCTATTTCTACTGGACTAATGATAAAACAAATGGTATATGCGTCTTGTAATGAGAAGAAAAGTTTATCAGTTATATGTAATTTGTATTATTATAGTTATAAGAAACGCTGCAAATCATCACACAATGGTTTATTATATCCAAATGACTATATTAGGGTGTAACTGTTTATATAGCTGCTAATCTTTTTGATTTTGCTGTTTATCCCACTGTACTGATTCTAAAATTCTGTATTTTTTCTCTATCTCCAAAAAAAAAATTAGTTATGGGCGTATTTATGGGTAAAATTTCAATTTTTTATATATACAGAAGATACATCTTAAAAAATAACTGAGTTGTTGAATTGAATCACTTTTAATCGGCCACCATTTTAAAGATAACCAGCTGATTTCAATGGATCATTCTAATGCACTAGTATTTTTGTGGCAAATTAAAAAAAAAATTAAAAACGAATTTTTGTATTCTCTATTTGGTTTCGACGTCTCTTGAATCACAAGCCCTCAAATTTTGAGGGGGGGAAGGGGTTATTTTCTTTTCTTTTGGTTGACTAAATAGGTTCATTATTGAAAATAATAAATACTTGCTTAAAAAAACAATAAGTTCTTTAGTTGATGATATATTATGGTGAGATCAGAGTTATCTTAAAAGACTCTCAAATTAAAAGGTATTAAAAAAAAACTATATTGAGGGTGTATAGTCTACGTTTTTTATTGTCATAGGTAGAAATAATCTGGAGTCAGTGAGGTGAAAAATATTTTAATTTTGCCATTGTTTCGGCTCAAACATGTGATCAAGCATCAGTGAGCGATGTCAAGCATAATCTGGAGTCCTGATAATGGTTCACATGTTTGAGAAGAAACAGCTGCAAAATTAAAATATTTTTTACAAGACTGAATCCTGATTATTCTTAACTATAATGAAAAAAACATTTTCCTCATACTGCAATACCATCTCAATTTCAAATTCAGCACATCTGACCACATAAGAATAAGAAAATAATACAAAAAAAGTAGGCTTGAGTAATAAAATAATAATCTTCTTAGCATAATAATAAATAACAATTTATGCATGAAAAGGGATGTTTTAGATAAAACAAACTATTTATAAAAACCTTACCTTTCTCGCTAAATGTTTAAAATCTTCGGTATTTGTGATTCTAGCGATTTTGCAATCTGATTTTCTGTAAGGATTTAGAAGTGAAACAACAACATTAGCCATTTGTACTCTGAAGAGGTCTTTCTTACGGCGCCGGGGACCAACTGAAGTATCAGCCTCACATTTCGCAGCACCTCCACTACGTAATTTCTTTTTTTCTTTAGCCAGCCTTTCTTTAGTTTCACGAATTTGTTTCTTCTTTATGCCACATCGGTAATCATCATCTTCATCCCTCGGCTGAAAATTGCAATAATTTTTTTATATAAATGAGTCTTTCTATAAAGAACAATTCGTCCAATTAATACATAAAAAAATGAGATTATTTAATTTATAATTTAAAGGATATCTTCCTGGTTACACAGTATGTATTAGACGAATATTAGTTCTTATTTCTTAGATTAAATTATGAATCACCAAAATATCATCGAGGGGAAAGACAATTGGGAAGGCATAATTAAAAAACAATCACGATACCACTAAAAATAAAATAAAATTCTGTATCTATATAATCTAACACACACACCTGCATATAGCCTTTTTATTATACTTTTTAAAAAATAGGTTTTCTATATTACCAAAGGGGAGTACAAACTAAAAAAACAAGTTTATTTTATTGTAATGTTAATAATCACTATCCATAATTAAATAATCAAATGACATTTAATATTATGAAGTGACAATGGTTGACTATGTGTATCTATGAGAGAAGTTGGTTCAGAGTGCAGTCAATATAACACACAATAAATTAAGTTTATACTAAATTGTGTGTTATATTGACTGCACCCTGAACCTTCCTAACTTCCTCAGACGTTTAATATTGATTCTGAGTGGTCACTGGAACTTTCTAACAAGTCTCTAATAAAATTTCAACAAAACCACACTGACACTATGCTCCAGAGCTCTGTCTATTGACACATTTCTTTGAATTACTACACCTTTGAGGGACTATAGCCAATATTGCTGAGTGAAACTATTCCTTACCTTAGTCATTAAAGAAAATAATTCTAATAATTAAGTAAAGCTACAGCTGTTTGTAATTTTTTTTTTCCTTTTTTGTAATTTGTAACCTTTTTTTGAATTTATGTGTATAAGGGATCTTTGATTAAGTTAAAAAAACCAACGCAAATTCTGAATTTACTTTACTTAATACATCTTTACTTTATGTACATAATAGACATGATGAGGAAGCTACATGGCATAATTTCTTTATTTTAAAAAAGATACAATGAAAATTGAGCTTATTATATAAGATAAATATCCTTTGATTACTTGAGAGAGAAGGGATGTGGGATTTAGAGATCCTCCAGGATTTTCACATATTAAATATTTTCAATTGTTTAATTCTGCCTGGGTCAGGGTCTCATTTTATCGACATGCAAATAAGACTAGTTTCCTATAGTCGGAATTGACCTCCTCTTTAACCAGATGTTAATTAACCAGATGGCCTCTAGCTTTCGTAGAGTGCGGTTATAAAATAGTGTAGTGTAAGATTAACATTGACTTTTTATATTGTTGTTCGTTTTGTTCTTTGTTTGTTTTTTTAAGTGTTTTTGTTACATGTATTAAATTAATAGCCGTATTAATTAATGACAAAGGGAGATGGGGTAGGGGTTATGCCACTTAGTTCACAGGGAAAGTTCGTCTAGTCCCGATGATCGAGCTATACAAGAATCAGCTTCTAAAAAAAGAAATTACGAGGGAACACCACCTAACCAGTCACCAGTTAAGAAAATGGGCAAGTATTACCAAGAAATCGCACCGATAAAAGTAAGTAATAAATTTCAATTATTGAGTGAACAGGAGTTATCAGCTAATAATCCCTCTACTTTTAACCAAAACAGTAATCAAAATGGCGGAAACAGCACAGTAAGTCAAACTAACCCTAAAATACCCCCAATATACCTGCATAATGCAAACAATTACCGAGTTTTGTTAAATGACATAAAAGCACTTTGTTCAAGCCCATTTACCACAACTTTATCCAGTAATAATACAAAATTAATGCTCACAACAATAGAGGACTATAAGAGAATGACTAAATATTATGATGAAGAGAAAATCAAATATCATACTTTCTCCATTGAAAAAAACAAAACTTTGAATGTCATAAAAAGAAAAGTACCCTATTCTATCACAGACGAAGAATTAAAGACTGAACCAAAAGCTAAAAATTTCAAAGTTTTACATGTTTCCCATGTATTCTTTCCAAGGAAAAAAAGCCCACCCCTCTGTGTTCAGTCTCTTTACAAAACAATGAAAAGGCTAAAGATATTTTCAAACTAACTAATATTTTCTCTGCTCTCATCTTAGTTGAGCCTAAATACAAAACCGATAATATACCAATGTGTAACAATTGTCAAAGATACGGACATACAAAGAATTATTTCCGTCTCGAAATGTAACGAGATGTGTGAAATGTAAAGAAAAAACACCATTTTTCAAAATGTCCATTAAAATTTTCCGATAAGCCGTATTGTGTAAATTGTAAAGAAGCACATGCACAACTAGCTACAAAGGTTGTTCTTATTATCAATCTATTAAAAATAGAATAAATCTGCCTGTCGAACAAGTTGATAACACCATTAATAATAGAAATACTGCAGCCAAGCCAGCTAGAAGGGCTACATCTAATTTCTCATATTCCTCAGCTTCATCACCAGATCAACCCAACAACCCACAGCCACAACCACAGCCGAATACCGAAGATAATAGTGACAACATTTTAACAACTATTACAAAACTAATAATAGAAGCTGTAAAGCCTTATTTATCACAAATAATGTCAGTTAAGTTCAATTGTTACCTCCTTCTTTACAAATGGGCCTTAATGTAAACAATAGTCTATCACCTGTTAATAATACCTTCCCACCTTGTTATCGTATTTATGTTTATTTTCTTATTCCATACTATTTCTTTCAAATAACATCTTTAATTATTTCTTATGACATGTGAATTAAGGAAATTAAAACTTTTAAATTGGAATGCTTATGGGATTTTTTCACAAAAGAGTGAATTTAAAATTTTTCTTGAAACACAATCTATTGATATAGCCTGTATAACTGAAACTCATCTTTCTTCTCATAATAAATTCCAATACCTGGCTATAAAACTTTAAGAAACAATAAAAATAGTTCAACTGCTTCAGAGGGGTGGCTATTACAGTAAAGAATAATAGCAAATAATAGCTTTTCTGAGAACAACCTTATAGGAATATCTGATATAGAAGCCGTTTCAATCCGTTTAAACTCATCTCCCAGTACAATTATCACAGAAGCATATAAACCACCTAATAAGAAGCTATGTGAACAAGAAATTCTTAATTTGTTGCCTGCGAATGAAAATGTTCTAGTGTTGGGTGACATGAACTGTAAACATATCTATTGGGGGTGTCATAAAACAAATTCAAGTGGCAGTAAGTTGCTCGACATTACTTCCAGATACAATATACAAGTTATAGCGCCAATGGAACCTACTTTTTTTAGAAGTGGATGTACACTGGATATTTTAGATATTGTTTCATCCAAAAAAATAACGTTGCCAATAGCATCTCAAACGATACCTGCTTCAACCTCAGACCACGTCCCCATATTAATTTATTTTTCTATTAAAATTCAAGAAATGTCTTCCAGAAATCCTCTAATTAAAGGAATAATTGACTGGGACAGATATAAAAATTTAATTGACCATAATATTATTCTAAAAAACAACTTTTCAAACCCTCAAGAAATTAATGAATCCGTGGAGCAGCTTACTAAAATAATATCCAATTGTATTAGTGAATCAACTATTCAGACATTTCGCTTCAAAAGAAAGTCATTCACCAACAGGATACCAAATTCAATTCTGGCAAAAATTAAGGAGAAAATATGACAAGAAGGCATGGATGCGTACTAGGAATCCATTAGACAAAAGAAAGTGGAATCATCTTCGGCATTCATTAAACTAGAATTGGGCGAGCTCACGTTTTCCCAATATAAAGAGTATGTCGCTAACCTAGACCCAAGAGACCAATCATTTTGAAGGCTACAAAGCGTCTTTTAAAAAAGCAAGATATCATTCCCAGCTTAATAGAGGACGGTACATTCATCTCCACTGATCAAGCCAAATCCGAAGCCTTTGCAGACTATTTTCAAAAGACATTCTCTAACACAAATTGCAAAAGATGTCCAACAAAAAGCGTTTCACTTTGTGAGGATATCAAAGAACTTTTACAATTACCTCTACAAACAGCTGAATTACCACTGCAATGCATGACACCAAAAGAATTAAAAGGACTTATTGATAGGCTTAAAACAAAGAAAAGTCCAGGGCATGATCTTATTCCAGCTGTTACTATTAAAAAACTACCGAGAAAAGCTATCGTCTTAATCATGACGATATTTAATAGTTGCTTACGGATCGGATATTTCCCATATACCTGGAAAAAAACCGAAATAATTGTTATACACAAGCCAGGCAAGAAAATGAATCAAATCAGGAGCTACAGACCCATAAGTCTATTACTCATATTAGGAAAATTATTTGAATCAGTAATAAAAAACCGCTTATCATCCTTCTTGCAGGCAAACAATATAATTCCGGAGTTTCAATTCGGTTTTCAGCTCGGTCAATCCACTTCTCATCAACTATCTAGACTAACAGAATTTATCGTTAATGGATTTGAAATGAAAAAGCACACCCTGGTAATGTTTCTGGATTTTCAGCAGGCATTCGACAAAGTCTGGCACAATGGTCTTTTATACAAACTCAAGAAAATCGGTAATCCAAAATACTTGTACGACATCCACTACTCATTTTTAGGAAGAAGATCATTTACTGTGAGAATAAATAATACGAACTCTACTACCAGACCCATCCTAGCTGGTACTCCACGAGGTTCTGTACTTTCTCCCATCCTCTTCAATTTTTACGTCCATGATATCATCCAATCAACTCATACTTCCATATACATGTTTGCTGATGACACGGCAATATTCTCCCAACATGAAGACATAACCATTGCCCGAAATACCCTCTAAAACCACCTCAACGAATTAGAAACTTACCTGACCAACTGGAAGATAATTCTAAATATTCAAAAATGCAACTCGAAAATATTTACACTGAAAAGACAGATCCACCTGAACTGATTCTCAACGGTAACAAGCTGCCATGGATCCCTGCTGACAAAGCATTGAAATACCTAGGGGTTCACCTCGATCGCCCCCTAACCTGGAATCACCACATTGATATCAAATTAACCCAGGCCTATGCAAGAATGGCAATGATATACCCTATCGTAAATAGAAAATCTAATCTGAAACCTGCTACAACATTACTTATCTATAAAACTGTACTTCGGCCACTATTTATGTATGGTTGTGAAGTGTGGGGCGCAGCTTCCTCAACTAAAAGAAAAAAGCTTCAAACTTTTCAAAACAAAATTCTTCGTATATCAGTTGATGCTCCTTGGTTCATTAGAAACAGTCAACTGCATCGTGAACTTCAAATTGAACCTATCGATTACTTCATCAAAGATCGCTTCACTAAATACCACTCACAGCTCCCAGCAGTAAGAGGTGCTGTAGCCTACAAATCGGGGTTCAAACGACAACTCGCCGGCTCAAACGACTATACCCTCCTTTGTCTATAGCTAGTAATTGTAATAACTTTTTTTTATTTTTTATATAAACCCATGTATGGCTCACGTAGCTGATCCAGAAATAAAGAAATACATATAAAATGTACAAAGTAACCGATCTGAGAGCCCGGAATTGCTCAAATCGCCTCTTTTACCAGCCAACTAGCATCCAGTTAACACAGGTTCGTCTCCAGCGCCTCTGGACAGAACAAAGGCAACATCTCTTCAGATAAGCTAGTAAATTTTATGTGACCTGACCCCTCTTTATTATATTCTATATATATATATATTATGAAATTATGTTATGATTTGTTAATTTGAATAAAATTGTAATTAAAACAAACTCGATTTTCATTAATTGCAACAAGAGGGATATCAGTGGTAAGACACCTACCGACACCAAATTGTACACTGTAAAATTACTAATACACCAAGTAATTAATGATAGTAATTGGAGGAAAAAAAAATAATCAGTTCAATAAAATGATGGTTAATCTCTATGGAATGTATATTTAAATAGTTTACTTACACTAATGATATTGACTTGGACAAGACCTTCTCGCCTCTTTTTGAGAGCAGGTGGTGTAACAACTGACACTGGTGTAGGAATATCTTCAATTCGTGTCTCTTCTAATAGGCTTTCAGGTGCATGCTCTTCCTCTTCCTTTTTATTAGTCAAGTCTTCTTCCTCAAAACCATCTTCAAATTCATCATCATCCTAAACCAAAGTTTATAAAATTATCATACCATAATGATAAAAATATTAATACTAATTAAAACTGAGCGAAATACAGGACTGATGAATATTGAAGATATAAAAGATTGACTGTTATAAGAGTTAAATTTAAAAGATGCCATAAAAAAGAGAAATATAAAAGTTAATGGAATTAAAAATAAGAGGAAAAAAATTATAAGTGGAATCTAGTAAAACGGATAGCAATAAGATCGTATTTATTAAGTTGACAGTAATTATACATTCATTACAGAATTTTTATTCAGCATAATTAGGAAAGTAAATGAAGCAAGAGGGGCATTTGTGAACCAGTATGCCATTGAGGAAAAATTCTATTTGCAGAATTCTCAGCATTTCGAAACTTTATTCAAGAAAAATACCTTCCAACTACATCAGTAAAAAAAATTTAAGCATGATAATAATACCAATGAAAACCATTACTAAAAAAATTACTTTATTTTTATGAAAAAGAATAAGGCCTGTGATGTATCCCAAACCCCTCCCTAAGGTATTTCTTTGCAAATGTACACAAATCTTAATTTAGTCCAGTGGATTAACTGGATATTTTTTCACAAGAATTTATCCGGTTCAAAACCAAATAGTTAGTAAGACTACGTATTCAATGAACTGATACTTCCATTGGTATGATAATACTGGAACACTTTGGTACTTTGGAAACACACAAATAAAGTAAGTTTGTCTTATTTTTGTATGTTTATGTTTATTTGCTTGGTGACGACGGCACCCTCAACCAACTTCTCCATTATACAGTCTCTACGGTCAACAACTACTACATCATTGGTTTTTATATTTTGCATTTTTGTTCATTCTATATGAGAAACTAAGCTTAGGTTGATATTTAAGTCACATATGTATATGTTTTATTTAATTTATGTGTTTATATTCATGTCATGTCTTATTTATAACCTATACAAAGTTTGTAGTCTTATTTATAACCAATATAAAGTCAACCGACTGCATGGCAGATGATAATATCAATACCAATATTTTTTTGTTCTGTAAACATTGTGAAGAAAAAAGAGAAATGTGTAAAAAAAACACAATCATCTAATTATAAGAGGAAATAGCAATAAACAATGATAGTCACCTTGACATCTTCTTCTTCTTCAGAAGATGATTCTTCTTCCTCACTAGATTCATCAGAATCAGATTCTGATTCGGACATCTGAGGTGCTGTCTCTTCAGTAGGAATCTGCCATTGTGATTTCCTTGTTTTGGTATGATAATAATAAATTCGTCCTTCTTTGTCTTTTGCTGATCTCCATTTGGGAGGCAGTCGAATACAAACATGATGAGATGGAGGAGGAGGAGGAGGTGGAGGAAGAGCAGTAGATAGAGGAACTGCAGCTGCAGGAGTAGGTAGTGTAGGAGCAGGCAATGCTGGAGTTGGTAAAGTAGGAGTCGGAGGAAAGACCTGAGGAGGAGGAGGATTGTAAGGAAATGGTGGATAGGATGGTACTGGAGGTCTGAATGGAGGGGCTATAGGAGGATGAGCGGGAAACTGATGGTATCCAGGTGGCTGAGGTGGTGGATAAGGACCTTCCAGAAATGGAGGAGGTGGCTGTGATTGAGCTATGAATGGAGGAGGGAAGGCTGGTGGACAGCCACCAAACACCATATCGCCACCATCTGAAAAAAAAATTTATAGATTTTCAAATAATACCAAAAGAATTGCAGTAAATAAGGCAACCATTTATAATAAACAATACACATCAAATAAAATTATCTTATATAATAGGTGATATCATATACATATCTTAAATTACATTAATTATCAAGCAATAAAAAATAAAAAACATTTCAGAACATAGTTTAAGCCCATCATTGATGATAAGACGTTTAGCAAAATTATTTGTTCTATCAAGTTATTCATTAAAAATTACATCCCATTTTTCAGACGTATTCTCAACTATAATGTGGAATATGTCTGAACCAGGTGATACAACAGTTACTGGCAGAGATAGGAAATAATTATTATTTGATGTTCTCATTAATCATATATAAATTTATAATTAAAATAATCACTTCATAATGAAAAATCAAAAAATTAAAGGCAACAAACTAGAAAATCTGCAAAAAAGTCTAATTACAATTTTTGTTAATACTTGCAAATTCAAAGACAAAAAATTACCTGGAGGAGGATGAAAAGGTGGTTGTTGGTAAAAATTTTGATCGATTTGGGAAGCTGGAGGTACAAGCATTTGGGCTTGATGTTTCGCCCAGGATTCCATTTTCCTTTGCCGTTCTTCTTCCTCTACCTTCATTGCAAATAATTGTCTTCTTTCAGTTTTCGAAAGGCGATTAGTTGGACCTGTATGCCTAGAATTGTGAAAAAGGCTTAAAAATAAATATTATTTCATTAACAAAAGGGTTCAAATTACTTAAGTAAATTTGTACTTATTAGTTTTATACTTTATATTTCTTAGTATATAATCATTTTTTTAAACCCACAACAAAAGAAGCAAATAATTGTCAAGAAATATAAGCCATTGAATTTTTATTCGTAAAGTAAAACTGAAAGGTTCTTTTCATTCTCATCTAATAAAAAAAAATCTTTTTTTTTTTTTTTTTGCAATTTTTTTATTTGCTGGATATGAAATAAAATATAATTTGGAAATACTTGAAAAACTAAGAAAATTATTTGTTAATCTAGGAGCCAAGGGCATCTCTTATTCAACGGATGGTAGTAAAGATACAGATGTTCTTAGTCAATAACTCTAATCAAGTGCAAGGATAAAAAGTATTTCTGTCCACACAAGATGGATTTCAGGATAAATTTAGCCTTAAAGTAGTAAAAAAACTGCTCTCACAAGTACTCAGAACTAGTTTCTCATTTATTTTCTTACCAAATATGTTTTCGGTTATCTTATTAACTATTACAGGTAAAGGTACAATTGCCTAATCCAATACAACTCAAATTAAAGCTAATGGAATTTACTATAAAATAGTTTGTTAGAGTCATCTTCGTAGAAATAATAGTTTTTGTGGTATTAGCCTAAGCTAAATAAAACTATAACTTGTTGATTACTCTTTTATTTGAAACAATAACTGTTTTTGGATTTTCTTTATTTAAGTAACAATTAGACCAAAAGATACCTAATACCACTCAAACAAACGCTACTTAATATGCACTATAATTTAGTTGATTACACTTATCTAACATTAAATTAGTTTTTAGCTACCAGTTTGAAACTGTTCTCAACTTTGAAGGCAGATAACTCCAATTCAGCGAGTAACAGCCAATTTATTAACAGAATACGTTCTATATAAAATTAAATGAAAAAAAAACATAACAACAACTAGTGCGTAGAGAAAAACCTATGGGGGAGTTTTTAACTACTTTGAGACCAAATTTCACTGGAAATGTACCCTGTCATTTTTTTATTTTTACTAAAGAATTTTATTTTAAATTTGAATTATATTTTTTCAAAAATTATCAAATGCTCAATAGAAATATATAGTTTAATTTATATATTAACTGATGTACTGCACATACTCTAGTAACTAAATAGTCATGTTGGAAAGAGATCCTATTGTCTACTTTTTTGAAAATCATCAAGTGTTAGCCATCTTATTAACTAATTACTATTCAATATTATCCTTTTTCTGCTGGTTTCACAATTATAATTCATCAGACAGAAAGGAACCAAATCCTATCTAGATCTTTTATACAATTCATTGCAAAATACAAACAAATTTATTACCTATCATCACCAGGTCTATGTTTTCTCCATTCAGGAATACCGGAGTCAGGGGAGAGTCTCTACCTCGCTTCCTCTCACGGTTGAATCTTGTATCCTTTTCATTATCTCTGTTATATCTACTATTGCATTCCTTTTCAGTTTCTCGATTGTACCTTTCTTTTTCACTTTCCCTATGGTGTCGTCCATCTTTTTCATAACCCCAATGCCTATAAAAATTATTTTAGAAAGTAATGACTAAAATAAAACTAACCACATCACATTGACAAGATTTTTGACAGGTTGGTAAGATTTTACATATAGTCAGTGTGTATAATAAAAGAATCAGGTAAATTAAGCACCAATCCTGCACATCATGAGAAACAAAAAAGTTTATATGAAAAATGTTTCAATGTACCACAGAAAATTAAGAAATTCAAGTCTTGTTTTTTTTTAAGTAAATCTTATAATATATCGCATAAAATGTATACAAAACTAACAAATACTTTACAAAACTTTCAAGATAACTAAGTTTTAATTTGATTATCGTAACAAAATTTCCTGAAATCAGATGGACATGTTTTTAATTGGGATACTAACTTAGCAGTAAATCAGGTGTCTTCCAAAGAAATGTTTTATCTAACACAAAACGTTTATCAAAGACTTGAAATCAGAATATTAAAATTTTCAAAACACAAATTTTTCACTTTTTATAGTAATATAGATTAATTTATGAATTAGTATTAATTTTTTAATCAAAAATATTTTTGAAAAAAGATAAAAGAAAACAAATCTTTTCTCAGTTTTGTAAGCAAAAGATATAGAACTCATTCCTATATTCATCCTTGAAATAATTACCTATCATAAGACAAATTTTCTCGTGGGTCTATATATCCTCTGTTTGCTTCCCTTTCGTGTTCTTTCATCTGTTCTATCCTTTCTTTTCTTAGGAATTCTGAATTCTTCTTTGAGGCCTGTCCATGATGATAGAAGCTCAGTAGCTTTTGCAACAATATTTTTTTCCAACTCTTCATCTTGTTCCGTTACAACTTTTTCATTTATTGATCTATCCACAGAACACTCTCCAGGACTAGAATCATCTGTCTCATTGCTAAAATAAAAAAAATTTTAAAAATCAGCACAGAAGTTAAATTAAAATTTTGATATTAATAATAATACTAATCATCTATAAAGTAGATACTGATAATTGGGAGGAAAAGCTGATGAGTGAGCCTCTTCATTCAGCCGCTCTCCAAGAAACAGCAGAAATAAATTCAAAACACTGAACCTCTACGGATACCAGTACGGTTTTTTGATTTTTTTTTTTTAAGATTCGATTTTCCTTTAATAAATAATTGTTTTTTTCTCTTTTTCTATCCAATATTTGAATTTTACTTATTTTGAAACATATTACCTAAAGTTTTGAGGGTGGGTAAATTTTTTTTTTTTAAATATTCTGGAACAGCCACCCTTAACCTCAGAATGGCTTAACTAGCTGATCCGTTTAATCTAAGAAAAAATTAATTTTTAACTAATAATAAAAAGTAAAATAATTAAGAGTAAAAATATATTATAATATAAAATAATATGATTAAGAGTAAACATATATTATAGTATAAATAAATGTTAGAACAATATTTTCTTTCAAAATATTCTTTTAAAGAAATTCTATTTTGGAATTAAGGACGTTTATTTCAATAAATTGAAAAATAAAAATAAAATTAAAAACTAGAAATTGACCTTGAGGATGAAGTAAAACTTCGAAAAGTTGGAAAATAATTTTAAAAAAAAGTTTGATAGTATAGAATTTCTAATAAAGAATATATTGAAAGAAGAGATTGTTTTAACATTTATTTATCTTATAATTAATTTTAACATGTGGGAAACCTAACAAAGACCCTAGACTTTAAATCCATGATGGCACACTGCAAGTGAAGAATGAAATCTAGTTGCTTGAAAAATCTATTTCAAATTGCGAATAAACACTAATAAAACTTATGATATCCATTATTAACCAAGACACTTTCTAAATCTCAGGAGCAATAAGCAACTTAAAAGGTACATATCTGATCATGCATAAATGTTTAAAAAAAATTAACAGAGATTAAATAAATGCAAAGCTATTAAAAAACAAACCTTTCTTTGTTGTCATTAGTTTCATCGTTTGAGACTTTAGCCCATTTTTCGACAACACTTAATATTTTACTATCCTTTAAGATTGTTTTGTTTGTGATGGCAGCACAGCTAATGTGTTGAGTATCTGGATAGTACATAACAAGAAAAATAGTGGTATTAATAAAAATTAAATATTAAACAAATAATGTCAACACGTAATGACATTTATTCAAATTATAAGTCACTTACTTCTAATCTGAGTTTTGCAGAAGAACGGGTATCTATCATCCAAGACCAAAGAAGACCCAACCCATGATAATCCAAGAAGAGTCGTTTGCAACATGGGTCAGCTGCTTGAGCAATTTCCAGCAATGGATATCGAGACATTTCATCCTCAGCTCTAACCATAAGCCGGCTAAGAGTTAATGTATGCTTCTGATTCTTCACTCCACTACCAGATAACTTTTCTATTTCCTCTTCTAACTGGAATCAATCATATTAGATTAAAAAATATGTATTTACATCATATCATATATCAGTTTGATGTTTGAAAAAAAAGAAGAAAGAAATCAGTGAAACCCTTTTCTATGGTTTAATGATGATACATTTTATCTTTTAACATATTAACTATTTTTTGTGTTTATTCAAAATAACGTAATTTACTATTTGATCAGTTATCAAACAAGAACCCATCAAGTATTATCCAGCACTAGGCTACTGAGGTACTTATAATAATGATACATACAAAGTTAGATCTAACAGAATGAATCAGATATTAATAAGAATGAAAAAGAAAAATCTTTTAATTATATTTAACATAAAATGGTCATTGAATATAATCGAAATGATAAAAATATATATATATACAAATTATAACAAATAGTATGAAGAAAATATATGAATGATTTGTGTATCACTTCTATGCTATCTTATTATCATATTTTAACTAATTACATTATTTCTATATTTGTTGTTTGTAACTACAATAATTAAATAGGAGATGATCAACAAGTTTAGCTATTGGGAAAAAAAAAAAAAAAAACTTTTGATCAACCATAACTTATTTTTGAGGGATTTCACTCTACCTGAACACCGGCAACCAGCATTTATCATTTTCAAACCAATTATAAATAGAAATTACTTCAGCAGTAACCATAGTTCGAAATTTCATGAGTGTATGTATGTTTAATATATATGTTTCATAAATATACTTGAACAAATTTATTATTAATGCATTATGCATCTTATAAAAAATTAAAAATAGTAGCGTCAGCCAATAAATTATTTCAAAACAGTGTAAACCATTTATTGCGAGCAGCAGGTTATAAGGGCTAAGATACAATAAAAGTTAAAGTTTAAAGAAGGGAAATATATGAATAAATTGTAAGAAAATTATTTTTTTAAAAAATATATTAAGCAGTTATAAAGTGATGAGGTAACATTGATAGTAAATATCTGTCGCCACCTCAACTATTTCATCCTTTATTGAATGCAAGTGCAGTCAACTATTTAATATTCATTAAGCTTTAAAAAAAATAAATAGTCATTCCATCATGCTAATTGTTCATACATGGCAATGATTTTCTTTATATCCTTCCCAAATCATTGTTATACTGTCTACAATATGGTGAAATAGCTTCTCCAGGCCTGAGACTAATCTGAATATGGTCTTTTTGGATGTGACCGACTGGAGTGCCCTGAAAATAATGAGCTAATCAACCCTAACAACCTCCTTAAGTTTGTGTTGGCAACAAAACTCATGTACTAAATTGTAAAAATACCTAATACTATAGTGCACAATAGACCTTTTGGGTCGTAGTGCATTTGCCATCAGAAAAAAAAGTACAAGCCTACCCTATAATCTCCTTCATATTCTTACAAGAATAGGATTCCGGCTACTATATATCTACTAACAGCAAAACCTGATATTTATGGAGTCTTTTAACCAGATGATTCCCGAATTTTCCATAATTATTTACAGCTCTACTTATTTTGTTACCTTCTCATCTTAGGAATTTTATTTCACATTCTGTTATTGTACATTTATACAATGTACATTTACTTTTGAGGATTTTATTAAGATTTAATATTCCAATTTCATTAAACTTTTGTTTGATAAATAGATTGTTCTTTGTCAATAGAAATGATTAATTATAGATGTTCACATATTAAGTGTTACTTCACATATTTTAGAAACATACCTACCTAATCCTAATATTTTGGTTAATATGAGGACCAATTGTAAATTTTAATAATCAAATTCCAAGAAATTTTTAATTTTAAGTACTTATTACATTTTTTAAAGAAATTATTTATGATAACAATTGCACTAATAAATAATTAAAATATCTGTATTACGGTAGTATTAAATTCCATCGTCTACTGTTTCATAATTTTAGGAAAAATACCTTTTTTTTTTGTTATAATTAAAAAAATATCACAATTTTCAATTTTCTTTTTTCATTCTAATAAACAACCGAGTTGAGGTTTATAAATAGCATCTACCATTTAGTTTTCATCTACCATAAAGGTGTTGTTTTTTTTGTTCTCAGCGTACTGATTCCTAAACAATTTATATTTATTCTCTATCAACAAAAAGAACTGAGTTATAAGAAAATTATATCTCTTATGAATTCACATATGTGTATTTATAAAACCCTTACACTGCTGTGCAGTAGAGACAAAAGATGAAGAAGAAGTACTTTTAAAAACGATTCTTGAGCTGATCCATATGATACATTTTTTTCTATCATCATCAATAACCGAGTTCTAGACATAAAATATATTAAACTATATATTTATATATTATATTATATATAATATATAAATACTATATTATATTTTGAAACTAAATGGTTGATAATATAGCAGAATTCAGAGGATTATTGTCATGTGTCCAACCGCATTAGTTCTGACAAAAAACAGCCTAGTAATTTTAAAGCAACTAATTTTTAACTTGATCAATAACAATGGTTCATTATTGAGAATGAATCAACCACCCAAAACAGCTGCTCTGCTCCGAACTTCCAGCCAAAAGTTAATATTTAGTATATCCATTCAAAATAATTGATTTTGAATTTTCAAGATAAACACATTCTGTTAACAAATAAGATTAGATTTTGCCATTTCTTGGGCAATTAAAGCTTAACAAAAAATGAGCAGATAAGATAAATGATTAAGCAATATGAACATAGTCTAAATCGCAAATGTTTCTATTAATAATTAAAAAACAAAAACATTGTGATTCTTTTCTATTTGTCTACATAAATTTATAAAACATCATGAGAGAATCAATTAGAGTGTCTATTGATTTCGATAATTATCTTACTTTTTCTGAAAATTCCTGACAAGAAACATAAAATGAAATTTTAATCATCCCCATTTAATGAAATGTATATTAAAAACACTGAAAAATATTACAAAATGGTTTATTATGTATAAATAGATGACTTAAATGGTAATCTATAGTTCGGAGAACCCAGTGATTTTCTCGAAAAATCTGGAAAAAAATGTGGGTTAGTTTTCTCAAAGAAAGTCAAGGGTGTTCATTCTGTTTAAAATCGCAGCCTATGAATGGTTCCAGATTCTCGCATCATACTAATCAAGAATGATAACTATATTACAGCAAATCTTTTAGACTCATTGATGCTTGTTGTAATCATACTTTATTGTATAAGTATTAAGAAATTATGAACCACTTTGCATTAATAAATAGCGTTTTTTGATCCTAAATATCTTGAAATACAGTGACTAAAATTTTGGGGGAAGAAGGAGGTTCGGTTTTTTGCTCTTAAGAGATCACTAATGTGTATTATTGAAAAACATAAACTAAAATCAATGCATCTGTAATAGAATTCACAATAAATGAAAAAAAAAAACTGTTTCTATTCGGCTAAATTCTTATGAAAAGTCTCTTTTCCTTAATTCTTCTAACTACCAACATCAGCTACTTCACAATTTATAAAAATTGAAGAAATCACGATATTTAAGACTTGCAACAAACAGTGTAAATACCCAACTTATTCCCAAATGGTAGAAAGCTAATCAATATTATTTATTTATTTTCTTCATACTTGGCCTAATGACAGTAGAGGTTTATAGTAATGGCATATAAAAAGCAACTATGCCATTCCTGATTGAAAACATTACTAATGTACTAATGTCTATTTTCTTCTCATATGTTTTCTTCATTTGCTGGTCTTCAGGAATTAGTCCTTTAAATTGTAGATTAAAACATGCTAAACCCAACATGGATTTCTATACCATGCCTTTGAAGTAGGGGTAAGTTTTATCTGTTATTAGCTGAGAGAGCTCACTTTTCATAACAGCTTATTGTCCTCTTTCCTACAGAAACTTGGCTATAGGCGCCTTATTGATGATATAGGCAATGACAATAATATGCATGGCAGACTCAGCAACTGAAGGATAATGAGCCTTGTTGTCCAAACCCTGTTTTGGGAGTTAGGCGAAGAAGTATCTATGACTTGTAAGGAGTTATAAATTTCAATAGTCCAGGACCCATGTAGCCAACTTCTAGAAGTGAGAAAGTACTTCCTCTGGGACACCCTTGTTAAAGGTGATCGTTGCATACTGCCAGTTTTATTCATCTATAGTATTCTCCAGGAAAATCTTTTCCTAATTTCTGGTTTTCTCATCAGCTCTTAATTGGATGTTAGACCCACATAGATAGGTCTTCTATAAATAGAACCTTCTAGATATAACTTGAAGACTTTGTGTTCCCTGCTGACACTATTTTTAAACTTTCATGGAATTTCAAGCAGCTAAATTAAGCAAAGTACTGTTTTTTGTTAAATCAGATTGATCATCATTTTTAAGTCTATTTTTTTTATTAACATCCTACTGGACCACAGGTTCCCACTTTGAGAAAATATTATAATTTGATAAGTTGAAGTCTATTAATGAATAAGCAGGGATTTTACTCCAATTTATTTAATAACATTTATTTGGCATACATTTTTTCCTCATTGAACTACCAGTTGTTCTTTTTTTTTGCTAAAGATAGTTACTAAAAATTTTGTTTGTTAACTCATTTAACATCACTTTATACTACCATTGCTAATTGGAGGAAGCCACAGTGGGAGTCCAAAATTTTGCTTCTCCAGTTTTAATTAGAATAGGGTTCCTTAACAAGTACCTTACATAGCACAGGCTCGAGACCACCTTATTACGTCCCCTCCGAAGGGAAAAAAAATTTATTTATAGACTGATTATGTTGAAATTTTTAGGGTAAAAAAAAGATTTGTTGTGACTATGGAGTATACTGAACTAGCCATGACAACTTCACACCAGAGGAAGCAAGTTAACAACAAAAACAATTTAATAAAAATATATTTATTATCATAAGTTATTTTTTATAAAATGGGAAGCAAAGGAAAAAAGTGAGAAGTATATTGGAATCAAAGGAAAAAAGTGTTAAATGAATATTGACAAATAGCAAAAATAAAATAAAAAACATGTGAAAACTTGATCACCTTTTAGATTTATTAATTTTTTTAATCAAACTGAACAACACAATTTTAACAGATGGTTCTAAGATTTTTAATGGGAGTAAAAAATCCTTAGTTATGCCATCCTTCGGAGGGGACATAATAAGGTGGTCCTGAACCTGTGCGGTATCAGGTACTCGTAGATCCTTATCCTAATAAACTTGAATAGGCAAAATTATGGACTCCCACTGTAGCATCGTCCGATTAGCAACAGTAGTATAGAATGACGTTAAATGAATAAACGACAAATGTTATTTTGTACTGATATGGTTTCCTGGATGAAAATAAACAGACTCAGATGGGCCAGACATGTGGCGAGAATGAGTAACAAGGACCCTGTTAAGAGATTGCTTGTTACCGTACCAGGGGAAGAGGGCGACTGGGACTGTGATGGTCAGATGCTGTGGCGCAAGATGCGAGGAATATTTTGAACGTCCATGACTGGAGGGTGACTGCATCAGACCTGGCGAAGGCTCCTTGAGGAGACTAAGACCCACATAGGGTTGTAATGCCATTAATTAATTAATTATTCTGTACTTCAATGAATTAGAAACTTAACTCAATTTATGGTAATTATTATCAGTATTGCCATGGGGTCACCCATAGCGTAGTTGCTTGCATAACAGCTTTCTATACCAAAGGTCGTGGGTTCAAACCTGCGGGTGGCCCTAGGATTTTTTAATGGGAATAAAAAATCCTTAGTTATGCCGTCCTTCAGAGGGGAAGTTAAAAGGTGGTCCCAAGCCTGTGCGATATCAGGTACTCATTAAAGATCCCTATCCTAATAAAATCTGGATAGGCAAAATTTAGGACTCCCACTGAGCATCATCCGATTAGCCACAGTAGCATAAAGTGACGTTAAACGAATAAACAAAAAAACAGTATTGTCATTGGATTTTATTATGTTTATATAGTTTGTTTCCCTAATGTTTAACTAAATCAAAGTGTAATCAAGAAATATGTTTTGTATTTCTTGTCTGATAAACAAAATCATTCAAGGACGCTTCCTTTCTTTCATTAGTGATATTATAATTATTTTCTTCCAACAAAGACAAATTGGAGGAGAAAAAAAAAAAAAAAAAAATACCCATAAGCAAATGTATGGAGTGGTGATGTTCTCATCGAGACAACATTAATAATGAATGACTAACCTAAAATAGATATTACATCTCTCATGAAATTGTATTTAAGTAACTACATACAAGAAAAGTACTATATCTCTGGTTAATCTTAATAATGATATGTAATAAATAAACACTATAATGGTTATATTGTTTTCTGTACTGGCGATGAAGTGGTGAAACATTAATTATTTTGTTTGGAATAATTCATTAATTTATATATTCTTCTCAACTTTAAAGTTATATATTTTGTTTAAATTTTTAGGGAAATGGGTGTGTCGATATTGATGAAAAGAAGTTAAGCAATCTAAAATTTGCGAACAACATAATTTACATCTCTCATAAAGCTGAGGAACTAAGCCAAATGATGGAAGATCTCATTACCCATAGTGTGAGAATTAAACTTGTCCCTAATTATACGAAGACAGTGTTAATGACTAATAGAAAAGGCAACCTTCAGTAGAGTAACTCTGCAGTATGTATAAGTTTGTTAATTTCAACAGCTTAGATATTATACTAATGCTGGTCTCTAAGAGAAGTAATGATGAGCAACTTTAAAAAAAAAAAATCAGGAATCCAAGTTGAACTATAAGGACAGAATAAAACGTTCACTCTTGCAGAAGGGATCTGGTGCTGGACAAATGAGCCTTCATATAAGGAAAATCAAACAGAGATGGGATAAATACCACATAATTTAAAGAGGATAGGTGCAAGGCGTTGAAATGATTCCCTGAAATCTGTTGTTGGTCTCAACTGGATGAGGGTTGAAAGAAACAAAAAAATATGGAAGGACTTAGGTCTCCATGGAAGACTATCATCACCATTAAGCGGAGGCAACATATGTTTTAAGTCAATATTATCAAGCAAGATTTCTTTGTTTTACATTTGTTTTCTCTTGCAATAAATCACTTTATTTACTTTTTTTAACTAAAAGTAAACACAAGAAATAAAAAATCTGGTGCTCGTGACTCATGAATTACACTTACCTCCGTAGTTAAATTCAATTTGAAAACTTTTGAACAAAGTTAGAGTTAAAGAAATATTAAATAATTACATTGAGTTTGTATGAAAACATCTATTTGAGATTAATTAATCTAACAATAGAAATTATTATCCGCTTATTTTTATCAGCTTTTCATCACTCTTTATTACTTTTACAAATTCAGAAATAAGATAATTTCTTTTCTCGAATATTAAGCATTCCATAAGCATCTATATTACATATTACTATTCTTATGTTTGGAAAAAAAATTTTATCCAACAAATATTTTTGCCCATTTCTCCATTAGAGATCAAATTTGTTCAAAATGTATGTATACTCTTTTTTTACCAATCCAAAAAAGATGAAATGGTTAATTTTTTTCAAACAACAAAATAAAAAGTACTTTAGAGGAACAACATTTAAATGTTGCCATTTAGGCCCTCACTGACAAATGCGAACACAATGAAACCTATATAATACTAAAAACCATTGAATTTTATGTCGATATAGCAAGTACAATCAAAATTGTTTACTGTTTTTGAGAAAAACATACAAAAAGCAAAGTATAAAATGGCTCTTTTGGTTCATCTGTTTTGTTGAAAAAGTTGTAATATCACACATATAAAAATTTTAGTTTCGTACAACATCGTTTTCTAGCTAGACTTACCACATACAAACACAGACCTTTTTTCAGAACTTAATCATTTGAACTAAGGGAACCCTTGCATTCATGATGAAAACTCAAATTTGAACATTTTCACGATCGCAATACGATTCCTTTATTGTATATTTTATATATAGGTAAGTGAAAGTAAAAAAGTACTAAGTATTAATAATGTCTGATCGTATTTTAAAATATTTCATTCCAATAGATAGGTGAAATCTAATGAATTCAAACATGGGTCTTATAATAAAAAATTAAGAATCACTACTAACCGTCTATCTACCCCAGAACTATTTTTGCTTGATGAAAAAAATTATATACTCATTATCTTAAAATTGAAACTATATTAAACTTAGAATTGGTTAACAAAAGAAAAACAATTGTTGCCATCACTTCATAGAAATCAAATCTAAATTTAAGTTAAGATAAACCTGGTAAGACCTCCTCATCTAGGATTACAAAATCAGTTGATAAGTGCTCAGAGCTGAGGTGAAGGCAGACTTATGAGAGGATCAGAAAACTAATCCACCAGCATTGGACAGCATCAATGCTAGGCCAGTATGTCAATGAGGCTGAATATAGAATATTTACTGAAGACATACACGTGAGAACTTTGATCACAAACCTCCAGGCAAAACCTTGGGGAATATGATAACAATCTGGCCTTGGAAAAGCTATTGCTCCGAGACCTCAAAATTATTAGCTGTGCTGATTCAACGGGCATGACTCAGATGCAGAATAGGTAAACCTTTTCAGTTTAGTAATATGAAATGCACCTATTCCAGGTACAAAAGAGATGCATTCTTTCAGTTGGATTAAAGAGGTTTAAGATAAATGAAGAAGCAAAACAGTAAATCAGATGGAAGAACATGCAAATAGTTAGTCTGAGAGAATATACTCTTATCAATACGGGACACTGACCAGGTGTGATGCAGTTCATAAGATATAAACCATTCAATGTTGAAATAAGAAGCTGTCAACCAGTGACTTAGCACAGTAAGGCTAAAAGGAATTTTTTACAATATTTATCTTTATCTATGTGCATACACCCAGAGAAGATGATGAAGTTAAGGATTATTTTTATAAAAGAACATATGAAGCCAAGTTGTTAAGATTATTCTCAGAGAAAACAGCCATAGACACCAATTGCCGTATAGTGTCTAAAGTAAGAAAAAGTAGCCGGAGATATGTGGCATGAGTAACGAAACTAACTACTTGAGATCAACGAGGCTACCACATAAAGTATCTCAAGATGGGTGAACCTGAATTAACTTTTATTTTCTTAAATTATACTTTTTATTAAATATAATTTTACATTTTGCCAAAGACTAAAAACGTTATAATACATATACAAAACATTGTTACCCAAATTCCGAAAAGGACCACTTTTAAGCACTGACTCTCGAACTAATTAAAAAACAGATGAATTGGACCAGCATCATTCTGAACTACAAGAAGGTTTCAGAATCTATTAAAGATTGTGTATGGACTTTATTTATAATAAAAATATAAATAATTTTATCACAATCAAACATTTAAACTAATTTATGAAAATGTATAATAATATTTCAACTTTCGCAGGGAATAAGGCAATATGAGTGCTGAAATAAAAAATAGTTTAAACTATTGAAAAAAAGCTGTACATCTACAACCCATGAAGGGTCTTGGGCTCAGTACATATTGAGATTCTTACTTTGTAATTTTATCATATTTCTATGATTCTTTTTTTGACAGCCAGGTCTTAAACATTTTTAGGAATGAAGAGCGAAACTCCTGCATAAACAGTTTATCACTTAGAATCATCACAATATATAGTTCACACCATACCTTTCTAAATCTACTAGCATATTTATATTTTTTTAATTATGCTAAAAACTTTTTTTTCACTATCAACTAATTTTGTTATAAAATATTTTGCATTTTAATTTTTAAAAAACTGTAGTTATCATAATGAGGTTATAGGTTTCATTTTTCATTTATTTATACAGATTTAAACTTTTGCAATAGGCCCTGGTGCAGCTGATAATGATCTGTTATAGTTTTACAAACAATTCCTTTATTTAACACCAAAGGATCACTGAACTAAACCTTTATCTTAGAATGCCTGAATTCACTTTTACATGTAAATCTTATTATATCTCGAAAATAAAAAGGAAGTATTAAAGGAATTGAACATTCGAAAAACATTAACTACAGACAAATTCAAATTTATCCAGGCATTAATACGATTCTGTAATAATATTCATTGTATCCGGTTTATATATTTATTAATTAATATTTAAACTATTTAAAAATAAATATATAATCATTAATAAATAAAATTTTCCCAAAAATAAATATTCAGTGAAGTTCAAAAAACAGTAAAGAAGCTTATGCTCTGATCGGCTGAGTTGAACTCATGGAAACATTATTTCCTGACACAAAAGAAACAATAAACAACCTAGAATCAATTATATACAGATGAAAGACACAGTACGTAGCAAAGAATATGTAACAAAAATCTAAATAATTGTTCCCTCTTCTTAAAATAAAAATAAAGCATTTCATATTATAATTCCTATAAGTATCAGAAAAATCTGGGCATATTGATACATTTAAGAAGGTCCTAACATTTTATAAATTAGTCGTATTATAAAATAATTCTTAAACGAATAAATATCTCTTTATTAAGAAACTAAAATAACATAACTATAAACAAAACCATAGATGTTTCACTAACTGAAAGAAGCCAAAATTAACAGTTCTTATTCTTACATCCATATCATTTAGGAACTCTCGCAATTCCCTTCTCTTTTCTTCTTTTCTTTTTTTCTCTTTTCTTTCTTTTCGATTACTCCAATCTTTTTTTTCACGCTCTTTCTCTTTATCAGGATCTTCACCAATCCATCCTCGACAATTTCTTGATTCACAATAGCATTTCTGAGCTTCTTTTCTGAAAATATATAAATGTAACAAAATAATACTTTGAGAAATTGTGAAGAGATTACTTATATTTATTTATATAAATATAAAAATGAATACTGCCAACAATTTTAGATGCATAACAGAGAGTGACATTATAATACTCTAAAAGTGAAGTATGTTAAATAATAAAAAGGTACACAGCAATTAAGTACCAGATTAAGGAGTTGAAACAACATGCTCAAAGCCACCAATAACTTTTATGAAACAAGATGCACAGCGAGTCCACAGTTTAGATTGGGGAAGGAAACTGAATTAAACTTATAAAATTAATCACAAATAGTTGAGTTTGAAAGAGTAAATTATAATAATATATCCTTATGAGGATATTAACTGATTTTTTTAAACTAACAATTCCATCGATTTTGATGTTTTAATGCTTTATTATGCTGCTCACAATACTTCTTCATTTGATACATTTTTAAATGACATTTAGTTAGTATATGTACAATAATCTGTGGGTACAGCCCATTTTTACTTTCAAGCTTGTATTTAATTTTGAGATTGATACCCCACTGGTAAGTAATGTTTGAAAATATTTTCAATCTACTTCGCCCCTCCAATGAAATCCTGTATATGCTCTAGGGAGAACAGCTGTAGTCCTCTCATGCATTACTTTAAAACAAAAAAGTTTGTATTTTGTGATTAAAAATCATCTAAATATTTTACATTAAGTCATTCCATAATAACTGGCAGCAATGTAACAAATTCTTATCAAACCAATATTGATTCATTGACCAATTTATGATGATAGTTATTAAATATAATACTAAATATATGTAATATTTTCTCGCTAAGTGCACTTTTTGTTGTGATGAACTAACAATACCAAAATAATAAACCCTAAATTGGTTATACAGTGATTTTTTAATATAAATTACACCACATTCAAATTGCACCCTTGCGAAGTCAGGGTGGGTCACCAGTAATGAATAATATGAATTTTGGTATATATATATATCTTAATGTACTAAGAGTGAGAAAGAGAGAGAGACATACCCATATCTCTGAAGCTGGTAATCAAATGTTATTTCTTCTCCCTTGGCTATAGGTCTTTTGCTAAAAAAACCAATTCTCAATTCGCCATTAACAGTCCACTGAAAAAAAAAAAAAAAAATTAAAAACAAATGCATTAAATATCTGAAGGTATTTTTACATATGTTTTTTTTTGTTTGGTAAAACAAATTATGAGTATTTTTCTGACAGAGCTGTCAGTTTTTAATCTAGTTTGTGAATGGTATCGGGCGTAGGGAGGTGGTCGCTCCATCGGCTGGTCATAGAACCGCAATCAGCCACTGGTCCTCTAGGTTGAGGGAACTGCACACAGCTCACACTGCAGACAGTACACACCCTAGGGTCACCTCCCCTTGGTAGCCGTCCCAGATGGGGGAGCACATCAGAATGCTCAGAGGAGGCAGCCCCTCCACCTGACTCGGGGCAGTAGGCTGATAACCTGTTCCCCTCAAAGACTGAAGTATTATGAAACCTCAACGAGAAATAGCCAGATTGACCACAAGGAAACAACACAGGATTTGTCGTATGGACTTAAAATTTGGACAATGGAACATTTTATCTATGCATAGACTGAGGTCACTTCGGCAGCTCCTGCAACAATTGGACACCTATGCAATAGACTTGGTCGCTCTACTGGAGGTGAGATGGAAGGGAAAAGGAATGCTGGAGAAACAGTTTTACACAGTCTATTACAGCTGCCATGAGACACAACATATCTCTGGTACCGGTTTTGTGGTCAGAGGAAGAATTAAGGATCTTGTGATAGGATTCACCCCGATTCATCTGAGGATCCGTCTTATAAGGCTGAAGGGAAAATTCTACAGCTTTAGTGTCTTCAGTTGTTATACCCCCACAGAGGTGTCCAGAAGGAAGCCTTCTATGACCAACAGGACAGAGCATTTGACAATTGCCAGCAGAGCGATATCAAGGTGATCTTGGTTGACTTCAATGCTAAAATTGGCATGGAAGAAGTTTTTAGGCCAACTATTGGAATGCATAGTCTGCATGAAGAGACAAACAAAAATGGGCTCCTGCTCATTAATTTTGCTGCCTCTAAGAACTTATTAGTAGGTAGCACTCTATTCCCTGGGAAGAGGATTCACAAGGGTATTTGGCGCACCCCAGATGATATGACAGTGAACCAAATAGACCACATCCTCATCAGCAGGAGGCATAGATCCTTTCTGACGAGCTGCAGGACTTACCGTGGTGCGAACATCCGATCATTTCCTTGTGGTGGCAATGATCAGGGCTAGAATATCCAACGTTCGGAAGGCCTGGGGAAAAAAGGTGGAAAAATAAAAAAGGTTGCGGTAGCCAAGCTTAATGATCCCGAGGTAATATCAAGCTATCATAAGGACCTTCATGAGAGGTTTGAAGACTCCAGAGTAACAGATAGCTCAGTACAAGAGCAATGGAGCTTAATTTCGTAGATTGTCAAAGATGCAGCCAAGGAAGCACTGGGTTGGGAGGCGAGGTCACCGTGGTTTAAAGATGAGTGTGCAGTGGTTATGGAGGAAAAGAATTGGGCCTACACAAACATGATTCAGAAGAGGCACAAAAGGCTAGCTTCAGAGAAGTACAAAAACAAAAGAAGGCAGGAAAAGGGTACATTAAAGGAAGAAAAGGGAATGGGAATGGAAGAAGTTTAAAGAAATGGAAGCCCATAGAGACGGAAATGAGACCAGAGCCTTCTACAAAAAAATAAATGAGAGCAGGGTTTTAAGGTTAGTTAAAGAATAAGACAAGGATAAGGGTTTAAGACAAGAATCAAAGCCTGTAGAATCATCTGTTTAAGACAGATGTTCAGCCTGAAGACAATTCTGGAGAAATCCATGGAGTAAAAGATGACAACACATTATTTACTTGTTGAATCTGGCCCTCGAAAAGGTAATTAGGGATTCTAGAATACAAGCCTCTGGAACCATCATGGATAGGCAAGTACAGGCGCTAGAATTGGCCAATGACTTGAACCTTGTTGCGAGATCCTTTCATACCCTGATGGAAGAATTTCTGAGGCTAGCTGAAACAGCAGAAACAATGGGCATGACGGTGAACCAAGAGAAAACTAAATATATACGAGCTGGAGCTGGTGTAGTGGCTATTGTTGGAGGAGAGGTGATGATGGGTCCATTTTCGTTTGAATGTATAGACCAGTTCATCTATTTAGGCTATTAGCAGCAATAGCAGGATCACTATGGAAACAAACCAGCGTCATATGAAGACCTATTTTGGACTTAAAGAGTCAAGCTGTCACTCGCCGCACCAAATGCCAGCTCTGCAAGACACTAATCCGACCAGTCCTCACTTACGGATTGGAAGCCTGGACCATGACAAGCGCCGAAGGAAAGGAGATCTTGGTCTTTGAAAGAAAAATTCTGTGTCGAATATTTGGATGTGTCAAGGTAGGCGAAAATTGAAGGAGGCGAACCAACAGGGAGGTCTATGTGAGGGAGAAGTGATGCAGTAAATAAGGCTTGGGATGCTGCGCTGGGCTGAACAGAGGAAGAAGACGCCCAAGAGTGAGATGGGAAGATGTCGTCATCAAAGATTCCAGGGGACTTTTTAGCTCCGCAGAAGACCGAGCTATGGCGAAGGCTCATTGATGAGAAGGTCAAGGTTTAAACTGGGCTGTAGCACCACAGATTATTATTATTATTGTGAATGGAACAAGTTCACCATTTATAAATAAATATAAAATTTATTAAACTGGTTGAATGTGATACCAAAGAAAAGGGCAAAGAGATCAGTCAGAGATGTAATAAAACAAAAAATTTAAATGAAGCAAAATGTGAGCACTCAATCTTAAAATTAAGTTAGATATAATCCAGTCTTAACTAAGATGTCAATGCCTGATATTTGCATGGTTTTATTTTACATACAACTTGACCACTGCTTATGTGATAAAAAAAAAACAACTAGAAAACGCGGTTTTCTAGTTTATCAATAATAACAATAGGAAATTATATTTCCAGGGAATGGAAAAGTTGTCCACGTGGTAACAGAAATGTATTGATAATAGTGGAGACTATTTTGATTCTATATAACAGTTGTAAATCCTTCTTTATTCTTTTTAAGCAAAAATTCTGCATTATTTTAATATGTAACCCCATATTACAACAAAAGTTATAAAAATAATAAAGACAATGCAAAAAGAGTCTTCTAGGAGAGGCTGTGATTGATAAGTGAGCAAAGACTAAAAATAACTCTCATAAAAAAACCTATAAGTGCCTTCTAAATAGCAATTAACATTAGAAAACTAAGATATAAATAAGATCAATTAAGGATAGAAATACAAATAATGATACAAAATAGCTTTAGTTAAAAATGAAAAACTTTCATGAAATTTTCCAAACCTCTCTAAAGCTTAATAAGTATATTAAAATTTCATGTCTTCAGAAGCTACACTATTGCCTAATCTTCAACAGCAACAGCACCTGATTCTGAATAATACTATAGGCATAATCAATAGCAAAAAGAGGCATTAAGCCTAATTTTCAGTCTAAAAAAGAAAACTGAAAGAACTAAGTAGTTCCAGTAAATACTTAATTTTTCAGTTTTCTAAATTAATTAAAATAAGAGTATGCCATAACTATATCATTTCAACAAAGGAAAAAATTCCATGCAGTAATGATAATTAATTTAATATTTGATAAAGAAAAACTCTAAAAGAAAATAAATTTATTAATAATATATATTTAAACATGTGTATACCATTTTTTAATTTTATAAACCACAGTTGAATATTGTAAGATCGTTATGTGGGTACTAATATAATAAAATTGAACTATTAATTTATTTTTATTAAATAATTTTTCTAATATTTTACATTCTCATTGGTAACTATTTCAAGTAAATATATGGACAGGATATAAATACAATCAATACAATGGCATACTAATGTATCAAGCTTGAGAGAATATAGCATCCATTGGTTCCTTATAATAACTACAGTAATTAATCTTATGAGTATCAAATTGACAAGTACATAATTTTTGTCAGATCCAGTCAGCCAATGAGGAATCTGAATGAGCAGGAAATAGGGGTGGGCATAATGGAATGTTCGGACTTCGATGATTTCAATAAAAAATGATCATTCGTTTCTCCAAATCGATTAATTCGAACGATCGAAATAATCGAATGATCTGATAATCGTCATTCGATTATGCCCACCCCTAGTAGGTAGGGGGTATCCTCTATACAACCCTATGCATGTCATCCAGGAACTGAGAGCACATCTTTATCTACACTACAGGGCTCACCTGTTCAATATTTGATATGTGCTCAGTCCCCAGGGAGGGAGTAGAAAAAAATAGAATGCTGAGTTCATCCTCCAGTTATGCAGGCTTCTTTCTGAACAAAGAAGGCAGCTAAAAATACTAAACACCCAGAACTATCTTTTTCCCATGGTCCCAATGGGTAGACTTCACCAATCACAATCACTGCAAAAGGCCTTTCTCCATCAATTATGGTTATATCCCACATGGAGGGACACATATTTTCCTGACCATCTCATTATTCAATGGCACTCCTAAATATAAGCCTTGTCTCTGATTCTAGGTCATATAGATTTAATTAGACCAAAATATATTCCAATGCAGCTGTTTTATATTAATCCCATCAGTACCTCACTTTTTATAAATAATTCTCCCAAGGTTGAAGCACGAGGATCTGTAGTCTCCGAAAGGGATATGAAATTCCACAGAAGAAAAGGAAAATTCCACGGAAGAAAAGGAAAATTCCACAATTATAGTGTGATTAAGTGTTCATGCCCTGACTAAACCATCAGGTGATGAAAAATGATGCATTTTATAGGTATTCTGGAGCAACATCTTAATTTCTGCCCAAGAGCTGATGTTATTCTATCCTGGGAGACTATAATGTGCAGTTAGGAAAGGAGAAAGGATACTAGCTTACTGTTGGTCTACATAGCATCCATGGATCATACAAATAATAATGGGAAGAATGATCAATTTAATTTGCTGCTTTGAAGAACAGCCACGTGTCTATATAAGCACTATGTTTCCCCATAAAAGAATCCATCTGGCTTTTCCATAAATTTTCAAAATAGTGACACTTTTTTCTTATTATTGGTAATTGAAAATAACAATTGGGAATCATTTTTTCAACCTTTTCTTTTATACATCTATATTAAAGGTTTCTGTATTTAAAACATTATTACGGAATCTACCCCTTTGCAGATAAGAGGTTTCATATCTATTTTATTTTATGCTGGAAAACAAAACTTTCTAGATAACAAAATAACTAATTAAATAATATGAATTTTTAATACCTTTTGAGTTTCTGCATTAGGATCACATGAATGGTTGATAAACCTTGAGATGTTTCCTTTCACAGTTGCATCAATAATTGTATCTGATTTTAATGCCATAAAATAGTAATGTGCATTTTTCTCTTTAGCATATTCTTTGGCTCTTCTCCTGAACTCTTTATGATCCAGAACTTCACCAACATACTCCATAAGGAATGTTCCCCTTAAAACAAAAATAAATTAACATATTAAAAAACAGTAATAATTTTTATCAATCAAATTTCAATGATATGGAGTTCTTAAAATAAATACACAAACTTTCTGTTAAGTTATAAATTTATTTACAAAACACCCCAAGTTCAGAATAGAGTGTCTTACTTTCAAAACCTTAATAATAGAAAAGCCCTTTGACTTATGGACCTAAGCTTATCTTTAAGAAAAAAGAATTAAGAAAAGATTGAAAATAATATTTCCTGTTATATTTCTCATCATTATGAACTATAAGTACCTATAAGGGCTAGGTACATGTTTCAAAGTGGAAGACAAAAAAAAAAAAAAAAAAAAAAAAAAAATGGGGGATAACCAGAAATTCCTTTATTAGTATAATGGCTAGGTCAGCCGGAAATCCCAAAAAGGTACGGGCACAAGGGCTGTCTAATGGATTTAAATTATGATTTTGGAACATTTTAACACTCTATAGAGCTCTGCAAGTGCTTGGTGCAGCTGGATCAGTACCGAGTTAATATTGCTGCTATACAAGAAGTTAGATGGATTGACCTAGGCAGAGAAGAGAAAACATACTTTCTACTATAGCTGCCACAAAAAAAATCATTTTTGAATGGGTTTCATTGTTGGTGGTTCAGACAGTTAGTGATTGGATTGGCTTTGAGGAAGTTAATTCCTAAATATGTGTTATACGTATCAAGGTAAAATTCTAAATTTACAGTCTTTCAGTGTACATGCACCAACAGAGGTGGCAGAGAAGGTTGACAAAGAAGAGTCCCACGATCAGCTATAAGCAACATTAAACCAGTGTCCTATATTCGATATTAAGTTATTGCTGGTGATATGAATGCAAAGGTAGGTAGAGAAAAAAAATGTATGCTCCAGTTATAGGTCAGCATAGTCTACATTGACAGAGTAATGACAATGGGCATAGACTCATAAACTTTGCTACTACACATGACCTCATCATTAGAAGCACTATGTACCCATAGGAAAAGGTGATCACTTGTAGCTAGGTGGTTAGCATAACAGCCTCCTATGCCAAAGGTCACGGGTTCGGACCCCGCAGGTGGTCCTAGGATTTTTTAATGGGAGTAAAAAATCCTTAGTTATGCCATCCTTCGGAGGGGATGTTAAAAGGTAGTCCCGAGTCTGTGCGATGTCAGGAACTCGTTAAAGATCCCTATCCTAATAAAACCTGGATTGGCAAAACTTAGGACTTCCACTGTAGCATCGTCCGATTAGCCATAGTAGCATAAAGTGACATTAAATAAAAAAACAAACAACAAACAAACCATAGGAAAACATCCACAAAGGCACGTGGAGATCTCGTTAGTTAAGAACACAAAAGGGCAAATAACAAAAAGATACAGCATAGTGAAGCTTAAAGAAGATGGAATTCGGGCATCAAACGAGACTGATTTGGAACACAGAATGCACAGATTAGAAATACCGGAAGAAAGCTTTTAATTCCTCTTTGGACCGTCTCAAAGTTGGAAGAGCAATGACGACTAGTTTCTAAAAGAAAAATTCATCAGCGAATCTTTAGTCCATTGAAGATAGGTGAGGGCTGGAGGTGGAGAAACAACCTGGAGCTTAACATGTTAAAAGCAAAGCCAGACATTATGCGAGTTGTCTGCATCGGGAGGCTTAGATGGCCTGGGAGGGTACATCAGCAAAATCTTAGAACAAAGTGTTTCCAAGAGACTGATCTAAGAATCTGTGGTGGACTGTGGCTCAGAATAGGGGAGAGATGGAGAAGACTTCTGTGAGAGGCCCTGACTCATTGATTGGGTTGTTGTGCCACTGATAATGTTAATGAATAGATAGATACAGATCAAGAAAGGGAATTGTAATCAGAGATAGTATAGCTCTTTAGGTCAACTAAAGAGCCCAGTATTAACATACTTAAAACAAATAAATAATAGTTATCGTTGTTTCTTTTTTTCTGTAATAAACTTTTTATTGTTAGTTAAAACTACTGCAACTCTTCATATTTTAATCTCTTGCTTTAGAATTTTATCATTATCAGGTAGCTTTTACTCATATAATAGTATTTGTTTCTTCAAAATCCTTCTGATAAACTTACTTTTTCCATCCCAGTATGAATAACATTCTATTAACCTGCCACGTTAACGCTCAATCCATTCCAGCTCATTTTGATGAATTTCTCGATTATTTCCTACATAACTTGCATCATATTATTGCCGTTTCAGAAACCTGGCTCAAACCCATTGTTCCTTCGTCATCTATATCCATCCCCAATTATGCTCTCTAGACCTTTTCATCGTTCCGTTTAAACCCACTCATCACACTCAGTTGTCAAGCACATGGCTTGACCTTTTCATAGTAGGTTCACCTCAAAACTTGTCCTCTTCCCAAAATCCAATATCTTTCCTATCACATCATGACCTGATAAAAATATCCTACAACGTTCCAACACCAAAATTCACTCCTAAACAACTCTCATGGCTCCTAAACCTCGACTCATTGAACCCTGAAACATCAAATCCTTTTCTAGAAGCTCTTGCCCGATCATTGGAACCAATCTACTCCTATCCTTCTGTCGATGAAAAAGTGAAGTGTTTATACTCCAATCTCCATTAATTTTATTCTCCTAAATCATCACGCACCTCTAAAGACCTCAACTTTCTGAAGACCCTCTGCTCCCTGGATGAACTCCAAAATCAGAGAGATGAGGGAACGCAGCTAGGAGACGCTTCCGATGTACACAAAACCCCGATGACTTTTCCTCATTCAAAATCTTGTTGCTTCATACTTTATTATCCCAAGCCCTGGATCATAAATCTCGATGGAAAATCCTTGAAAAATCACTCCATTGTGAAGTCAAAGGTATGTACCACTTACCCTGTTTCTCCTGACCAATTGAACTCTTATTTGCTAATCCTATCTTAACTACCTTTTCTTACTGCATTCCAAAAACGTCTTTTGACCACAAAAAATTCTTTTTCACAAATATATACCCTGAAGCCTTGTTCACTTCCGTCCTAAAATCCAGAAGAACCACAGACCATGGTCTGGATCAAATTCCCATAAAATTAATTAAACTGTGCCTACCTATCATATTCTCAATTCTCTTACATGTCTCTAATTACTCTCACTGTATTTTTGTAAATTGTATTTTTCCAACAGCTTGGAAAAAAGCTATAATCTGTCCACTTAGCAAAGCCTAGGATCCCACAAAAATTTCTCATTTCCGACCGATTTCCATCCTCTCCAATCTCTCAAAGCCGTTAGAAATAATAGTTCATTCACAGCTTAACACCTTCCTAGAGCAAAAATCACTTATCAATCCGGTTTCCGAACTCACTTCTCAACACAATCCGCCTCGTTGAAAATTACTCAAGACATCTGATAATCCATAGATAAATATATAATCACAACCCTTGTACTCTTCGACTTTTCCAAAGCGTTCGACCAGATGAATCATGACATCCTGCTCTCAAAACTATCAAACAGCGTCTTAAAGTGGATCCAATTCTACCTATCTCATCGTTCCCAAACAGTTGTTATCCCTGATAATCCTAGTCCCTCTTCACTCTTACTAACCCGCGGTGTTCCACAAGGATCACCCAACCTGTTTTCTTTATATATAAATGATCTACCTGACTCTATTCATCATTCAAAATATCATTTATATGCTGATGATCTTCAGATTTACCTTTCCTTTTATCCCAGCAAGATGTTTGGGGCGATCCATCGTATTCAAGAAGACATATATAATATTAACGCATGAACATTAATGAACATTGATAAAACTAAAGCCATAATCATAGGTTCCAAACATCTTGTTAATTCCCTTCCTTATTATCCTTTACTATACCTTAACAGACTACCTATCCATTTCCATAATACCGTTAGAAATCTTGGTGTCATCTTTGACCAAAACTTTTCATGGACTAACCATGTTTCCCATATCATTAGCAATTCAATTGCTACTCTTAAACTCTTCTTAAGATTGCGTGATGCACTGCCTTTCAAAGTTCGTCGGCTCCTTGTTTCTTCCCTCACCTTCCCCCACTTTGACTATGGCTGCCTAGTGTTCGGTGGATTGTCTGGCAGACTTGAGATGAGATTGGAAAGGCTCATGAAATGTTTTATTAGATTCGTCTTTGTAGTCCCCAGACACTCCAGCGTCTCCGACAGGTATGCCAAGTTGAAGTGGCTCAATCCAGTTTCTCGCCAACAATATTTTCTGGGAGTATTCAATTTAATTTTATTATTTAATATATTATTGTAAAAGTAAAAAGATATGCTGAACGAATCTTACTGTAATAGAGTGGAAATAGGTGATACTGTATGGGTTCTGAGAACCGGTGGTCCAGTCCAGGAGGCTGTGGTGGCCTCTGTGATGTCGATTATGAACGCCGACGCTCCGAAGCAATGCCCGCTGAAGTTAGCTGCTATAGAAAGCCATTTCAGGAGCCTCTTTGAGAACAAGAATCTTCGCAAGCGTGCGGACTATGAAAAGTGCACCCCGGTACCAAATTTTACGTCCATAAGTGTTCAGGTCGTTAAAAAAAGCTATCAAATCAACATCGATGGACACATCACCGGGGCCAGAGTTCACAGGAGTTTTGGTCCGCACAATAAAATACTTCGATATATCCCATATAATTGGTACAATTGCGGAGATTATGCTGAAGGTGGCTTATGTACCCGAGCCTCTCCGTCAGAGGCACACTATATTGGTCTACAAGGGAAAAGGGGATACATATAGCATACCTCCTGGAGACATATCACCATCTATTCTATTGTGCCCTGAATCATAGAGAAAGTTTGAGCTGAGGAAACCAATCATCTTCAGCAAAAATCAGGAGGCTTCATCAGGGGCCAACCGGGAACGCATGTCAGCGCCTGAATCATTGATGTGGTGTTAAAAGATGCCAAACAAAAGAAGAATGACGGTGGTTTTTCTAGATGTTATTGGCGCCTTTGACATTGGGCATGATCACATAATAAGCTCACAGGAGGCAAGAGGAGTGTCGTCCGACCTAAAGAACGTTATAGCAGGTCTCTTATGCACCAACAAAGTAAAGATCTATGTGGGAGAGAGCTCTACAAGCCAGATCAATATACTGTGAGGAGTACCCCAAGGAGGACCCTTGTCACCTTAGCTATTCAATCTAGCCGTCGATCACTTGAACGGCGACCTGTGTGATAAAGAATTAGCCAGAAGATAGCGTGGTCCTTACTGGCTTCGCGGACGATCAAGCTGTTACGGCACGTGACAAGGGTGTGGCTGAAAGAATTATAAATGGCATACAGAGGGTTTTTGCAGAGATTAGTCTGGCTATAAATCCACAGAAAAGTGTTGGTGTTATCGTCAACAATGGGGAGCTGCAGACGACTACACTCTCTTTGGAGAATGGAGAAGTCATCCAGACAGCAAAAGAAGGAGAAGTCGTTAAATACTTAGGATGTATGTTCTCTGGAGAGTTGATATTTAACGAAGAGGTCGAGACAAAACTAAACACCAATCTTGATAATCTGGTGACCTCTTGTCTACTCAAGCCGGAACAAAAGCTCAACGTGATCAACCAATATGTGTTTCCCGGACTAACATATCCTCTCCAGACTGCACCGCTTACAAAAATACCTTCTGCGATATTGGAGGGTATAGATATTAATATAAGGAGAAGTATGAAGGCCATCATCGGACTCCCTGCCAGCACCTCATCGGCAATGCTATTTGCACCGAGGAGATATCGGGATTGTGTCTGACCGCTGTCAACGGGAGGCTCCCTTACAACATTGGTCTACAGCTCAGCGACTGTCAAATGTACCGGATGCTCTGTTTCAGTCTATAATTGACTATCCAGTAGAAATTTCTGAATGTGCGGAAAGACTGAATGTGGATCAGAGCCACCGAAGTGTGAGAGATCTATGACAGTCACTTAGCGAGAATGCTTTCGAAGAATGGGCCAATTGCAGGTGGTAGAGCGTTGGCGTTCGTCATTTTATAGCTGCCCCGAAAGCCAACAGATATATATGCGAAAAACAAGTTCTCTCGGGGTCTGAATGGTCCAACACCCTGAAGCTGAAAATCAACTAAGCACCCCTGCGAGGGGTCCCAGGTCGCAAATGTGGCAGAGAGTCAGAAACACCAGCCCACATGCTGGGAAAATCCCCAACAACTCCCTCCTAGTTACTCGCAGGCACCATCGAGTTAAGCATGCGTTAATAAGGCTCCTTAAGGAAAAGAAATATACTTGCTTTGACAAGGTCTTCTGCGTTCTGCGAGGTATACTGACATTGTAGCATTCCCAAGAAGGGAAAACAGCATTGATCCTCGACCCGACCGTCAGGTATGAAACAAAGACCTCGATCAGGCAGATGAAGTGGATAGGGAAAAGAGAGAAATCTACAATAACTGTATCCCTTTCCTAAAAGAGAAGATCCACGAGATCTTCGGAGAGAGAGAGTTCACCGTGAGAGGGCTCCAGTTTGGATCTCGGGGGACTATCCCCAGTAGAACAAGGAGAATTCTGGAAGAACTCGGTGTTGGTAATAGTGAATTTTCCATGATGGCCAAGAATAATATTGGACTCCCTGGGGATTATTCATCATCACCTATATGGATATGGAGCGGTAGTCTACTGTGCTCCAGGTCCTGGGTTCGAATCCCGGCTGTGGCGGAATATTATTTATTCTGTTATTTCAGCCAGGGGGCGATCCTGGGGCACACCCAGCCTCTATAAAGTGGGTACCCAAAAAGGAGAAAAATCCTGGCGGCTGAGCTTGATCTTGGCTGAATCACATCATTGCATGGCCGTTGGCCTAGAAACAGTACGAATCTCTACATGTACTGAGCCCAAAACTCGTTCTTTCTTATTAATTATTTTTAATTCATGATAACTTTCAGAGAGAAAAAATAACTCTAGATGAAATTTCTATTTAAACTGAACATTATTTGCTAATACACAATGGCAATCCCTGAGGAGTAAAGGGGTAACTTTCCTTAACCCTCCTCCTATTCAATCATGAAACAACCACTAAGAAAAAAAAATGTTATAATGTTAAAACACTTTTACACATGTTTTGGGATCACTTGTAGCTGGGTGGCTAGCATAACAGTCTCCTATGCCAAAGGCACGGGTTTGGACCTCACAGGTGGTCCTAGGATTTTTTAATGAGAGTAAAAAATCCTTAGTTATGCTGTCCTTCGGAGGCGACATTAAAAAGTGGTCCCGAGCCTGTGCGATGTCATGTACTCGTTAAAAATAAACCCATCCTAATAAAACCTGGATAGGAAAACTTAGGACTCCCACTGTAGCATCGTCTGATTAGCCATAGTAGTATAAAGTGACGTTAAACGAATAAACAAACAAACAGTATTGTCATTGTATTTTATTATGTTTATACAGTTTGTTTAAAAATCACTTAAATAGAAATTAAAATAAATAATGTTTAACAAAAAGTCAGTAAATTGTTTAAATTATTTGATTAAAATTTTATGTCTTCAGAAGCTACACTATTGCCTAATCTTCAACAGCAACAGCACCTGATTCTGAATAATACTATAGGCATCACTGATAGCACAAAGAGGCATTATGCCTAATGTGTAGTTTAAAAAAGAAAATTAAAAGAACAAAGTAATTTAAGTAAATACTTTGTTCTTTAATAATCTTAATTATTTATATAGTGAAATATAATATTATGCCACCAATTATATTACTTAAAAACAATATATTCATAGGAAAAATATTATCACACAGACATGAAAATCATTTTTAATTGATGAAGTAATTAAAAAAATTCCTAAAATTAAAGAAATCCATTAAGCACTTATAAAAACAAAATGTATGTACCATTTTTCTAAAATATGATAAAGCACAATTAAATATTGAATTATCATTATCTGAATAATGACAAAAATAATATAATGTTCACTAATCAACATACCCATTAGTCACTATTTTGGGGAAGAGTACATGAATGGGATATAAATACAATGACTAATATGTCAAGCTTGAGAGAAGACAGTACCCATTGATATATTCTAATGACAGAGAGAGATGTTAGAGAATTGAATGATAAAGTCTTAATTGAGACGAAAAGTCTATGGTTACATGAAATATGAGACAAATAGGTCCTTAAAATTTTAATTTTAATTAAGAGTAGATATTCCATTTGTGTCTGTTTTTTATATCAACTGTCAATCTTATCGGTTAATCTTTTGTTTAGACAAATGAGTTTCTGTTTCAGCATCAAGTCATCGATCTGATCACCTTTTTCTAAAAGGTGCATTATATGTGAACTCAGTATGGACAACTATGAGATGATTTTATATCTTTTTCTTTGTAACTATAAAAATAATTATTTTTTTAGGTTGTAATAAATCTGAGGATGACACAATTTAGTTTACTTATTATTCACTATTTCTTCATATACACATAAAATAAACTGAGTAACTGGACGAGAAAAACATTGTATACTTACGCCACAACATTTGTAGTAGTTATTAGTCCAAGTCCTTTTTTGGCTGTTTTAATCACTTGACATTTAGTATACTGACAATTCTGAAACCTCTTGTTGGAACACTGATTGCCCAAAATACATCTTGAACCACTAAAATATATTTTAGAGTTAATTAACCAACATATAATATATAATCAACAATTATATAATCCATATAAACTTTATGAAAAACCTGCATCTAAAAGTTAAACAAAAACAATTAATTTTTATTCCTAAGTAAAACTAAAATTAAATGCTGGTAAAAAATAAAGAAATAATTAAAAACATAATTAATATATATTAAATTTGTAAATAGTAATAAAAACAACAACTGACCATTCAATCATTAAAAGTCGATTTAGACAGTCTTCGCCACATCCCATTTCTCCTTTGGCTATTTCTTCTTTAGTTAAAGAACAATCACAAATCATCCTTTTTGCTTCTTTACTTCTGGATCTGAAAAACAATGAAGTTAAATAAAAAAATCTGGAGCGCACAACACACGACTTTCACTTGCCTCCATTATTTATATGAATTCAAGAATTTTTAAACAAATTTATAATATAAAATAAATCGTTAATGAATAATTTAAATTGGATTCTAATATAAACATGTGTTTTATTAAATAATCTATTATATTATGATCTACGACAGTCAGTTTTTGTAACCGCTTTTCATCACTTTCTGTTAACTTTTACAATAGTATGTATAAGACTATATTTTTTCTAAAATCTTTAGCATTCCAACTGTATATTATACATGTATATTACTGTTCTTAAGTTCAAAAACTAAAAATTGCATTAAACAAATATTTTTGCTGCTTTCTCGTTTTGTTGGATCCCGAACTCGTTCAACGTATGTATGTATTTACCTGTTTTTTTAGCAAAGCTAATCAGACGATATGGTTAATTTTTTCGAATCTACAAAATTAAAGGTACTTTAAGGAAGAAAATACCAATTTAAGAATTTTCAAACAAATTTAGATACAAAAATAATTGCATGCGGGACAAATTTTGAAATATCGGGACTGTCCCGCCAAAAGCGTCACAGCGATGACAGCGCCGTCCAGTGGCCAAACGGGAAAAATTGCATAAAGAATTATTTTAGGTCTTTACTCCTTTAGTTGTTAATCAAATTTGCTCAACTTGCATATTTAGGCATTATTTATCAATTCTAATAAGATGATGTGCCTAAATTTTTTAAATCTACAAAATTTAAGATACTTTAGAGGAAGAAATTAAAGAAAAAAAAACTGCATTTAAGCCCCATCAGACTATTTCAATCAGAATAAAACCTACATGATATAAAAGCCCATTAAATTTTATCTCAATATAGGGAGTTTAATCAAAATCGCTAGAGCCGTTTTTGAGAAAATTGTAATAATAATAATAGGCTTACCGAACCCGAAGGTTCGATGCCGATACCACCGAATTCTGTCTACACAGACTTGTCCAATATTCACCGTTCAAGCCCAAGCCCCTGAGATCAGCCTTAATGCAATCCTCCCATCGACGCTTCGGCCTAACTTTTGGACGTCTAACAGTCGGATCAGCGAATACCAACTTTCTCCGAACCCACTCCTCATCGAGCCAAACAACTTTACTCGCCCATTTGAGTCTCCGCGATGCTATCAACTCAATTATATTCACAGGATACAAGTTCCGCAATTCCGTGTTGTGCAACCTTCTTAACTCCCCAGTGCCCTCATCTCTCTTCGGACCAAATATTTAGCACAGTACCTTATTTTCAAAAACCTTAAGCCTATGTTCATCCTTCAAAGTAAGCAGCCACGTTTCACATCCGTAAAGAACCGTCGGAAGAATAATAGTTTTATAAATTCTAACCTTTAAGTTTTTAGATAGAAGCCGCGAAATAAGTAACTTAGCAACTGAATAATAACACGCATTTCAGACCTCCTTTAATCGGGACTTTATTTCTTCCTGGATTTCATTTTTTCTTGTTATCATTGAACCTAAATACTTGAATTTCTCTACATGTTCAAAAGTATGCCCTGATGTATCAATACCACCAAGATCGCCACAGTTTCTGCGACTAATCATATATTTTGTCTTATCGGTATTTAATTCAAGTCTTATTTCTTTACCGGTTTTTATTAACACACTTGTATTTAGTTGTATGTTTTCCGCGTCTTCACCTAGCAGTACTAAATCATCGGCATACCCTAAAACCGGAATCCTGTCACCCATATATAAACCTTTCTCGGTACACATCACCTTTTCTATGATATATTCTAAAGCTAGCACAGGTGAAAGGGAGTCACCCTGTTTCCAACCCGATCGCACCTCAAATCTCTCGGAGTAATTATGACCGATTCTAACTTTATGGAATGTTTCCGACAAACACATCTCTACTAGGTTTACTAACTTTCTAGGTATTCCCTGTTCAATCATGATGTTATATAGCTTCTGACAGTCTATTGAATCATAAGCCTTTTTAAATTCGATATAAAGTTGATGGACTACACCGTTGTACTCCAATTTTTTTTCTAATATTTGACATAAGATCAATAGTCGAGCGATTCCGCCTAAAACCACATTGGTAATCTCCGATAATTTCCTCAGCGTATTCCATGATTCGGCCAGTTAGTAATGACGAGAATATTTTATAGCATACTGGGAGAAGAGAGATCCCACGATACAATCCGTCCTCGGTCCTTTTCTATGAATCGGAATAAGTATTGATTCTTTCCATTTTTCGGGCATTTTTTCATTTTCCCTAACTAAAACATGTAATTTGGAATCATTTCCTGCAGTTTTATAACGTTTTAATTTTCCTATCGCCATTTTGACTTCCTCTTTACTCGGTGCGTCTATCCATGGTTCAGCGCTCTGATATTCAGAGAGAGGAGATTGATTATTATTTTCCGTATTTAAAATGTCGTCAAAGTGTTGTTTAAATTTATTTAATATCTCAGTCGGTTCCGCAATTATATTGTTATTCGCATCTTTAACCGCATTCAATAGAGGTTCAAATTTTTAATGCGATTTGTTTATACCTTTGTACATCTCTCTTATGTTATTTTCTCTTCTGTGTTTTTCTATTTCTATTATTTTGCCTTTAAGATACTCTCTTTTCTTATTTTAAAAGAATTTTGAAGTCTCTTTTTTTTGTACCCGAAAGTAAGTCACGTTATCATCGCTTGGATTATTTAAGGAATCCAGTTTAGCGGTTTTTCTATTTTCACACATTTTTTGACAATCCCTATCGAACCAGGGTTAGTTTCCTCTTTAATAAAATTAAAAATTACCGACCTCTTTAATATTATCCCTGATCCCTTCCCATAGTTTGTTTTCATCTTGTTTTCCTCGTCTAAGGATTCCAAAGCTTCGAACCTATTTTTTACTTCTACCGCGAATTGTTTTCTAATTTCGGGATTGTTCAATTAAACTACCGGGATAAATATAGTTCTGTGTTCTCTTTTATGTAATTAGTTTTTGTCGAAGTTTCGCGATTACTAATTCATGATCAGAACCGCATTCTGCACCACGACGTATCGTAATCTCACGTTAATTATGCTACTTTGCCATCTGTTTTGTACTAAAACATGATCGATTTGATTCCGCACTTGTCCTTCCAGCGGGCGATGTCCACGTATACTTATGAATATCCTTATGTTTAAACATAGTACTTTTGATTACCAGGTTTTTCGAGATGGCAAAGTTTATTAGTCGGGTCCCATTATCATTACTATATTCGTGCAAACTTTCTTTACCGATTGTAAGACGATATACTTCTTCCCTTCCAACCTTTGCATTCGCATCGCCTAGTATCATCTTAATGGAGAAAATTGTAAAAAGGTGCTAAATGCATGGGATAAAGTAGGACTTCCGGCCAGCCGATTTTAGTGAAAAAGTTGCTGTTACATCTCAGGCGTATAGTAGTCTTAAATATGAAATTTCAGTTCCGTACAACTTTTCGTTTTTGCACTAGAGTTGCACCACACACAGACACATGGACCTTTTCGCGGGACTTGGTTATTTGGACTCAGGGGATCCTAAAACGTGTATTCGAAAATTTTCGCGATCAGAATACTTTCCCTTACTATATATAGTAAGTGAAAGTAAAAATCTGTGGTACATTTCAAACATTTACACATAATATTATGTATTAATGAATTGTACCATTTTCATTTTCCTTTAATTAAATTGGAGTCTAAGCAATATATCAAACAAATTTTAAAGACCCCCTTGACCGATCACTGTTTTTGGAACATCAATATTGTTTCTACATATGAATTTTATAAAGGTATACAACACACACACACACACACACACACACACAACACACCACATCAAATAGACACTTGTATAATGAGGAATATTTACAAACATGTCATCACAACTATCAGAGCTATTTGTATTGATGTAGTTGAATGGGAGAAGAGAATGGCAAAACCTTTTCTTTACACTAATAATTAGAAAAATCAAGCTTAAAAATTTGCAAAAAAACTTTGGAAAATTGCAATCAGAGGGTCTATAGAATCTACTAATGGAACAGAGGAGAAAGTACCATTGAGAGACCCTTTTCTGCTTAGTAAGAGTATTCTAGTAATATTATAGATAGTTATAGTAAGCAAGGCCTTAAATAACTAACAGAAATAACAAAATGAGAGTAATAATGGATCTCATTCATCCACTACAAGCAATTGTGAAATCAGAAACAGAACAAAATGAATGCTGATGAACATTCAGGGATTGGCAGTGCTGAGAGTCATACACAGCATGAAGAACTATGAAGCATGAGGCAGAACAGCTATCAGCAAAAGAGATTGATTCCAAGAGAGACCCCTTTGTGCAAAAACCCTTTAAATTTGAAGTAAGAGTTAGAAATTATTCCAAATAAATTGAAGCTGCGGATAGTTGAGAATCATGGGAGGTGGAAACTGTTAAAAGTAGTCAAGTAGGTCCACCAGAAGTAATGAAGCTAACAGAATTCTGAGAGACAGTGGAGGATTCTGGAATACACTGCAGAAGCATTGATCTCTGGTGCCATATTAGTGGTGTCTCGACCTTAATAGAAAGATGTTGAGCCTGATTATCAAGGAAAAGTAGAATAGGTATAGGAGATAAACTACCTCATCTCCAATGAATATAAAATAAGTTTTGATGAGGCAATGTACCTCTTACTTTTTGGCTACTAAGCAGGTGTCCAGTGATGTGTTGTCCTAAATTTTCTACAGCCTAAATAGTTGTAGATTTTACAAGCAACCAAACTTGTCGCATAAATTTTGCTAGGCCTCAGTGATATGTAAAGCTCTTCAGGAGTCATATAGATCACTGTTGCCAGTCATATCACCTCATTTTATCAGAAAACCAGCTAATTTATTTATTTTTTATTTTTTTAAATTATTTTCTGAATGCTTGGGAACATTTCAACAATCATATTTGGTGCAATTTTGATAAATTTTATTATGTTTTGATATCTTACAAAAATGGCCTCTCATTAAGATACTGCAATCTTATAACTATAATAAAAAGTTTACTCATGAGGTCATAATATAAAATTATACCTAGGAGTAAGGAAAACGTTGTGGGAGATTATCTCAAAGCACTTCAATCGTTCTTCTACTTCTGGATCAAGAGGAGGCAACTCTGGATAACTAAGTGATGAACCAGTATTCTGTTCACCATCACTGCTTAATCCACAACCACTTGTACCACCCATTTCAAGTTCACTTGTTCGTCGCCACCTTGACTTCACTTTGACTGGTTTATCAAGGTCGAAAAGGCTACTCTGTTGTACAGGTGGGGTAAGGTCATCTATTAAAACAAAATGACATATTTATATTATTATAACTAAGAGCATTTACATAGGTTAGAATATTGGAACATGATGTCTTACTTATTCATATGAACACAAGAATATCAAACTCAGAAACTGAAGATAAAACAAAACATAATTTAGAGATTTAAACATTTTGTACCCCACTGACAATTTTTTTTTTCAATAATATTTTTAATATAAACTTTTTTAAGGACACTGTATAAAAATTTAGCATTACTTCTAGTGTAAACAGGGAGCGGTGTGGTCTAGTGGATAGAGCAGGCAGCTGTTCTTCAAGTCCCAAGTTCGAACCCCGGCTATGGCCAAATCATTTATTATTCAGTAGTTTCAGCGCAGCAGGGGCGACCCTGGAGTAGAGAAACTCTCCTAGGGCATACTCAGTCCTAAAAGTGGGTACTAAAACTTTAGAGATAAATCTAATGGCTGAGCATGATCTTAGCCCAATCACCTCATTCCATGACCATTGGCCTTGAGCAGTAAATAAATCACTATATGTACTGAACCCAAGACCCAAGACATGGGTTGTACCAGTACAGTTTTTTTTTACTTTCATTGTTAATGAATCCATAACACGTATTAATTCAGTAAATTAACCATATTTAAGATGTTTTTAAGGGAAAATAATTTTGGCAATGTATACCCCCCAAAAAAACACATCTAAATCAATTTTCAACCAAAAAAATAATAAAATGGAGCTGTTTCAGAGTATTTTTTCCCCTCAGCTTCTTTTAATGGATATAATAAATTAATAGGTTTCAATTTTGATAGATTGGTTTCAGATATATTAAGCACCCACAATGATTATAATAAATAGAGCTTCAATAATAATTTCTTGAAATACAAATGCCTAATATATTTTAATTGACTTTCACATAACTTCTAGTTAAAATGTTTTAAACATATTGAAGAAGTAGTCATAAATGTTAATGACTAACATACAATAGGTAATGATATTGAAGAGAAGTTCATTTGGGGTGCATTAAACAAAAACACTCAGTTTAACTTCTCCTCAATAACTACATACAGTCAAACATTCTTACATCATTATAATAGGTTATATAGGATGCAATTACTTTGTTTGTTTATTTATTTAACGGCACTTTATGCTACTTTGGCTAATCAGACGGTAGTACAGTGGGATTCCTAAATTTTGCCATAGGAAATAGAAATGTCATGGACAATGTTATGTTATAGAGGTAAAGACTAACTTAACATTTGCAGCAACTAGGAACTGGCACTAGTTACCGTAATTTCTCACTGTTAAGGCCTACTAACAGAATTTAAGCATCATGACATTAAACAGTAAGGGTAGCATAGAAATAAGACTTTATTTCTAAATTATAAATTGATTAAAATAAATCTTGGGGCAGGATGGTAGAGTAGATGGAGCACTGGACTACTGTTTCCTGTATGTATATATGTATATGTGTGTATATATATATATATATATATATATATTATATATATATATATATATATATATATGATATATATAGTAGGTTTAAAGCCAAGTGTGAAAGGATAATTATTTATTCTGTTATTTTTGCAGTGGGGATACCCTTTTGGGCATTCACATTGAGTCTAGAAGTTAGGAACTAGGAACCAAAAGTTAAAGAAAATTCTGGCGGCTTAGAGTGATCTTAGCATAATCACCTTCTATTACAGACATCAGTTTAGAAACAGTATGTAGCTCAAAATGAATCTTTTATAAAGAATAGCAAAGGTACAGGTTATATTTTTTTTCCGGACAAAATCCAGCACAACATATTAGAACTCATCAATAAAAAAAACCTGACCAACAATCAAAAAACAATAATATATATATATATAAATACCTCGTTCAAACTGGTTGTCTTTAATGAGTCTTCTTCATTAGATTTATTGACACGAATTCTACTGCTACGCCTCAAAGGTTCCTCAGACACGACTTTTTTCTTATCATCATTCTTTTTAATCTCTTCAGTAACATTCTTATCACAACTCTCCTCTTCTTTTGTTTTTAAATTACATTTTTTGATGAATTCCTCATTAATAGTGATGCATTAAGCACATTATAATCAATTATACAATTTTTGGCACTTTGCATATCTACATCAGGAACCAATTCCTGTTCATTTATACTATCAACAATTTCTACTGAAGAAGTAATATTTACATTATTTTCAAAATCCTTAACAATATCACTTTTAATAGTAGTTTCACTGACATTACTTAAATCTAAATCATCACTACCTGTCCTAATATCCTTTTCACTAGTATCAATTGAATCAACACCATCTAACATATCACTGCTTTCACATTCAATAGTTTCTTCAATGACTTCTTCATGTTCTACATCACCTTGCAGGCAAGTATCATTTGCAATGTCATCCTGACTAATAATAACATCTTTGACATCCCCAAGCACAATATCCTGAATTTCTTGTGGCATTAAATCATTTGTGTTATATTCACATTCTTCATCTTGACTGCTACTATGCCTCCTTTCAAGGCAACGATATTTACCAAAACGTTTATGACTCTTTTCATTATTTGTACTGTTGGATGAGGAATTTTGAAGGTCATCAGAATTGGAATCTTGTTTGTTGTCAACTTCATTTTCATCAGAAACACCATTAGAATTTTGATCACTGTCACTTTTCTTTCTGTTATTGCGCTTAGCTGGTACCTTACTAGACCGTCTTTTGCGAGCCATTGTTTAAAGTTTCAGTCAATAAATAGCCACAAATTCTGAAAACAAAAATAAACTTATATACAAAGGTATGGTAGGTTGGCGTTTCAGAAAAATAGTGAGCAACTAATCAAATACAAATTTTACGAAAATAAATAAAAGAATACCAGGAAATTAAAAATTAATAACATTAATTGAAAAATTCTGGAACACAAACAAAATATTAGAGAACCAGCATGATAAAAGTTGTCAAGAACAAAACCCACATGTAAAACATGGTTAACTAGATAAAATAAACAACTACTTGCCTGTTTACATTGTTAAGATGATATGATAAACAATTTGTATTTCTGATTCATTGATGGTTTTTAGCTCCTACAAGAGTAAGAATCTTCACATATTTTAAATCCGATTCGGATAATAGGGACTTTAATATAATACAATCAATAATTTTAAAGTTAACCAAGTTGAATACAGATAATAAGCGTCCATTTTGGATAAACCTACCTATGATGGACCTACCAAACCCAAACGAATATCTAATCAATGATGTTTAAATAAACTTTTCTGATTTCTGAAAATTAAACCTTCATTTTGAAGGATATAAATAAATTTTTAAATGTTTCATAGAATTTGAATAAATAATAATTAGATAATTATGAAGTATATAAATTATAAATACGTAAAACTGCCACAACAAAAGAATTCTAGTTTTCGTGACAAAATTAATTTCATGGGTATGGTTCAATGTTAGTTAAAGTTCCTTCTTTTTCTTTCTAAAAGTTTCACTTAAGCATTTAAATCAGTATCAATTACCTTGTAAAGGAAGCCGTCTGCAGTCTGTACATCTTATCCTTAAGAGGGTTGTGCGTTTTCCGAATTAGTGTTGATTGACTTTTTTTAGTACCACTAAATAGTACTATTTGATATAAAAAAATAAGTGCTTATTGCTACCAAATTCACCAAGCCAATAATAAAAACATAAATTATAAAAGTTTCTGTTTAATTACAGTTTCTCATGCGATTAGTGATAGAAAACTGTTTTATTTTACTATATTTAAGGAGCTGAAGCAAAGGACCAATAATTTTCGATCGAATCTGGCTTCATGAGGAGCTAATGGATGTGTGGCAAGCGCGCTAGTCAATCATACCAAAGGTTGTGAGTTTGAATCCCAGCCATGGGAGGACTTTTTCAAATGGAAATTTTCATTCTCAACCGGAGCGACGATTCCTACCTAATAAATTGTAAATTTCGTAACCAAATTGAACAGGAGACATGTTTAATCTTTAAATATCTCCAACTTTTCGAATATACCTTTGCGGATATGGTCCTCACATTACATGTTCTTTATCGTCATCTGGATTAGACGAAAAACCTTAGCAGGGACACTTGTTTATATTATTGGGTTGATGCAAAATTATTGCAGGTTTTTAGTAGGTATTGTAAATACGCCATATCTTTACTTTAACCAAATATATTTAATCAAAATAATTTCCATCTGAATCAATGCACTTTTGCCAACGTTCAACAAGCTTTCTTATTCCACCAGAAAAAAAATCCGAATCCCTGGACTCAATGAAATCACGAAAAGAATTTTCAATGTCGTCCTGGTTTTGAAAATTTTTCTCCCTCAAAAAGTTGTCCAGATGCCTGAAAAAGTGGAAGTCTGTAGGAGAGAGGTCAGGTGAATAAGGCGGATGTTGGAGAACTTCGTAGCCCAACTCGTGCAGTCGTCGAAGCGTTGGTTGTGCAACGTGTGGTCTGGCGTTATCGTGGAGCAGGATCGGCCCCTTCCGATTCATCAATGCTGGGCAAAGACGTTGCAATTTTTGAGTTCCGAGTTCCGCCGCCATTTCTCGTGTGGTTTTGGTTGGGTCTTCTTCCACTTTTGACCTCAGCTGGTCGTTGTCCAGAGCAAGATGACGGCCCCGACCTTCCTTGTCTTCGAGGTCGAAATCTCCTCTGCGAAACTTCTGGAACCAACGCTGCACCGTGCACTCATTAATAGCCCCTGACCCCACACTTCATTAATATTACGAGCCGTTTGCGCAGCGCTGCGCCCTAATTTAAATTCGTAAAAATAAATTTGACGAAAATCGCATTTTGACATTTTCGATTCAAGACCTTTGAACACACTGAACAAAACGATTTTACTAAACAAATTCATGGTGAAAGAGAGGGTATTAGATAAGGTTTGTTTTGGTATAATAATGATCAATGTTAGGATTAGCTTTGTTTACACAATTGTAATTAAGATATTGCAATAGAGGAAACCTGCATTAATTTTGCATCAACCCAATATATAAAGTTCACTTCTTATTAAAAGCTTCCTTGAAGTTGGAGTTACATAGAGTTATTGATCTGTGATCATTTGTTTTTTATAGTGGTATTAGCCCATATCTCGTGTTTAAACTCTATTAAAATTGGCTTTATACAAATGCGAACAATTTTAAATTGAAGTCTAGCGTGGTAAGCGTTTCAAACTCTATTAATGGACAGTGAGAAATAGTGATTGATGGCTAGAGTCAACCTTGTGGTTAGCGGGCAGGTCTCTTCTTGCTGTCATCTTGCTAAACATAGCCTTAATAAGCAACTCATAGATAGCTTGCTTAAATGAGATGCAGATTTTCATTCCCGTCATAGGTTTCAGTGCAAGTTCGATACTAGGCAAAGGGACTTTTTTTTTTTTTTTTCTATATAGAATATTATGACATTATCTATGTGCATATTTTACAAAGTTAAATTTTAATTTTCTTTATTTAATAAATTATTAAAAATTACAAAATGAGTTAAACGACGGGTATGGAAACCGATGAAGAAACTGCCTTTTCCAAAATAAGTGAGTCTGACTCACAATAATTAAATCGAAGAACCCTATAGAAGAGATGTGACCAAGAACTTGACTCTCTTGAAAATTCAACAAATAGAAAGGGGAAGAAACATTTTTTTTAATCTACATAATTAAAGGTACATTACAGGAAGAAAAAAAAAAATGACATTTAAGCCGTCAGTCTATTTCAATCAGAATGAAACCTAAGTACATGATATTACATCGAAATAGCAGGTTTAATCTCGTTGACTGTTTTTTTATAAAATCATAAAAAGGTAAAAAATGCTAGGTATAAGTTAGCTCTTTTTTTTTTTTTTTTTTTTTTTTTTTGATTTGCCCATTTTGGTGAAAACGTTGGAGTAACATCTAATGTGTAATTTTGTCTTAAATATGAAATCAGTTTACTACGACTTACCGTTCTTGAGATAGACTACACACATAAACACACCTTTTTGCGCGACTTTGTTATTTAGACCCAGGGGACCCTAAAACGTGTACTTTCATTGAAAATAACAATGTAAAAATTATCACGAGCGCTATTCTTTCTCATACTATATATTTCATAAATAGGTAAGTGAAAGTAAAAAGGTTTATGAGAAAAGGTTCAAAATATGGTAATAAATAAATAATAAATGGTAATAAACAAATGAATAAACAAACAAAATACATGGTATAAAGTAGCACTTCCGGTCAGTCGATTTTGATGAAACAGTTGGTGTAACATCTCAGGCGTATAGCTGTCTCAAATATGAAATTTTAGGCTTACCAAACACACTCAGATAAATAAACACATACCTGTTTGCGAGACTTAGAACTTGACTAGACTTTAGAATATGAGTCCATTAATGCATTCCCGTGATAGCCAGTAGATAGACAGCAGAAGACATCAAAGTCTTGAGACTTGGCGATTTAGGTAACTATTAATGCATACTAAACGACGCGAGTGATGATGGGAATTGGCTGATTTTCTTTTTTTCTTGGCCTCCATTATATCGAGGTCTTTGGGCTCTATCATGATCCCAATCCCGCAACCATGCCGTTCACCATTGCTGCCTGTAATTTCTCCAGAGAAAACCAGAACGACTCAAACTACAGATCTATAAAGTAAGCCTTATTCTGTTTCATAAAGACGAACTTTGAGATCGCTCACTCTATTTTCGGATATATTCTAAAACTTTATTTTCGGAAGCTGGCTTTGATATGCTCACTGCAAAGCGATTAGCACGTGCTATCATTAGATACATTTAAGATGAAATGAAATGAAAAGTAATTTCATTCTGGGACGAGAAGCCCCCTAAGAATACCAAGAAAAGAACAATATACGTGGTAATTGTCTGGTCGTTTATGACTTCAGTTTAACAATAAAAGACAGATTTTGTGACAATGAATAGTTATCATCTACAGAATATAAATATTACATATGTTGGAAAGATTGATACTTTAAAGATGGAGAAATAGTTGTGTTTTGAAAGTGGATAATGATATGGCTTTACGAATGGATACAGGCAAGGAATTCCAAAATAGGGTAAGGAGACGGATCTATGAGAAGGTATATATATATATATATATATATATATATATATATATATATATATATATATATATATATATATATATATATTTTATGGGTTGGGATCTAGTGTTTACTGAAGGGACAGAGGAACAAGTGGTAAGCATATCAAGAATATAAGAGGTATTTTTGTTTTGAAAAATCGGAAGAGACAGACACCTAGGAGGTACTGCCGACGGAAAGAGGAATAGAGAGAATTTAACTCGGTATACCTTTGTCGACGTATGGTTGTTATAACAGTCAAGAAAGAGTATCAGAAGGCCTCGACAATTGCGTATTCATGCAAGGAAGAGAGTTTGATGGAGATGGTGCCGCAGCACCAGGTATGAGGTTGCTCTGCCAGGTAGGGGGCGAACCTGCACTTAACCAATTAGCAGAGAGGACTGGTTAGGATGAGGTACACTCTGTGTGGTAGAAGCACGCCAGTAGTGTGGGTTAGGAAAGTATTCACCCTGCGTGGTAGTAGCACGACAGTAGCGAAGGTTAGAAGTAGAGAAGGAACAAGAAGGAAGGGAATTAAAGATAGACCCCATTATGTAACAAAGGCAGAGTAAATCTGACCTAGGGAAATACCAGTTTGATGATCTAACAGAGCTGAGCCAGCTCTTGGGGATGTTAGTCATCCATGTCGATAATTGACAGTGAGAGCTTTGCTAGCAGTCTAGGGTCTTAGTCCTAGGTCAAATTACTTTGAGTGCTTTATTTATGCTCATACAACAGTTATATAGATATAAATATTTACAGTGACATTAATTATTAACCAATACAATATTATTGGATATAGCGTCTTCTTATATTTGGCCAGTAAGCATAGGGACGCCGCTAGCGCTATCTGTGAGCGAGCGTGTGTAGCATCCGCCACACCTTCAAACATGAGAGCGTCTGGGGATTCCACACGTGAATCTAATGAAACAATTCATAAGTCTTTTGAGTCTCATATCAAATTCCTCAGACAGTCCGCCATATATGAGGCAACCGTAGTCAAACTGGGGGGAAATGAGCGAAGAGACGAGTAGGGGGAGGGGAGAGGGGTATACGGGTTTTAGGTGGGATTGAGTCACGATATTTCAGAAATTGTTTTAGGATAGTGATGGATTTTCGGGTAATTTGAGAAATATGATTACTTCAAGTAGGTTTGATCAATAATGACTCCAAGGTTTCTTACTGAGGTGTGGAAGTGGATAGGTATGCTATAGAGGTAAAGGAGTGGATAATACAGAAGAGAATTTACAAGATTCTTGGAACCGATGAGAAAGGCTTGGGTTTTTCCAGCATTCAACTTCAAATCATTTGTCGTAGCCCATGCATAGATGTTGTCAATATCTTTTGTAGGTTTTGGATACATACATATACATAGTTGGCGCAACAACCCGTTAACGGGTCAAGGCCTCCACTAAAAGTCTCTCCCAGTTGACCCTGTCTGTTGTTGTCAGCTCTCCAGTTCCTGACTCCTAGGAGAGAATTTACATCCGCTGCGACGGAATCAGCCCACGTCACATTCGGTCTGCCCACTCTTCGCTTGCCGTGAAGTTCTTCGACCAATGTCTTCTTCGGAATCTCATCTTCCTTCATCCTCGCCACATGACCTGCCCATCGGAGTCTCCCTATCATGATCCATTTAATTATATCTGGATCCCCATACAACCTTGAGAGTTCCTGGTTCTTCCTCCTTCTCCAGGTATCTCCCTCTCGGATCGGGCCAAAAATTATTCTTAATATTTTCCTCTCAAACACGTGAAGTATGTTTCACTGGCATTAGTGAAGACCCAGGTTTCTGATCCATAAGTAAGAATCGGACGAACCAGAGTCCTATATAAGCCAACCTTAGTTTTGTTTGCGAGGTGCCTGCTTTTAAAGTATTTTGCAAGCCCAAAATAGCTCCGATTGGCTGCAGCAATTCTTCGATTGATCTCCTGGGACAAGTCGTTCTGAGCGTTTATCTGTTCTAGCGCAACATGGTCATCCTCACAAGACGTATCAACTTCCAGGGTATTTTCATTTCTTCTAGCACCTGGTAGAGTTCGGGTCGGGTTACGCAGACTTGAAATCCAGAAAAAGGTGGTGCCATCCTGTATTCTTTTGCTTTTTCCAGAATCATTCTCAGGGAGAAGATCTGGTCCGTGGTCAGTCTACCTCTTCTGAATCCAGCCTGGTAGTTGCCTATCTCTCATTCAGAATGGGAGCCAAGTCTCTCGAAAAGAATGTTTGATAACACCTTGTAGTCACTCGAAAGGAGAACTATACTTCTGAAGTTATCGCACTCCGTTTGATCACCCTTCTTATGAAGCGGGCAAATGATATCTTGTCTCCAAACTTGAGGCATCCTTTCTTCTTCCCGTATTGTAAGGATGAAGTTGGGGAGTGCCTTCTTAAGTCCCTCGCCGCCGTATCGAATCATCTCCGCCTGTATGCCATCAAGTCCTGGGGCATTGTTGTTCTTTAGCTTTGTAACGGCCGAATTCGTTTGGAAATCTTCCACCCTTGAAATGATGGTGGCTTCCTCTTCTGTATCGTCATGGTGAAAGGCTTTTCCAAAGTGCTGCCTCCATCTCTCTAGGATTTCTTCCTTTCCCGTCAAGAGATTTCCCTCTACATCCTTGCAGGAGATTACCCTCGGTTTGAAGACCGACCTCCCTTCATTTACCTTTTGGAAGAAGAGCCTGTTTTCGTGACGAGTTCTGTGGGTCTCAACCTCCTCCATCCTTTTGTTCTCACATGCTCATTTCTTGACGCGGTTGATCTTGTTTTCTTCCCTCCTTCTGTCTCTATATATCTCTATCTCTATGTGTGACGCTGAATGAAGTTCATGTATGCCTCATTCCGAGTTGTGATATCTAGGCATTCGTCATCGAACCACGGTGATCTAGCATTCCTTGCTTGTGATCCGAGCGTCTCCTTCGCTGTTGCTTTAAGAGCTGAGAGAGAGGGGTGACATAGTAGAGAACTATTGGGCAGCAATACTCGAAGCTCTTAAAGCAACAGCGAAGGAGACGCTCGGATCACAAGCAAGGAATGTTAGATCACCGTGGTTCGATGACGAATGCCTAGATATCACAACTCGGAATGAGGCATACATGAACTTCATTCAGCGTCACACATAGAGATAGAGATATATAGAGACAGAAGGAGGGAAGAAAACAAGATCAACCGCGTCAAGAGATCCGAGCGTCTCCTTCGCTGTTGCTTTAAGAGCTTCGAGTATTGCTGCCCAATAGTTCTCTACTATGTCACCCCTCTCTCTCAGCTCTTCCATGAGTTTGCATTCTAAGCGCTGCCGATATGTTGTACATCGTTCGATGTTTCTTAGTTTTAAAACATCATATCTCCGTTGAACCGGGCCTGCTGCAAGATACCTTTTCGTTGATACTCGTGGGCGTATTTTTGCAATGCTCAAGAAATGATCCGAGTCGACGTTCGCACCCCTGTAGACTCTAATTCCTAGGAGATTAGATCTGTGGCGTGAACTCACCAAAATGTGGCCTATTTGGTTCATTACTGCCCCGTTTGGTGATCTCCAAGAGACGATAAATAGGTTCGTGGTCCATTTGGGCGTTGAAATCACCAAGGATGATCTTGTTATCATTTTTTCGGGACGATCCCCGAAAACGCTTGCGAGTGCTTCGTAGAAAATATCCTTATCCTCATCAGGTGAAACTTCTTTTGGAGCATGAGAATTATAATAGAGAGATTGAACAATTTGCCTTTGATACGCAAGTAAGATAGTCGGGTGAAATTGGCTAGAATTTGGTATATTTTGGTATATAATAGATTGGCCCCAACCTGGAGGGCCAGTGGCTGACTGCAGCCTAATGGCTGGGCGGTGGGGGCTCCACTTCTCTACGCCTAAAGTTTTTGGATAGCCTTTAGCATTTTGGAAGGGTGGAAAGAATGATAGATTTGCATATATAGGTGGTATTGTGAGTGGCGGATGCAGTCAGGGAGATCATTAATATAGATGGAAAAAAGAGTTGGTGAGAGTGAGAATCCATTAGGAACACCACGTGTTAAGGAAATGGAGGAGGAAGGAGGTTCATTTGGTATGATGACAGTTTGAGATCGATAGGATAAAATAAACCATTTTAGAACGCTGTTTGATACTTAAAGGTTTTTGAGTTTGGAAAGAACGATGTTATGATTAACTGAATCTTGAAAAATCGAAGAGGATCAAATAGTGATTTTTTGTTGGTCTATTGAGGATTGTAGGTCTTGATTAATTTTTAACAATGCACATTGAGTAGAATATTGGAATCGGATACCGGACTGTAAAGGGTTTAGAAAGTTGTTGAGCTGTGAGTGAACGATTCTTTCAAGTGGTTTGGATATTTTAGATAGTATGGAGATAGGTCTAAAATCGGAAACTGCGGCGGGATTAGGAACTTTATTCGGCGGACGTACGATGACTTTTTTCCAGGCTGTTGGGAAAATAGATTTTTTAAGAGAAACATTATAAATGTGTAGAAGGACAGGAATGATGACAGGAAGACACAATTTAATAAATCTCACAGGGATTTAGTCAATTCCATGATCGTTCGTTCTGAAATTGAGAGTAGAGGAGAGCAATTCTTCAGGAGATATATCCGAAAAATAGAAATTTTCCGGATTGAAGGATGTCTGTGGTAAATAGTATTGGTGCAAATAGGTTTCAGTATGTAAGTGTTGGTGTTTAATTCCTGTCGAAGTTTTAGTTTCGAGTATTTTGAAAAGAGTGAGCAAAGAAGTCTCTGTCTTTGGTTAAGGTTTTCTTTATATGCGGACCCCAAATCATTCTTCTGTCAAACGTCAAACCATCAAGGTAATGTACAGTGTCCATCTGTGGGATTTGTGTGTTGTCTAAGAAAACGGAAGGACAAGTGTCATGTTGAAGAGTAAAGATAATATGGTGTGATTTGTCATTATTCAGTCGGATTTTCAAATTTGAACCAGTCATGTAATTTTATTAGATGTTGTTGTAGAGTCTCTGAGGCATGTGTTGCAACTTTATGTTTTGTTAAGATCGCTGTGTTGTCTGTATAAGTAGCTGTTAAAATATTAGAGCTTCAAGGTATGTCATGAGTGTAAATAATATAGAGTAATGGAGCGAGCACTGTATCTTGGGTTACTCCTTCTGGAATTCATTTTTCGTAAATAAACGTTTAAAACGTTAAACATAAAATTATTGTTGTCGTAATTCCTGGTTTAAGCTTTGTATCCTTCCTTTTAACATTATAAAGTAGATAACAACTCCTTAAAAACATAAAAAATAAGTTAAAAGCAAGTAAATCACGGGATGGTAGTGAATTCCGAATACCTTTGCCACTCACTCTGACATAAATATCGATGTAAATATACCAATGGAAATATTATCTTATACACAAAATTGTAAAAGTTAAGAGAGAGTGATGATAAGCCGATAAAACTAACTAATTGAGGTATATAATATTATAATAGTTGATTAAAGGACATGTTTTTATCAAAAAACAATATAATTGATGTATTAACCTTCTTACTTCTTTCACTTACCTATATATTTCATCTCTAACTTTATTTTAAAATTCCTAAATAAATTTAACAACGGAGGTAGTGGTCTCTTGTGGCGAATATCGATATAGGGAACTCAATAAAACTTGTTGACTGTTTTGAGAAAATCATAAAAAGGAACAAAAATCAAGGTAAAAGTGGCTCTTTTGGTTCATACATTTCGTTGAAAAAGTTGCTGTAACATCTCAGGCATTCAAAAATAAGAAATTTCAGTTTCGTACAACTTATCGTTTTCAAGCTAGACTTACCATATACGCACACGACCATTCTGCGCTACTTGGTCATTTGGACTCAGAGGACCTTTAAACGTGTATTTCCGGTGAAAACTCCAATTTAAACATTTTCAAGGTTGCAATGCTTTCCCTTATTATATGTAGATAAGTGAAAGTAAAAAGATTATTTTAATTAGAATAAAAGCCACCTCATATTAGAGTCTATTAAATGCTATATCGATATAGCGAGTTCAACCAAAATTGTTTACTGTTTTTGAAAAAAGAAAGAAACTCTTCTAGTTCAAACATTTCGGTGAAAAAATTGGTGTAACATCTTGGGGGTATTGTTGTCTTAAATATAAAATTTAAGTTTCCCATGACTTCGTTTTCTAGCTAGTCTTACCACACAAATATTCCTTTTCACAAGACTTGGTTTATATGGACCCAGGGAGCCCTAAAATGTGTTAATTATCATTGAAAACTTCGAAAATTTTCATGATCGCAATACTATCCCCTACTATAATTGTCTAAGAAACTGATATATAAAAAGCTACTTATAAAATTAAATTGAAGGTAAGGGAAAAAAGTATGTAACCACTAATTATGAGGCAATTTAGGCCTTAACATGTGGAGTAATAACTTGGAAACAAACATTTGTTTATATTATAATACTAGCTGTGTCACGCACTTTTGCTCGCGAATATTGCATTTCGTATTAATTTATGTGCTTTTATGGTGAGATTGGCTATAATAAATATCAACTATCGGCTACTCTTTGTTATCATTTAAAGCCCGATCTTGACTTCTTCTTGTCAAATTTACAATAGCAAACCAGTAGAAGTGGTTATACCCATAAGCACTTAATATGTAAAAATAATCGTCACAAACCATTTTTAAAAAATAAATAACAATTGAATACATTTTCATAGGAACCTACACTCGAAACAGATATGAAACACAATATGCTTAAAAGGGTTGGTCACCTGTATGTAGTGACCAGCCAGGTGCCCTTAAGATTTTTTAATGAGAGTAAAAAACAACCTTAGTTATGCCCTCCTTCGAAGGGGACGTAAAATGGTGGTCCCAAGCCTTTGCGATTCCATGAACTCGTTAAAGATCTCTACCCTAACTAAACTTGGAGAGGAAAAAATTAGTCATCATACGATTAACCATAGTAGTAGTGACGTTAAACGAACAGATAACAACAGTAATATGCTTAAATATATTTGTTATAAAATCTTTGTACCTTTGCTGATACATATCAGATTAAGACAATTTTACGTTTAGGTTGTTCAACCACTTTTTGGGCAATTTCCCTGCCTTATTGCACATCTAGGCGGTAAGACGAACCTCCAGGAAAAAGTTTAGCCTCACAACCATAGTAATTTTTTAGATACCAGAAAATTGAGTGGTACTTTCTTTTATAAATATAGACATACAGCTAATAAAAGTCCTAAATATGCTTAAAATAATAGTTCTGATTATTATACTCGAAGAAACAAAAGAAATAGTAATTTTTTTAATTTTATAAATGTATATGCTTCTAGGTAATAACGATTAAAGTTGAAAATGACTCTTGAAATAAAAATGACTTAACAATATAGATAATAATATAGATTGATATAAATATTTCCGCGTTGTGTAACCTTCTATACTCCCCGGTAGCCTCATCTCTCTTCGGACCAAATATTTTAGTATCTTATTTTCTAAAACCTTTAGCCGTTGTCCGTCCTTCAAAGTAAGCGGCCACGTTTCACCGTCGGAAGAATAACAGTTTTATAAATTCTAACCGTTAAGTTTTTAGACAGCAGCTAAGTAATTTCGCAACTGAATTATAACACGCATTTCCCGCGTTTAACCAGGTCTTTATTTCCTCCTGGATTTTTTTTTCGTTATCATTGAACGTAAATACTTAAATTTCTCTACGTGTTCAAAAGTATACCTGATATATCAATATCACTATGATCGCCACCGTCTCTGCTACAAATCATATATTTTGTCTTTTCGGTATTTATTTCGAGTCCTGTTTCTATACCGGTTTTTATTAACGGACTTGTATTTAGTTGTTTAGTTTCCGTGTCTTCCTTTAGCAGTACCAAATCATCGGGGTATCCCAGAACCGGAATTTCATCACCCAAATTTAAACCTTCTTAGTACATGTCACTTTTTCTTTGATATATTCTAAAGCGACTTCGTCTGCATCAATTTCTGTTATTATGATTGCTATTAAGAAGTTTTTAAAAGAGAATATTTTAAAGTACTTCCGCGGAAATGACATTTTTAGTTTTATTTTCTTGTGGCAGAAGAACATACTGATTTTCTCCGCAACCCGATCTCGACGTAAATCTATTCCTACGTGTTTAAATGGAAAAATATAAATTAACAGGAAATTGAATTATTTAAAATAAAATGTAAATCATTTGGAATCATTGGGAAGCGAGGTTTTTTTTTCTCCCAAATTTTCCCCGTTTTTTCCCAGATTTTCGACTGATTCTTCGGTCCTATTGGTCGAAGCGTGATGTTATACAGCCTATAACCTTCCTCGATAAATAGACTATCCAACACAAAAAGAATTTTCAATTCGAACCAGTAGTTTCTGGATTAGTTCCAACAAACAAACAAACTCTTCAGCTTTATAATATTAGTATAGATTAATTATACTTAATATATAACTAAAATTTTAATGATGGATTAAACATAGTTAGTAAAAACTCATTACCTATTTTTGTGAAAGAAATTTAAAATATAAAGTTTAGTCATTTAAAGTAACATACTCATGAATTACATTCAATATTTAACTAAATTTTGAAGTACGGTTTAAATATAGTCATAGGTAAAAAGTAATAAGGTAAAGGAAAATAGCAAATATTTAAGCATTATTAGAAACATTTTAATGCCAAATCAAATATAGACAACCAAATTGGGTAACTATAAGACTCTTATTGCTTATGTTTGAAAATTACACTATTTTTTCTACTATTTATGATGGTTGGGCATGCAAACAAAAAATAAATAAAATCACAATAAATAGTAATATTTTTTTTAAAAAATAGATAGATATATATTTAAAAAGTGTAAATACAAATTGGATAAAATTGGTTCATATAGAGATAGAAATGGTATTATGGCATTGTCAAACGCTTATTGTAAAATAAAATATTTACAAATAATATGACTGTTACCTGACTAGAATTAATAGTTTCAGGCAAGTGATTGCCTTAGTGTTGGATAAACAATAGGTACTTCATGTTATTCATGTAATAAAAAATTATGATATACTGTTCATTTAAAATTTTTTTAATCTGTTTTATAGCTTAAAAGATGCAAAAATTCAAATATTTCTAGGTTACCAATGGATTATGTCAACTTCCATCAATTTATTAGCTTGCAGTCAGTTTTTTAATAAATATAAAAAGAAAATACAATGTTTTTTATATGTTTAAAAAATTATATTTCCATCAACTGATAAGTTACAGGAAAAAAATCAATGTTTATAATTATACATGTGAAAGATAAAATGAAAAATATTTTATCTGATACATCCTTTTACAAATGCAAGAGAGATAAAAGTAATAATATTCAATCACATCAATAAATAAAGTAAAGTGGAACCTCCATTATCGGAGAATTGAAAATCTAATCATATTTGTTCTTCAACAGTATTTCATTTTTTAATATTAAAAACCATGAATAAAAATATATTTTATACACTACATTATATAGGGATAAAAATATATATATTTCACGATTTCAAAATATACAAAAGAAACCAATTTTTATGTTTTTATAACAATTTTAACATCTAGGGGTCATTCTCTACTTCAAATTACACAAAACTGAAGCTGTATTTTGCTGAAGCATCAGAGAGCTAAGACCTGGTAACCTTAGGGGTCTCAGCTACAGGATGCTTTGAATCTGGCCTAGGTGGATTGAAATTTATTTTGCAGTGTTCCCATGGAGTGAATTTCAACCTACTCACTTAGCGTAGAATAGGTTGGTTACCTATAAGATTAACTGTTCTGTATACCATAACTAGATAAAAAAAAACAGCAAAAAAAAAGCACATTAAGCAAATAAAAGACAACTTTTCCTTCATTATTTTTAACAGGAGAATACAAATTTAAAAAAAACCTACTGAATGTGAAATGAGGACAGGAAAAACTTTATGGAAAAAAAAAGATGTAAACAGGTTACTCTCATATTAATTGCTAATGTGCCGTCCCAAGTCTATACGTACTTTAATTTTGGGAATTTCTTTTGCCAAAACTGTTCAATATAGGTATGCAACACCATTCAAGAAAAACGAAACATCTTTCATGAACCTCCCTACTCGACATGGATAAATTCTAGCTCAAATGAAAGTAATAAAAACAGTACAAACTCGAATTCAAGAATTTTCCGTCATTTTTCTATTACTCTAAGACTTGAGATGTTTGCAAATATTTTTTCTAATAGATTCAACTTTCTAAAGATAAATTATACATCTGTGTATTAATAAGCTGATTAGAAAAAAACTGTTTTCAACCAACAAGAATATTCATTATTTTTTATCCTGTAGTTAATTATCAAATTCTTACATCAAATGTTTGAATTTGATTGATAACATAAAGTTTGTTCTCTCAACACTCGAAAATCAGACAGATGGAGAGATCATGTGCAGAACATTTTTTCCATCCAATATCCAATAATTTCACCAAAAATAAAAAAAATATTTGCATGATCTGCAAAAAAATAACCTTAAAAAATATTTTTAAAAATAAGCTTAAAAAATAAGTTGCTAAAAGACCCCACACATTATTAGCAGATCCATGAGGAAAATTACCACAAAGGAAAAATGAAATAGATAATATTTAATTTAAAATATTACATCATATAATAAATAACTAGTAATACCAATATATGTGAGTTAATTTGATATAATTAGCCTGTTTTGGTTAATTGAAGTCAAGTTCCTCCTTTCTCACCCCTAACCTAACCTAAAGTTTATTCTTCTATTGGTTTCCCCATTACCAGTTATTTACCTATGAAATGTATGATTTAAGTTTCCAACCTCATACCTGCTCACACGGACAGAACATTTTGAAATACTCTGTTATTTAGGACCTTAAAACACAATACTTTGTCTTTCAACATTTATACATTTAATACTATTTTATTGAACTGAAATATTAACAAAAAGAATAAGTAAAATATTGAGTCAATGGCCTAGAATTAATAATAATATAACATTAATAATATTCAGATAATGGATCTCAATCCATTTCAATAAAATTGAAGATACTATGGTATCAAATTACCAATTTTAAAATTAGGAAAGCAGGAATTGTGGGGATTATAAACTTTGGGTTTTCTAACTATATTCTTCTGATACTTCCATAGATAAAAGGATTAAGAACAAGGGGCATGCAGTATTTTCCATCAGAGGGTCCAAGTTAGTTTAAAATATATAATATTTTTTCCAAACTCAGTCTATATTTATTTTCGACATTCAAATATTGAAAGTCCTGAAAATAAAAATATTCTCTTATTATACCTTATAATACTTAATTGTATTTATTGTTTTGTATTTATACAATTTCATCAAATAATTTTTATAACCTCGTACTCGGCTTCCTAATTCTTTATTAAACTTTTAATTAACTTATTAAATAATAACATTTGATTTTATGTTGTTTTGGTTTTCCTGGAAGACTCACTCTCTGTAAGGGAAATTAATTTATTATTTCTTGGGTATATTATGATAATAAAAATTATGGTGGCTGCCCTGGTTAGGTTTGAACCCAAGCCTGAGTATCCTTTGTTGTTACAGATCTCCAGTGGCATTCATAAGACTTGTATTATTGACTAAACTAATTGGAATTTTTGACTAACTACTTGTTGTATTGTTGTTTTAATAACCCTCAAGATCCACAACACCCTCCCCATCATAATCCCAAATAATGGAGGTTCCATCCTACAAGAAAACAGTTATATTCTTACTTTGCCATATTTAACAGTACCTTGTAGTCAATATCTATACATTGTTAAATATTAATAAAAATATGACATGAATAACTGTTTTTGATTATAAATACAGTTTACTGAATAGAACAAATTATTCAATATTGAATTACAATAAAAGCTCTTCTATTAAGAATAATAGTTCTATTAATATACTTAAGGAATAATAGAAAAGTTTCTATTCAGTCTTATACTTCTTATCTATAATTACAACTATCTGTGGCACAAGAAGAATAAAGAAAAAGTGAAACAGCACTAACTAATTTATAAGTCACTTTATGAATAGAACAGACACTTTTCAAAACTACTTTTTATAATCTTATCTTCTATTTTGCATCTGAATTGATCCATAAATTAAACTTCAACAAAATTATATTTTATTTATCAATTAAAAAGTCACAGAAACTTTATCATTTACAAACAAATATAACATTCTTTGTAATTATAATATGTATAAATTTAATAAGATTCAAATTAAGATATCAATCAATTAATTGTTGAGAAGTTGTAAGCACTGAGAGGGTAGGAGTAAAATGTTTTTACAAAACATTTTAACTATTAACATTCATAATATAACAAAGTCTTGAATTACTTATTATTAATAGGCTTTACGAGTATCATTTTAAGTATATGTATTTTGTGAAACATTTTCCCTCAGAAAATAGTATCTGCTCATAATTTAGTATTCTCACAGAAATATTAAAATATAAGTTTTGACATTTCCTGAATAATGTAAACATTTATGAAAACAAAATTAATAACTACAAAAGACAAAGGACTTTAATAAGATCTTAAATTTAACTAACTCTCATTCTCAACGATAATTTAATAAGAGTTAGAAATAAAGTGATAAAGTTGCTACTTCAAGCACATTAACCTCCCCACAGAATAGATAAGTAACGACTATAGGTTTTTATCTCCAAAACAGATAAAGGCCATTCTTCGATGGACAAAGGGAAACAAATCCCCAAGCCACGACGGTATACAAACAATATTGCTCAAGATGTTACCAAGGAAGGGGTTAGCCCACTTAACCAATCTTCACAACTCCTGTCTCAGATTGAGATATTTCCCTGAAACCTGGAAAAGCGACTTCTGTCCTTTACTGAAACCAGCTAAGAATGGATTCCAGACAGCCAATTACAAACCAATTAGCCTACTTCCGCATATGGGTAAGGCATTTGAGAAAATCATCCTCAACTACCTCAAAACCTACTGTTCCGAAATAGCCATTATTCCATCAGAACAGACCTGTTTCCTGACCAGCATCTGTCCGGACCACCATTTGGAGAAGTTACAGGCGGAAGTGTGCCAAGCTTCTGTAAAAATCTCTCTCTGATCTCTATAGACTGTACGGAAGCGTTCGACTCAGTGTCACAGTCTTCTATTTATGACACTACAAGACAATGAATTTTATGAACAGCTTTATACCATCCTTCAGGCCTTTCTCGAGAAGCAATTCATTAGATTACAAGTTGGCGAAGCGGTATCCTCAGACGTCGCACCGCCTAAGGGAGCTATCCCCAATTTACATGGCTGAAACGGTTGGAGCAAGGTATAAACAAGCGACTGTTGTGGCTATTGCCAACGACCTAGCTATCTATAGCAGCACAATAATTGCAGAGACAGTTCCATGGCAGGCAGAGACAGCCTATTTGGAAATCACTAATAAACTGAAAGGACTAAATATTACAGTCAATCCCAAAAAGACGGACAGTATTATTTTCTCCTTCCAGAAAAACAAGCGTCCACTCTCACAAACCTATAAGGGAGAGGGCATAGTAAGCAAATACCTTAATATCACCCTTGACAGGCACTTAACACTTGCCCGCCATTGCAATAAAAAGTTAAAGATAGTGAGGGCCAAGACATACGGTCTGAACCATCTTCTGACATCTCCAAACCTGTCACTCCACCTCAAATTAATGATCTACAAAAGCATGATATCGCCAGCAATGCCCATGTTGGCTAATATAAATCCTGCCACGGTGAAGAAGCTCCAACAGTTTCTGAACTGCATGCTGAGACACATAAGACATATGACACTAAACAAAACTAAAACAGACATACTCCACATTACCTTCGAACTCCCGACAGTGACTGAATACATCTCTAGGAGATATAAAACATTCTTTGACAGTCTCAAATATTGATCACATACTTTAAGGGAGGAACAAACATTAAGATTTTCAAAAATTAAATATTAATTTTTAATTAAAAATTAAATTGCATAGATTATTTGACATAAAGATGTATAAGTGAAATGGGGATTTAAGAAAGTCACATGATGCCAAATACAGGATTCTGTTCACAGTGAATATAATTGAAGTGATAGAGAAGGGTTTAATGAGATTCAATGGTAAGGAGATATATATAAAAACTTGTTTGCTGAGATCGGCATTCAACTTTTATTTTTATTTGACCTTATTATTATTATTGCTATTAAACATTTGCAGCTGAAAACACTAAATTGAAAATCGTTAATATTTATACTTTTTATTTTTACCAAATATTAAATAGTTGACTTTATGATTCATATGAAGGATTTTGTTAAAATTATATAGTATTTTCTTTCAAATATCATTTAAAATTGAATTTTGCACTAAATGTTAATAATTAGCACCCAGATTTATATAAACAACATTTTGTTAATCAAATAAGATTTTAAACAACTGGTATTGTCTTTTATTCATAATTTTTTATGTATATTAATTATTTTCAGATTGATAAATATAAAAGAAGCTGAGCAAGCCAGTAGAAGTTTGGGTAATCAACCCCAGCAGGAAACTGGGTCGGTGAGCCAATCATTGTTGGTAGCTCAAAGGCTTACAACCTTGGTTTTTGGATTTGAAACAACATCGACACCAATTTACAATTTTTTATACTATTCATAGCATAGTGGAAATTTTATCAGAAGCTACTACCCCAGGAGGTAACCAATCCATCCTCGCCTTGGGTGGCACAAGTAGGCTTTCAGGTTCTGGGGAGCCTGCACCGACATGGTTGGAGGTATCGAAGACTCCAGGAAAGACTGAACTTAAACATAAATGCCAGAACTGTTTTGCCACCTTCAATGTGAACTTCCTGCTAGAAGTAGGCAAATTAAAATTACTCACTGACACTCTTTCTTACAAAGAAATATTAATGAGGCAATTCAAGAAACAAGATATAGAGATGAACATGTCTTTGAATCAGTAGGTTATAGGATTTTAAAAGGCAATACTGGAAATTGTGTAGTGAAAAATATCCCTCATTTCGGCACAGCATTTATTATTAACGAAAAGATTCTCGATTCTATGATAGATTTCAACTCAACCAACAGTCGAATCTCTACTCTTTCCTTATAAAGCATTAATAAGGTCTACACTATTGTTAATGCCCATGTATAAACTAACCAGGCAAACAAGATAGACCCAGAAGGAACTGATAACTTCTGGGAAGAACTAGAGGACATCCTATGTAAGACTCCCGACAAGCACGCGACCATCTTAGTTATGGATTTAATGCCCAACTTAAAAAGGAGAGAAAATTCCAAAATGTTATTGGTAATTAATCCACTTATAGGAGAACCAATCGAACTGGAGACTTGTGGAGCTGTGTAAGCTGTTCAATCTTGTAATCAAATCAACTACATTCAAACATCTACCAGAAAGCAGAAAACGTGGACATCACCTAATCCTAAACTTGGGGAGTTCCAGATTGATCACATCACTATTGCACATAAAGCTCACCGAGAGATCCAGAATGTAAAGATTTTAAGAAGTGCAAATCTACAGTTTGATGATAACATCTCCAAAAAAAAAAAAAAAAAAAAAAAAAAAAAAAAAAAAAAAAAAAAAAAAAAAATGAAGTAATATAAAGTTCCAACAGGTAAGGATAGACAGATTTGATACAGAAAAACTAAGATCAGACCAAGAGTACACTAAGAAGTATGAGTTTTTAAATCCCAGAATTGAGAACAGTTACAAGAGGCCCTAGTCAAGTACGGGAAACATGCATGGTAGACTAGTGAATGTGATGAGGCCAAGACAACTCGCATGGCAAAGATGGAACTCATATAAGAATGTAGAAAATTGGAGGAATTGTCTAATTTCGAGAAAAAACACTAAACAGTTATTCTTGGAAAAACGTGCCATCAACAAAAATCATTTAACTCAAGTTGAGCATGAGTTACAGAAGAACAACACACAGAATTTTAACAAAACCTTCAAACAGCATTTGAGTAAATACTCTCCGTTGAGCCTACATTTCAAGAATCTAGATGGAAAAATTGCTTTAAATGATAAAGACAACTGCCAGAGTTTGGCAACCTACTTTGAGTCATTCCTCAACTGCGATCCTCCAGAATCGACGTACACGAATGAAAACAGTGCTACCAACAATCCACTAAGATTCATCCCCACCCACTAAGGAAGAAATTGAATTGAACATCCAGGAACTTAAAAATAGCTAGGCACCCGGTGAAGATTCAATCATTGCTCAACTATGGAAAAAGGCTGGGAACAAGGCAATTTTCACCAACATTCTAGGAAAGAAGATCAAGGTGCAGTTCACGGAGGTGGAGAAGGATTTGCAGGAGGTGGGGATCACACGGACAGATGTTCAAGAGCAGGACCCTCTTAAAAGAGAAACTTGAAGGAGTCCAAACTTTCCAGACAAAGCCCAAGTGCAAAATAGGCAAGAGATGAGGACTGAAGAGCTGAATGAATGAGGCAATACTGGGCCAAAAGAAAACAGCAATAGTAGTGTGGTCCCAAGTTGGCCAAAAAATAAAGAAAAAACTATAAATATCATTTTAGAGAAGAGTTGCTTCTGTACTAATTATGACTGACAAATTTAGTCTCATTTTTGGATAATATAATTTTTTATAAATGTTAGTAAGAAATTCTGATTAATTTATTAGCTCTCAGCTTACCATAAAATAATAAGTCTTAGGAAGGATTATAAAAATAATACCATATTTTTGCCTTATTAAAAATATCTTTCTACGCTCAAGGAAACATTTAGAAGACATACTAGTTATATGTTCTTTATAATAAAATATATGTACATTACAATGACGGAAGAATAGCGGTCATTGAAACACTTCATATAAATAAACTTATTAATTGTGAACAAAACGTCACAAAAAAAGGCACTAAAACTTTTTCCCTTACAATGTAATGAACATAAAGAGAAGTTGTTGGTTTGAGGTGTGGTCAATGAAACACTTCTAATAAATAAACTTATTTATTGTGAATGAAACAGCACAATAAATAAGTTCACACTAAACTTATTTATTGTGAACTAAAAGGCATTAAAACTTTTTCCCTAACGGAGTAATGAACATAAGAAGAAGTTGTTTGGGGAAAAAGTAATATCACCTTTTATTAAAATAAAAAAGTAATGAGAAAGTTAGTTACTCATATATATATACTAAGAAGTTACGTCAAAACCAAGTCAGTCCTGAACACAAGTGTAAAAATCTGGTGAGCGCAACACACAACTTTTTCTTACCTCTGTTATTTATATCAATTCAAGAATTTATAAACGAAAATAAATTGTTAAAGAATTATTTAAATTGGATTTTAATAGAAGCATGTGTTTTATTAAAAAATCTATTCTATTATTATCTATGACAATCAGTTTGTTTTATCAGCTTTTCATTGCTCTCCGTTAACTTTTACAATAGTTGTATAAGTTAATATTTTTTCTGAAATCTTTAGCTTTCCAACGGTATATTATACATCTATATTACTGTTTTTATGTTCAAAAACAAAAAATTGCATTAAAAAAATATTTTTTCAGTTTTCTCCTTTGGTTTATTTTATTATTTATTAAATTCGCTCAACTTTCATATTTAGCATATCATTGCTAACAAGATAATATAGTTATTTTTATAGAATGTACAGAATTAAAGGTATTTTAGAGAAAGAAAATTCAAAATATCAGCATTTAAGCCCTGTCAGACTATTTCAGTCAGAATGAAACCTATATGACATTAAAGCCCATTAAATTTTACATCGATATAGGGAGTTTAATCAAAATCATTAAGCCATTTTTGAGAAAATCGTATAAAGGTGCAAAATGTATGGTATAAAGTGGATCTTCTGGTAAGTTGATTTTGATGAAAAAGGTTTTGTAACGCCTTGGGCGATGATGGTTTGCTCCGGATCAGACTACTAGCGGGCACAAAAACTATTGGTTTTGCTGATGATGTTGCTTTGGTGGTACAGACAAAATATAAAGAGGAGGTGACTCTGATAGCAAACCAGAGCATCACGCTCATCCGCAACTGGTTGGCATCGGTTGGATTGCAACTGGCAGATGGCAAGACAGAGGTCTTGCTAATTAGTAGCAGAAAAAGAATGGAGTAGATTAAAATCAGAGTTGGCAATCAGGAGATACGTTCCAAGTCTTCTTTGAGGTATCTCGGATTGATTATTGATCAGAGGCTGAACTTTAAAGAGCACATCCAACGAGTAAGTAATAAAGCAGCAAAGGTGTCTACAGCATTGTCCCGACTTATGCCAAACGTAGGAGGACCCAGGCATATTCGTAGACTTTTAATATCGAAAGTTATAACGTCGATATTGCTCTATGCAGCCGCAATATGGGAAGGGGCCTTGAATACACTCAGCTATAGAAGTCCCATGGTTTCTGTCTATCATCGTACTGTCCTGAAAGCTATTAGTGCTTTCCGAACTGTCTCTTATGAGGCAGCATGTGTCATTGTCAAAATGCCACCAATAGAGCTGATCGCTGAAGAGTGGAGACGCTCATATAACAGAGCGTGCCGTATTTCCAGGACTGAGGAGAGAATGGAGAAATTTCGAAAATGGCAGGATCAAAGGGCGAGATAGACTTCTACCTTACTCAGTTCTTAACGGGACATGGCTGCTTCCGTGCCTATCAGTAAAGGTTTAAGTTGGACGATACAGGAGAATGTCCAGTGTGCCCGAGAGTAGAAGAGAGTGTGGCCCATGTTTTCTTCTGCTGTACCCGCTTTCAGGGAGAAAAGGAAGAGTTCAAGAGTATCTGTGGCGCTGATCCAACAGCCAATAATATCATTGGTCTAATGCTGCTCTCGCCGGATCATTGGATGATTGGCCAACGCATGTCAGCAGATATTATGAAGAAGCTGAGGACCGAAGAAAAGGAAAGGCGAGGCAGGAGTTAGCCAGCAACAGTGTGGCGGCACACAGCCTCTCCCCTCCACGATGTAATGCCTAACGGCAGTCCCCTGGCGGGAGAGAAACAGGTGTAGGGAGGTTGGTTTTAGTGGGTAAGAATCCCACACACGGAAACGTATGGGCCTCCGCGTCTTTTGAAGATTTCCACCTACCCTCGTAAAAAAACAAAAGAAAAAAAAAACACACACACACAGACCTTTTTGCGGGACTTGGTCATTTGGTCTGAGGAGACCCTAAAACGTGTATTTCCGTCAAAAACTGGAATTCGAAAATTTTCACAATCGCAATACTTTCCCTTACTATATATTTCATATATAAGTAAGTGAAAGTAAAAAATTGATATACTTGTTAATCTGTAAATAGGAGATAATATTTCAAAGACCTTCGGCATGTGTAGAATAATATCAAACTGAAATCAAATAAAGTTAAAATAAGTAAAGATGAACAAAATAAAACAGTAAAAAATATAAGAAATAACAGAGAATACATTTTTTAAATAATGTGTTCTAAATACCTATTATGAATGTTCTAAAAATAAGAAGACCATTTAAAATTACAGTAATTAGAAGGTTATTTAGAAGAATTGATCATTCACATTAGTCACTATACAATAACATTCTTTTATAATTTTCTCCTATAAACAGATTGTTTTCTTTTTTAACATAAAACACCAATAAATGTTAATGTTGGTTTATTCCCTATTGATAAGACCTATACAGTAGAGTAAATATTTAAAAAGGAGTACATAAAATATAATTATATCATGAAATGACCATGCAACAAATGCGACCTAATTATCACCCTCCAACTTTTCTATATATCCTAATTAACTAGACAGCATCTCAGAGACCATTTGAAATTATACTGAAGACTAATCGACCCTTCCTATAAATTCTATGTAATATCAAAGTCACAAAAATAATTGACTAAGTTCAAATACGGAATGGGACAGAAATACCATGCACATTTTGAAGGTTTGCAATAAACAAACAGAATTTCTTTAGTAAAAAAAATATTTTTATTTTCAAAACTTTTATCCAAAACAAATTGATTTCAGCAGGTTTAGAAAATTAAATCCTTCAAATGTTTGACTGTAATTGTTATTCATTGAAGTCACTCTCAAAAAGATCAATCTTATGTCAGAAAACATTTTCATTAAAACTACTATCCAATTTAGAGCAACATGTAAACAGTGAGAGCCAACATTCAGATGGTATAATTTTCAAAAATATACTGAAATAAAACTATTTCTAATGCAATGTTTGAAAACAAAACTAGTTTTTAATTTTCTTCTTTTTTTTTTTCTAGCAAAAGGTAAAAAAGTGTCAATTATTTTTGCCACACCCTCTAGTTATTTTCGATTTTGAAAACATTTTGCAGGTTTCTAAATTTGTCTTACCATAATAAAAAAGATTAACTAAACTTCAAAAAGGATAATCATGAAATACTTTTAATCAGTAAAAAATAAACCCAGAACCTGAATTTCCATTTTGAAAGTGGATTATTATGTTTTGAAAAATCGGTATTCAAATAGTCTTAATCCTGCATATGTTGAGAAAAATGTTAAATGCTACAAATATTAAATACAAACTCAAATAAAATTTAAAGTTTTTTTGTTTTTTTTTAACTTATGTCTGTAGATGTCTATTCGAATACTGATTTCAAATAAATTTCAGTGATCTGTTTTATTCATAGTGAATACTGTTTCTTGTACCAAAGTCTAAAAATGAATAAAATATAGGGAAAAAAAATTACCTTTCAAGAGAAATATTGTTCTTCTTGAATAATTGAGAATGAAAAGAGTGACATGTATCTCGAAAACACCTTCTATCCTTTGTATATATGTTCCCGATAAATTCTTAAGTATGAATAATTGTCACTTGTTTTCTCTAATAATAAAAAAAACAAACTCATATTAGAAATGAGGATAACATGATATTGGCTTGTATAATAATTGGTTAGTTCTTCATTTATATACATCAATGATAATTAAGATAGACAAAATAAAATTTATTTATTACTTTACTATGTAACCAGACACAAACTAGAAAATAAAAGCAGTACATTTTTTATATTTTTATAAATTAAAAATATATTTTATATAATGTTATAAATAAATATATATTTCATACATACATCATATATCCTAAACATACAAGATCACATATAATAGTTAACTAAGGAAAGGCTTGTTAGGTCCCAAAACAATTCTATAATACTTAAAACTTGTAAATTAAAAGTAAAAATAAACTGTTTTAAAGATGTTATCTTAAAATATATATTTTAACTGAATTGCAAAATACTTATCATTTGCCTTGTATAAAATTTCAGTACTTATAAACACATAGTTTACAACAAATTTATTAAAAATCTATTTTCATAATTGTATCACTCTAAACAAAATCTGTTAATACTTAAAGCCATGAAAAAACTTTTATAAGAACCAACAAAATAATTGTATGGTATAATCATTTTACAATGGATTATTTTTCAAACTTTTCCCGCTACTAAAAAGAAGTATTCAGTTCTCTTATATCCAAATATTAATAGAAAATAAGTGCATATAAGTATGTCAAATGTGAAGGCTATTTTACATCTATATTTTTCAACTGACCATTTTCCCAAACTTCCAAATAAAACTAGGCATTCTGAAATGTAATTCTTGGATTAACTTTAATAAATTAAAAGTGAATATGTATCTTGGTAGAATATCAAGCATTAAGAAAATATTTTAATCATCATAGAACACTTGTTTTTCATTTTTATTATTATTATTATGTAAAGTACTACTATTGACATCTAAAATTTTATTCACACCATGATAATAAAGGTTAAAAATTGTTGAATTTAAGGTAGTAAAAATTAAAAAATACTTATTTAATTTTTACTTACAATCAGAAACTACAATATAAAAAATACAGCAGTGTAAAACAGCCTAATGAGGCAAATATGTGTGTAAAATTAATGATTGAATCAAAAGAACCAACAAGCCATCCCGATTGTACATTAAAGGCCTCTTTTGTGTAAAATATTTAAACTCCATTAAAAACAGCTATTTACACCTACATTATTCTCATATTTCAAAAGTTTAAATGGAATAAGATATGTATAGTGAAAACATTTTCAAGAGCTTATTACTTAGACAAAAGTATCCATTATCATATGAATCTTTCAGCTACAACTATCTGAAATCACTTTTGTTTTCATAAAGCCTATTTAGATTTAGTAAATGGAAAACTACTTTTGTCCTATTTTAGTTTGTGCTTGCTTTAAAGATAATTCTCGACTACTTGAATGGAATTTTTTTTTAAATCCAAGCAGTTTCATTCCCATTGTAGTTTGGTTTATTTAAATATTTTTTTTTAAAATTAACTTTCTTGGAATGAGATAATTGTACCACTGAAATTATGTAAATGCTGAAAAGCTCTGTACAACAAAAATAACGGCTCGCTGATTTATGTACATTTCTAGGAGACATAATGACTCCAATTGTTCATGTAGACTGCTTAGTTCCGAATTCATGAAGAATATCCCAAGCCATTGCAACATCGTTACGTGTTATTCCTAAAGCTCTAATCACAGCATCTTGTGCATAACCTAAAAAAAAATTAGAAATTTTTTTTTAAAAAACGTTAAGCGTATTTATAAATTTACACAAATCTTGAAGCCTTACCCTCTGATGTCAACTTAGCAATATGATCCATATTTAAATTTTCATAGGGCGAAGATGTGCCCTGTGCTTCATGTGTTTCTCTAGAAGCAGAACTTGCAGTAGAACCTGTTGATTCAACAGAAGACCCCCGAGATGGTGTACATCTAGTAATTTGTTCTATGCTAAGTCTTGCACTGAAAATAATTTTTGAAAAACAGGTAAAATAACTTTGAAATCTAAAATACAAACAATGGTTAAATAAATACAGCATAGAAATCTTTCTATTTATTTGCACGCCAGTATTTTGATATAATCATAATAAATCATGCATAGATACAAACCTCGTTAGTGCTTCAGGTAAGGGTGATTTAACAATATGTGATATTGCAGACATTATAGGAAGCTCTTGAGAAGTGGCACAGTAAACAGGTTTTACCATTGTTATATTACCTAAAGTAATATAAATTATATTATATTATTTTCATTTATCAACTTTTTTTTTTTAGTCATTAAAAGATTAAGAATGGGCAAATAATTCACCTGGTAAAATAATGGTATTTTCATAACTTGGTTCTTCAGAAATATTGGCAAGTTCTGCATAGTGAACAAGTGTATGATAAGGCTCGGTATCACACAGCTGAGGTGTTGTTTGAGATTTAGATGGAAGAGGAAGCCCAGAAGTAGTTGCAAGAGAAGGGCAGGAAAGTACTCTTCCTTCACAGGTAATTTGTCCATCCAGCAAATTATATCTATTTTCTATAAATTATTACAAATAAATATGTAATGACATGTATTCAAAAAGAAAGAAATAATTATGATGATAAAATTAATGATAAAATTGAAGACATTAAAACGTGATCACACTCAATAGCTATTTGACTGGTGTAAAAAGGAGCAGTGGCAACATACCACATGTACCACTCACACACAATCTTAGCTTTTATCAGGGATTACCTTCTCTGTTCACTAGAAAATAAGGGAGAAATAGTATAAGACTTAGTTAACTTAATCTATGCTAAATACTTCTATTGGGTTGTGTCACATGATATGTCCATTTTTAAGGTAAAGGGTTTTTATTAAAAATACGATATGAAAACAAGATAATTTTATTCGAAGTATTTACCTTCTTTTTCTACCCATTTTTCCCAACGTGACACCAACTTTTTTATCCCCGAACTTAAAAAAATCTGAGCTTTGAAGTGAAACAAAATCTGAAAACGCACTTTTCACTTCATCATCATTTTCAAAAAGTTTTCCTTTGACGAAGTTGTCTAAATTCCTGAACAGGTGGAAATATGTTGAAGACAAGTCGGGAGAATAAGGTGGTTGCGGAAGAACTTCGTAGCCCAGTTCTTTCAAGCAAAGAAATGCAGGTCTCAAGGCATTTCAATTGCTGCCACTCAGTGAGATCATGAGGTACCCATGTATCGAGCTTTTTTACTTTTCCAATACACTTTAAATGTCTGGAAACGGTAGATGCACTAGCCTTTAGTTGTGCTGAGAGTACTTTAACTGTTTGGTAGGGGTTTCCTTTTATTGTATGTTTAAGGACATCGTTGTCTATTACGGACGGAGGTCTTCCTCGGGGCAAGTTTTCCAAGTCGGTATCCCCAGCTGAAAACTTAGCTAACCAATGGCGAATGGTCCGTTCATTAACACTCCCTTCCCCAAACGCCTTGCAAATATTTCTAGCAGCCTCAGCTGCTGAATGGCCGAGTTTAAACTCGTACAAAAATGTTACTCGAAAATCGCGTGTTTCCATTTTCATATTTGGAGGTATACTAAAAAGTGGGTAATTGATTGGGAAGCTAATGTTTATAATACAAAGGTAGAGGATTAGTAACTGTTTACTTTAAATAAGTAAACATTGGAAAGAAAACAACAGAGACCTGCAAAATCCTTTATGTATTTCAGAAACTATAAAATGGGACATTTTATGTGAAACAACCCGATACTATAGGAACTACAAAACAAAAAAAAAATAAATAAAAATAATAACAAGGAAATATACTGAGTTAAGCCAAGCATTTATAAAGAAAAAAATAGTGTTAAAACAGTTTTTATGATGAAAAGGAAAATTTTTACCTTCTTTTTATTTTATCTTTATTTTTTACAAACCCACCTGATTTTAACAATTTCCACTCTTTTGCCTTATATTTTGCCATCATAATCTTATCCAACAAGATTTTGCCCCTTTAACCAATTTAAAATTTAATCCTCTGGAAAATTGGATATAATGAATTTAGCCGTAAACCATATCAAAAATAGTTATCAAAGCACTAACATTTTTTCCCCAGATTTCCCTCGCTCCTTATTTCTGAAGCTGCAATAAAATTTTTTACATAAGGAAATAGCTGAGTATTCAATACTCTTTAAAACTAAAATGCAGTTTCCCCATGATGGTAGAAAAAAAAGCAAAGCAAACAGGAAGTGAATAACATATATTTTCAAACTAAGGGATTAATACACATCAATCTGGTATTACTAATGTAATTCTATTACAGGTATACATGGATCGTGCTCCTCGAGGTTGTAGCTAAGTCGGTTCATTTATCAGATGTAATGCAACTGATATCCTGGAACGAAAGTCCCTGATGTTTTCATGTCTGCCAGACTAGAATTGTGTACTCCTGGTAAAATTTGGTCTCAAATTGTTGAATTTGTTCAATTTTTTAATCTGAATCTACCAAACAGTTAAGACTCAAGAAAAGAACAGTTTGAAGAGGGTAGACAAAAATTAGTTTAAATCCATATTTCAAGCCAAATGTCTTGCTTATTTATTTATTGCCTACTATTAAAATAATAGTTGGTAACAATAAAATAAAATAATCCATAAATGTATTAGTGTCATCTTTGAGACATAACAGAATAATCAAATCAAATTAGATGTTTGAGATAACAATAATAATAAGGGGTCACCTGTGGTGTATAGGCTAGCATAACAGCCTCCTATGTCCAAAGGGGGTTTGAAAGCCGACTCAAACCTGTCATGGTATTTTTTAATGGAAGTGATTATGCCATTCTTCAGACAGAGAGGATGTAAAATGGTGGTCCCCAGCCTGTGCGTTGTCAGGTACTCGTTAAAGATCTTTATTACTAATAAAATCTGGATAGACAAAATTTAGTACTTCCACTGTAGCATCATCCGATTAGCCACAGTAGCATAAAATTAATGTATAAAATGATTTATAATGAATAAAATAACAATCCCCAAAATTTAGATGTTATAATGCATTGAGATTTCAATTAAATATTTAATGAACAAAACTATCAAATCAGGATTAATAAAAAAAGATCATATATTAACAAAACTAATATTAAAATCAGAACTAAAGCAACTCTGAGTTTAAAAAAACATATTTTAGATCAATGTGGTGAAAAAAATGTTTGATATTTATCCTGTTTAACCAATCTAGAATTCTAATTGAACATACTTGTTTCTTTAGGCAAAATGCACTTTTAAAAGTATTCAATACCTTCTGATGTATCCGGAGGAGGTGGTGCATCTTCTTTAGGTACTGTTAAGGTAGGAGATGATTTTCTAGGAGGAACTGGAGGAGCTGTATGATGAAATCTTCTTCCAGTGAGGGGTGAACCTCTTGGTGAAATCATAGGACTCCTTCCCCCCTACAGATAAATAAATACTTATAGTTAGTTTAATCCAGATCAGAAAACTATGTGCAATGTTCATAACATGTTAAACTTAGATAAGGGTATATAGCCAGGTATTTCACCATTCTCAATAACTGAATATCTTAAAACTCAAAAAATAAAACAAAAAAGTAAAGAGAAGGAAAAAAATGTTGTTCATAATAACATTTTCACTGAAAAATCTTTATGAGATACATTTTACAAATGAGATTTGTAAAAACTAAAAGTTACTAAGCAAAGGGAACAAGTAGTAGAAACAGTCAATGAATATTTGATTTCAAATTCATAAGATTTTAAGGAAAAGTAAAATGACTATAGTACAACTAACTACATAAAATAATGGTTAAAAAAAGAACAATCGAACAATATTTTTTTTTTTTTTTTATAAATAATTTATTTTTGTATTCAAACCTGATACTCAGATAGTGAAAAAAAACAACAGATATGTTAACAATTAGTACAAATGGGGTATGTCAGGCATGAGAGAGAATGATTCCCATTGGCATCTACTTCTAACTTGAATTTTAAAAAGATCATACAGCAGGAGATCCCTTAGCAAGCTTCTTTTCAGCCTTCTTTTGATATTTTCAGAGATTTGTGTGGTGGCCATGTTTTGTATGAGCTTTATTAGTATTGCCATGAAGTTTATGATGACACTTTATAAACCAAGTCCGGATGTAATATTGTACCATTTATATGTGTATTTATGCAATGTTTTGTGACTGAAGTACCACAGTGAACAAATAATGAGTCTTAACATTTTTGATTGACTAAAATATGGTCTGCGACTCTATGTAGTTAGTGTAAAGTTGAATGTAAGGAACGAAATCCAAATTGGTGGGTTGGGTTACCTATAGTACAGTGGCTAGCATAACAGCTTTCTATGCCAAAGGTCGCAGGATTCAACCAGCAAGTGGCCCTAGGAATTTTTAATGGGAGTAAAAAATCCTTAGTTATGCCGTTCTTGGCAGGAGACTTAAAAAGAAGGTTCCGAGCCTGTACGATATCAGGTACATCCCTATTCTAATAAAACAAAGATAGGCAAAATTTAGGACTCCCACTGCAGCATCCTCCGATTAATCGTCACCATCATAGTACAAAGTGACGTAAAATGAATAAACTAACAAACAATCCGAATTGCTGGTAGTATTTGATTATCGCTCAGTACATTGAGTATACGTTTGTAAAGTAATTGTTAAACAGTTTTTCAGCTAACGGGAATTAGACTAATGGGTCTGAAAAAAGTAGGGCTACAAGTATTTTTTTAGGTTTTTGTATTATAAGTACTTGCGACAATTTCCATTGTAAAGGGAATATTATTTTCTTAGAATGGCATTAGAAATTCATGTGCGTTGTTTCTATAGTCTGGATGTAGTGTATAAAATGTCGACAAGTGGTCGAAAAAGAGTTCAGTGTCAGACAAAGCAAAAGAACCATCCTCTTTTCGAAGTGGCATGGGCACCTCACATTACTTTAATAGCTCTCTCATTCTTCTCCTTTAGCTTTTGTTTGTATTACGAATATAGGTCTGTTTGTCCGTTGGTAATCTGTTGATCTGACCTATTTTACGAGCTATTATTCTCTTGGCTCTGATCAAATCTCTGATGCATTGTGGGTAGTTTAGTTGAGTACTATGTTTGTGCAAGCGAAGGGGTGGAGAGGGGAAGTGAGGACCATGAGGGTTGCTGGACGCACACCTTCCTCCATTTCATTGCCGGTTTTTAATGGTGTGGGAATTATAGCTACTGATTTAAATGAGCTTGGTAGGAATACCAATCTAATTTTCTTGGATCAGGAAAGGGCGCATTTTGTTTTAAAATGGTTCTTCAAGAAGGACCAGAGGTATAGGGGAATGATCAGATCAAAGATCTGAAGTAGGCCTAACTGTGAAAGGTGTGGTCTGTTGTCCAAGAAAACCACTTTTCTTTGCAGAGCAACAGCGATCACTGACTAGCCAACTTGGCCAGACCATATTTAAGCAGCATTTTACTTGAAATGTGTCTAGTTGATTTGTAACATAAATAATTAGTAAAATGTTAAGAAAAAATTAACAAAAATGTATGGGATTTACTAATATTGGCGCTCCACACTTAAAAAAATATATATTTGTAGTTGAACATTGTACATTCAAATAACAAGATCGTAAGTGATAAATGTTTTACCCTCGATTCTGATGTCTCGAAACCTGGAGAAAGAGTTAGAGCCTGAAGATTACTCAGGCTGTGATTCCAAGAGTTAAGTTCCTGAAAAAGAAAAAGAAATTCTATTAGAGCACTAGAAAATTATCTTTTCTCACGAAAGATGGTCAAAATTATAGTGTCTTTTACCAATATAATTTAATTGAGTTGCACTAAATACCCGTACTTATTTCAATACTGATCAAGCATTTGTTACCTTTGTTTTTATTATAGGTAAGTTTTAGATCAACAACAGTCGTCAATAAAAATATATAATTAAATATGTTTAATATGAAAAACAATCTAAAAAAACATACAAATTTGATTCACTAACAATTGACTGAAGTTCGATGAATATACCCTATATACAGGAAGATCTCAGCGAAGTGGGAAGAGAAATGGGAATACGGAAGAGAGAATATAGATAAGGAGGATATGAGACCCAAACCAAGTCAACCCATACTTATAACTGAAACTTGAGAAAAATAACTATCTCAAAGGGAAGGAAATTATCAATGCTATGTCATTCTTGAAATTAGACTCGTCCCTTCCATTGAAAAAACCACCGCCAGATAATGAAATATCTCGGAAGAGGCGTAGAGATGTTATAACACATTTGGAATTTTCTACAGAAAAAGAAAAAAATAGTTAAAGATTGGGAAACATCATTTGATGGCTATCTCTTAAAGAAAGGGGATACCAGAGAATGCAGAAACCATTTTTTTAAGTATTGAAATGAAAAATGCCAAAATTTAAGGCATAATGGAGTACTCTGGATGAGTGATTACAGATATCTTGGATCCCACCCAAATGAACATAGCTGGGTGAAGGTTAGAATAAAGGTAGCAGGGATGATATTTCCATTCCTTGAAATAAGGCTTCCCAAGGGAGAATGAAGTTGAAAAGCCACAAAAAGGATAGTCTATAAAATCACGTTCATCCCAATACTGACCTATTCAAGTTTGTCTGAGACCCTCACAGGAAAATTTGGTGATACGCACAAAAGTTAGATCCATGAAATAAAAATTAAACATATTAGAAAAGAAGGAGAAAAAACAAGCTGGGACCTTGTGAAGATCACTACGGTGAAGGAATATAGGGCTTATTGAGGAAACGATAGGAGAGCACCTGAGATGATTAGAGACGCGATTCGAATGTTGGAAAATCGTCTGGCAAGAGCCAAGAAAGCTGAGGGACTACCACAGAGAAAGAAAGACCCAGACAGGCGTGGAAGAAAGAACTAAAAGACGAAATGTCCCAGAATAAAATTTATTTTTCATTCATTCATTCAAAAATAAGAAAACAGCTTGTACAGGAACAGGATTTACAGAAAAAGTTCAATCGCAAGGAACCGCAAACTGCGCTCCAATATAAGAAATGGGAACAAAAGAACAAAAAGAAATGTTTTGGTTTTGTTTATTTATGTTTACTATGTTGCTAAAGCAATGGCCGGCGTCAAAGCCACCAATCAAATGCTTTACTTAACAGAATAGCATTGAGCCTTGAACAGAGGAAAGGTGTTAAGAAAGCTGGAACCATGGAGGCTGGAATCGGGTAAGGATCAATTCTAGCAGGTGCGTGCCAGACCAAGTATTTCTTTGTTTATATAATCAAGGAGACCAAAAATATATATAACTAACTATATTAAGTAATCTTGGGCACCAGAGGACTTACGTTCATTACGATACAATAGCCTACTTCCGCCGAAAACCCTACATGCCAGAAATAATGGTAATAAAATAGAAATATTTTAACAAATTATATGTTTATCTATCTAATCAAAGAAACGCCGAGATATTGGATGAGCTATATATTATCTCCTTACTAATTTTACTTTTACTTACCTATATATGAAATATATAGTGAGGGAAAGAATTGCGATTGTGAAAATTTTTTAATTCCAGTTTCCAACCGAAATACGCGCTTTAAGTTCCCCAGAGAGCAAATGTCCAAATCACGCAAAAAGGTCGTGTGTGTGGTAAGTCTAGCACGAAAACGAATAGTTGTACAAAACTAAAATTTCATGTTTAATTCATACATCCGAGATGTACCCAAATCGGCTGACCGGAAGTGCTACTTTATACCAGGCATTTTGAACCCTTTTACGATTTGTTAAACAGCTCTAATGATTGTGATTAAACTCATTCATTCTGACTGAAATAGTCCGACAGGGCTTAAATGCCGATATTTTAAATTGTCTTCCTCTAATGCACCTTTAATTTCGTAAATTAAAAAAAAAAAAAAAAAAAATCAAGCACATCATCTTTTTAAGATTTATAAAAAGTGGCTAAATATAAAAGTTTAACGAAATTTATTAATTTTATAGCCAACAAAAAGAAAAAAGAGCAAATAGCTTTTTTAAATATAAGAACAGTTATCGTAGGAAAATTAATGATTTTAGAAGAAATATTATCTTATAAGCAAAGTTAAAAAGTAATGTAATGCAAAGTGACGAATAGGGCCTAAACTTATTAACTGATTATTGTACGTACAATTTAATGTTGTCATATAATTTAATCTAAATCATATGTTTCCAACAAAAGTAAATAAACTTTTTATTTAAATTAACTTAAAATTCTTTTCAACTGCAAGTTTATTTAATAGTTCTTACTTGCAGTTGCTATTGATGTTAACTGCCGAGGTAAGTGAAAGTCGTGAGTCGCCGGCATCAAATTTTTTTATTACTTATCCAACATTGTATCACATTATTCTCAAATTATTTGTGTGCGATATAATTAATAATACCAATAAATTATTGATAAATTAACGACTGGAGGAACATGTAGCAGAGGTATTAATGATTACTTGGAACTACGTACAAAACAATATTTATCGATGTTCTATGGAAGAGAGCCTACTACCATGCATTCGCCCTTCCCACATCCAAATCGTTGTACTCCTTATGCATATTGATAAAAAAATAAAAAAAAAGATGGCTGCCAAGCAAATTTATCTTGGGTTGTTATTTAGATCACTATCATGTAGCATTTATCTTAGTTTTACAGTATATCATAACTTTACAAGAATCATAAAACAGAATAATGACAAAAATCGACAGATCTTTTCTGATTCGATCCTCAATCCAATGGAATTCTAATCCTCTTTCCATCCTTCACTATAACCCTGTTTCTGTCCCCAAATCCTGCATATTTAATCATTTTATGATTATTCAGTCACAATACAATTTTAAATAAGCTTTATTTTATATTTTTATTTTTTTCTTCTCTTTCACAAATGCTTATTTTATATCAGTAATGGTTAACTTGTTTTTATGTATTTAATTTAACTCTAAAACTTTAAAGCTCATTTTCTACATTATGTATTTATTATTACAAACGGACATGTCCCAGAATAATAAGAATTTATTTATTAAAAAAAAAAAATCTGGTGTGCGCAACACAAGACTTTCACTTATCTCCGTTGTTAAAATTAATATAAGAATTTTCAAATACAGTTAGAGATGAAAAATGGTTTAAGAATTAATTACGTTAAATTTCAATAGAGACATGTGTTTTATTAAATAATCTATCATATTTATTATCTATAACAATCAATTAGTTTTATCGGCTTTTTTGTTATGGCTTTATGTTTGTGTATAAGATATTTTTTCTAAAATCTTAAGTTTTCCAACGGTATATTATACATCTATATTAATGTTCCTACGTTCAAAAATTGCATAAAAACATACGTTTTCTGTTTTCTCCTTAAATTGGATATTGAATTCGTTCAGCCTATATATTTACCGGGTTTTTTTTTATCAATGCTAACAAGATGATGTGGGTATTTTTTCGAATCTACACAATCAAAGATACTTTAGAGGAAGGAAATTTAAAATATCGGCATTTAAGCCATGTGAGACTATTTTAATCAAATGAAACTAATATAATGGTTAAGGATCAGTAAATTTTACATCGATATAGTGGGTTTAATCAAAATTGTAAGAGCCGTTTTTGAGGAAATTGTTAAAAGGTGCAAAATGCATGGGTATAAAGCAGTTCTTGTTATTAGCCAATTTTGATGAAAAAGTTGCTGTAACATCACGGGCCTATAGTTAACTATACCAAACACGGACTACACACAGACATTTTCGCGTGACTTGGATATTTGGACTCAGGGGACCTTTAAAGGTGTATTTCTGTTGAAAACTGGAATTAGAAATTTTCACGATAGCAATACTTTCTCTTAGTATATATTTCATACATAGCTAAGTGAAAGTAAAAAAAGGTGGGGCTATAAAATAATATTTTCCAAATAGCTTATATTAAAGTTAAGATTTCAAGAGCATATGTATCGAAAAATACTATATCTAAAATGTCTTTGGCACTTATTGTTCTGTAAATATACTATAACTCTAAAAGTCACCTATAACGTAAGAATTTCGTTAAGTCAATTTTGAAAACAAAATATGCAAATTCAGTCTCATAAATTAATACTTTTCGTTTTTGTATACATAATACATACCCAGACCGTTTCACGGGAATTTTTCACTCAGAGAACCATTAACACATATTTCCGTTGAAAGCTAGGATTGTTCTGATTGTTTTTAAATTGTTGTTACTCGCTGTCAGAAAGTTTTTAATTAATTTTTTTGTTTTAAATTGAAATGAATAAATTATATCAACTTTTATAGCTTTATGTTAATCAACCCAGGCTAATACCAATTTTGCCTATTCAGGTTTAAATAGGATAGAAATCTTTTACGAGTACCTGTCGTCGCACAGGCTTGGGTCCACTTTTTTACGTTCCCTCCGAAAGTATGACGGATTAATCATCTTTCCCTCTCTCCGAACTATTCCTAGCTACTTTGTTTCAGTGTTCTTTCAAAGTTTGTAGTATACACATGTCCATCTAAGACACTTTTTGGTCTCAAATTGTAAGTAAAGGGACTAACGGTATAAGCATGTGAAATCTGCCCCCTCGTATATCACAGCCAAATTTATACCATTGATTCATACTTATGAGAAACTACCTTATACAAATTTTTAGCCTCTAAATTCTTATGGGAGGGAACTTATGAAGGAGGAAAGAAATAATAAAAAAAATTGTTTTCTCCTGAACAGCTTAACCGATTTTCAAATATGTGTTATGGATCTTACAAAAGAGTTTCAAAAAATATTTTCTTCTACGAAAATGGTAGTAAACAATTTTTTTTCCTATAAAAAAAAAAAATAGTTTATGATGGTTTGGTACACCTCCAATTTTTCGCTACTTTATTTTATTAGAGGGTCCTCGGTAATATATATTTTTTTCAATTTTATCGCAAGTGTACCCCATAGTGAAAAATCAAAAAAACAATTTTTTTCACCTAAACGGATCAACCGACTTTCACGAAAAAAATATATGCAGATGATTTTCCAAAAGACATTTTTTTTTTTTAATTAAAAAAAAAATTAAGTTATGTTGGATTGGTTACACCTACAATTTGTTTTTACTATTTTAATTCTTTGGAGAGTCCTGCACAATATATATATTTTTCAAGTTGATCTCAAATGCACCCAATGGTGAAAAATTAATAAAACATCATTTTGTCAGGTCTCTCACCAGCCATGCTGTGAACAGTAATTGGTCATGCCTGAAGAGTGAGGATATGTAGGATCGGAAAGTCATTAGATATTACTTAGACACTATGCACCTACATATTATGTATTATACCTAATATTATAAATTTTGCCGACCAAATGCCACACTTCCACTAGCCGGAAGAATGCAAACAGCTATCGCAGAGATTAAGCAAACCCAGATAACTACGATTGAACCACATATCCCTCCTTGGACCTTCCAAAGACCCACCGTACATTTACAGTTGATAAAGTTAAAAGAAGATAACTCTCAGCCATCTCAATACCAAGAAAAACTCCAACAACTCATTGACACCATACCCAACAATCTTACTATTTTTACCGATGGATCTAAGACCGAAACAACCACAACATCAGCCTTCGTAACTCCAGACTCAACCTACACATTCAAACTTCACCAGTTATGCAATATATATACCGCAGAACTTAATGCAATCGCTCAGGCTCTCTACCACTCGATGACCTCTCCCAAAGATAATATCATAATCTGTACAGATTCTATGAGTGCGCTGTCTGGTGTCGACCAGTTATATTCTGAAAATCCCATTATAGCAAGAATTCAGGAATATATGTCGATGCTCAGGGACAAAGGTAAAAATGTTTACCTTATATGGGTCCCCGGACATAAGGGCATAGTTGGTAACGAACTTGCAGACCAAGCAGCTAAGAAAGCAGGAAATCTGCCCGGCCGCGGAAGTAACCTATTATCTTCCTCCGATTTAGCTCGCACATTAAAAGAAAAGATAAATAAAAACTGGCAGGCGATGTGGGAAGATAGTTCAGGCAAATTGCGACTAATAAAAAGACTGGTTAAACCATGGAATAGCTCTTGCCGCAGAAACCGCCGTGAGGAGGTGGCACTGGCACGCCTGCGGATTGGACATACAAGACTCACCCATGAGTATCTTATCCAAAGGGAACAGCCACCAAGATGTCCAAAATGCGACGCACCGCTCAGTGTAAAGCAATTGATCGAAGCATGCCCTGTTATCAGAAGAATACTCTCTCAGCATGGGGTACCCCCAGATGTGACTGTGGCACTAGGCGACGAAGAGAGGATTATCGGCGGTCTGTTGAAAGGCCTAAAAGAGTTTAATCTTCTATCAAAGCTATAAAATTATAGGAATACATTAAATTCTAGCAACCTTAAAGGCGTTGATGACCACCCGTAGTTGAACGCCTTAAAAAAACACCAATCAATCAATCAATAATATTATAAATATCTTCGTAGTTCAACCGACTTTCACGAAAAAAATATATGTTATTGGTTTTCTAAAAGAGTTCCAAATGACATTTTTTTTTTAAATTTTTATTTTGAAAATGAAAGTCAACATTTTTATTTTTAATTTTTCAAAAAAAAATTTTTGTTATAATGGAATGGCACTTTTTTGTTACTTTATTTCATTGGAGGGTACTGGACAATATATATTTTTTTCAAGTTGATCTCAAATGTATATATTTTTATTTTTTGACTTGGATAACCACTAGATAACACTATATGTTATATTTATGTAAAACATAACTACAAGGATTTTTTTTTTTGTATACATTTTTTCATATTATTATATGTTAGTATAAAAATGTGTTTGTCAGACATGAATATTTAAGGGAAAACACAATCTTCGTCTACAACTGGAATTATTCCGTTTTTTACAAATATTAAAAATAATTTATTCTTTAAATATCACCTGTATATCTAAATATCCTGAAGTAGTGAAAAATCCAATATTTTTATTTATTTTTTGATATATCATTCCATACATCATCATAGCTTTATAGAGTAACATTTTAACTAGTTTTATACTTATATCCTAATGATATAAAAATATATATACAAAAATATTACAGGTCCATAGAGTGTAAGTAATATCTAATGACTTTATGATCCTACGAATATATACCTACTCTTCAGGCATGACCAATTACTGATCACACCATGACTGCTGGGAGAGCTGGCAAACATTTTTTTTTTTTCTTTTCACCATTGGGTACATTTGAGATCAACTTGAGAAAAATATATATTGTGTGCAGGATCCTCCAATGAATTAAAGAGACTGTTAATGTTTCTAAGTTAATTAGTAAGAGCTCCCTCGTTAATAGGTCTGTTCATTATTGAATAATTTATTGTAATGTTGATTCTTTTGTAAAAAAAATATTATAAAACTGATAATTATTGTTATATAGTTGTTTGTTTTTTTGTTTACATAAAAAGAACAAATACTGGAGATTTGAATCCTAGTATCTCCTTTGGACAACCATTTTGTTCCTATCTCCTAAAGACACATTATCGTCTTTTTTACTTTTTTTTAAAAAACATTAAGGTTTACGAAATTTTCAAATATGAATGTAACAATTGAAAGTGAATTCATAAAGTGTTAAATATCATGTATTAATTATTATTTTACAGGTTAAATGAAAAGTTCGTTGTTCAGGGGGCAATATTTTTGGGAATAAGTTATAAATTAAAAGTCACCTCATTTATTTATGAAAGATAAATTGAAATCCATCCTATATGAAGTGAGAATTAAGTGACGGTTTACAGTTTGACTGAATTTTAAATGGTTCAGAAGTCTAATAAGTTAGTTGTCCAAGGCATTATCTTTACAAGTCATTTTAGAGTCAAATTTACAATAAATCGTTCTGCTCTATGTGAATTCTTAAAATATAAGTAATTATCTATAGCAAATCATGTCAAAATATACAAATTTTCAAATAAAATTTATCATTGATGTACACTTAAAAGTTGATTAACCCATTGGCAAATCAATTTTTTGTTTTTTCAGGTTAAAATTAATTTGGTACATTAAACACCAAATTTAATTCAATCAGTAATATACTAACAAGTCTTTAATATGACCTATTTTTATCTTTTGACTTTTTGAAAAAAATGATCTAAGTTGTTTTCTATGCCTATTAAAAAAATTGCTTTTAATTAATGGAAGTCTGCAGAGAATGGACTTTAGAGCCATGGCATGGTTGCTTCAAACTAGAGCTTTGTAAATAGAGTGGTGTGGCCAAAGATCTCATACTAAGTTAATAATTTATGGCAAAGGACCAAGGAAGTATGGGTTTAACTGTCTAGATAGAAAAACACCCGGATTTGCCAGTTATAGATTCCTTTTTTTTATTGATAATTTTTTTTTAAATTTGCAAAATAGTGATTATGTTTTTCCAAATGGAAAGGAAGTACACGGAATGTAATGAGTGACCAAACTGTGAGTGTGAAAATTTTCTGACCTAAATCAATGAACCGATTTTGATAGGTACATAATAGAATTTTGATAAGTTCATCACCATGGAGTAAAATACAACGCACAAAACATTCACTAAAGATAACCGAGAAACCAATGAAACATTCTGTCTGAAGATGTGTCAAGCGTCAAATACAAAAACGTTTTCATATTGTTTTTGATAGAAGTAAAATAAAAGTGATGGCTCACTCAAAAGAGTGACTCATTCAGAAAGGCATTTATTAATTAACCTCAATTTTCATAATCAGCCATTATGTTTATTATTTCTGAAATAACAAAGATATAATAAATAAAATGATTTTTTTTTTTTTTCACATTTAATACTGTTGTTTATGTTTACTGAAATCAAAATCATAAAAGAAAAAGATTCCCAACTATAAACGCAATGAATGGTAAAAATGGTACTTTTCCAACACTACCAAACGATAGCTCAAATTTTTAAAAGCATCCATCATACTTCCTATAATAAAAGATATTGGTGCTTTATATTAAAAATGTTAAGACAACTGAGTAGCTCAAATAAGTTTCTTCATATTACAAAAACTAACATTACTGTGTACTTTATTTTGATTGATAATATATATTTAATCTTCACAAATGAACTTTAGAATATGAAACCAAATCCTATTTGGCCATTGATAATATCATTAAATGATAGAAAAATAAACTGAACTATACTGAGTTTGAAGATTTGTTTGAGATCCATGATAAACAGAAAAAAAAAAAAAAAAAATTATATATATATATTATATATATATATATATATAGTATATATATATATATATATATTTACTTGATAAAATTATAGAACTCTCTGTTTCATCTATTCACTAAAATATTTATGAAATATGTATCTGAATCTCATAGAAACACTAGATAAATGCACAGCTTTTCTGTCTCGACAATAATTATTTAAAATAAAAACATATTATATATAAAAAAGTAAGGCTGTTGGCATGCATTATTATTACATAAATGCATGGTTGCTATAAGTTATACTAAATGGTTATGATTGCTCAAAGTTCACTACAAGAGCATGTCATGCATACAAATAAATAACTGTGGGTGGTTGTGTACCATTAAATAAAATCAAAAGATGATGGTAAAAACAAATAAATACATTTTAAAAAGAATTTATAATTTATAAGGTGAAATTTAATTTTTAATATTGACTTTTTCTTTCTTTCTTTTTAAATTAATACATTTCACTAAAAATAATATAAACATTTTTTTTTTTTTTTAGTCCATTGCACAATAAAAACATAGACAAAACATTAATAGTAATACATGCTTGCTAACCTGACAAAATAGGTGGGATGATATTTTTACTAATTTAATAATAATTAAAAAAAAAAAAAAAAAAAGGAAATATAAAATAAATAACTGATAAATATTCAATTTAATGAGAAACATTTAAATAAAAAATGAACAATAGACAAATACTATTAACAGTATATACAGTTAAAGCCTGTATATTTACAAACTGGTTATTTACATTGCACAGTTAGATTAATTTTACCAGCAGCTAAACAAAGATAATAATTAAGTTTAGTTTTCAAACTATGTATTCACGATATCAAAGCATACAACAAAATTAGAGTATTCAGCACAATATATAAAATAAAAACAATGGTGATATGTCTCAATATAAACACAAACATTCACATTGATTAAAGAAAAAATTATACTTATTTGAATAAGCATGCTATAATAATTTCAAATGTGAACAGATCCCTTTAACAATAAAATATCTGCTTATTTAGAACTATCTCAATTTTTAATTTAATGATATCATCAAATACATTAATCTTACTTCTATAATCTTATAAGTCTTAGTCTTATAATTATATTAAAGTATATTGAATTTTAAAACAAATTTTAATAGTAAATTAGTTAATCTGCATTAATCTATTTTACAGAAAAATAAAAAGAATAAACATGAATATATGCAAAATCAAATAGAAATTTTTATTTTAGTATTTATATGAACTCTAAACATTATAATGAGAACATAAAAACATGTAATGATGATAATACTTAATTGAGAATTCAAACAATTATTATTAGGCTTACAAGTTTATTAGAAGTAAAGATATGATAAGCACAAATATTTAATTAAAAAGGTCCAGAAGAAAATAACAAAAGGAGCATTTGGTAATTAAGAAGCTTTAATTTTAATGTTTATAAAAAACACTGCTAATCATGCATTATATTTTAGCATTTCATGCTATTTTACCATTACAAAAATATTATTCTAATAACAAATGAATTTAATGATAATCTAAGTGATGTAACCATTATAAATAATAAATATAGAAATAATATGAGAGATTTGATTGGCACTTGAGAGCATTTAATCACTTAAACTATTTTTATCAATTACATTTAATAAAAAAAGATCATCGGCAAAATTAGGTACTAATATTGAATATAATGAAAATAAAACAAAGTAAATCAAGCGCAAGACAAAACAAGCAGCAGTGCTCTTGTGCATGTGTGCAGACAAACAGTTCTGAGATTTTATAACAGTACCATGTGTAATTAGTCTCTTTTATGTTTCCTTATTATCAAATCCAGAAGTACAATAATTCAGAGAACATTTTATTATAAACTATATAATTTTGGTCACTAAATATTTACAAATGGTTTAATTAGCAGCATTTTTAAATTTAGAATTAAGAAAAATGTTCTGTAAAATGAATTGATAAATGACATTTATTTATTTTGGCATAGAGAAATAAATAAAAAAAATAATATTTACAAATGTGAAAGACCTAAGTGAGAGATTAGTGCATCTTACTATTGTATTTCCCACTAGATTAAGCATTTAATACAAAAAAACAAAACAAATTTATATGTTTTTATGAGCATAATGCTACTACATATACTTTCCTTATTCATCAATCAAAGAAAATATTTTATTGGTGGGCTATCATGCAATATGTAAAATTTTCTTAATGCATGTATGTAATAAATTCTTCAAGCAATAACAAATGTCAAATATAACTCAAAAATATCTCATAAGTTATATGTATATATATATAGATTACAAAAAAAGTAATGCACATCATTAAGATTTAAATTACATATAAAAGAAATTTAGAATCTTAATTGCAGCATATATTCAAATCTTAATCTAAGAACATACTTTAATCTGAATATTATATAGCTTCAATAGTAATTCATTATCAAACTAAATTGATATTGTTTAATAAACCAAAGAAGCAAATATAGTTAGAGTATGCTTAATGAAATCACAACAAGACATTAGAATCAAAGATTACTAAAAATTCTGAGTAATATATAAGTCTGATTATTAATGACAGTTAAGCAGAATTCAGACCACATAAAATTGTGTACTGACTTTTTGAACTTTTTTTAAACGCATAAAAGAAAATTCTCCTATAGAGCATCTGTCACTTATCTGAGCAAGTGATACTGTGACAATTATCTGAAGAAAAGCAATGAAACAAAAAAAAAAGTTGAGGATTTAAAAAAAAAAAAAATCTAAACTGAACAGTAAGTTACCAAAAACGTTACTTAATTTTAACCTTAAAATGTGTAATTTAACATATTCTATTGAACATAAGAGTAAGTAAACTTATTACTTTTATTAATATTAAATATGTTAATTTCTTAAGGACCATATAATTTGGACAAATGCAATTAATATTTGGTAGAATAGAGAATGATATTAACATCAGCAACTTTTATTTTGAGGTCAAATTCAGGTTTGAAATAGTTTAAATAACATAAAACCATCTTAATTTCATTCATCTATGGATCATAAAATCGGAAATAAGTACCAAATGATTACCCAATGAAAAATTAAGGATGTAACCAGGATCTCTATACTTTAACAGAGCTGGGCATAATCATAATCAAAGATTACATGATTATTGCAGAAAATAAATCTTAATCATCATGGTTAATGCTACTGGATACTATTAATCTAACTGAAATCGGACAAGATTACCTGATTATAATCTAAAACCATGATCATGCTTATGTGTAATCAAAATCTAGTAATAAATCACCATCACTGTAATCCTAATCATAAGACCACAATTAAGGTAGTTTAAGTCACTGATTACTGATTAAAATGATGTAGTTGTTTTTTCGTCTTTCTATTAAATATATAAAAACTGTTTTTTACCTCATCAAAATAAAACATTAATCCCAGACAAATTAATTATTTTGTCATACTTTAATATTCAAACAAAAGGGGTTATTATAAAAACTTGAGGGTTTTGAGAGTAACATTTTCAAAAATAGAAATAATTCTAAATAATATATTAGTTTTTAAAAATAATTTAAAATCAAATGAAATTTTTAAAAAAGTGATTATGATTATGCTTACAGTAATTGTGATCACATGATTATGAGATCACAACCAGAGGATCATGATTAAAATTACAAGTTGTTTTATTAAATCATGTTCTTTTATTGATATAATTGTAATCTTAGTAACTGATTATTATTATGTCCATTTCAGATGATAAACAATAAAAAACAAAAACATATTAATATATGTAATATTTCCCACCATACTCCAGCATTACTAAACCACTTTTTGTATATTATATATTCAAATATCACATAAAGGAAGAATCTTCTACCAAGAATTAACAATTCTAAATATATCTCAGATAGATAAATGAAAATGTTATGAATTTTATAACCACGAATTAAAGCTAAACTTAATCGATTGATTCAATAGTAGGTTCCCTGTTTTAACTTTCATACCATTTAAATGTTAAAATAATATACCTAATTACAACAAACTTAAGTTAAATATATACTTTTTTATTAAAAACAGTAACATCACTGATGTGACAATAAAGTATTTATGTATATACATATTTATTAAGTAAAATGATCCATTTCAAGTCTATATAAATATTATTCAATTAATTATGACATTAGTGAATGGTCAAAGAAAGATGAACTTCACAGCCATATTCAAAAACAAATTTTAACTTGATAAATTCTCAGAAATATTGGAATAGAATATTTTGGTCACCTTTACAACAAATTGTGTGATTTCTTAACAATTGGAAAATATCCTAACATTTGGTATCCTTGGAATGGGGAGCGCCGACTATAAGATCTTCCCCTATTCATATTAACTTCCTTCTTAAGTTCCTTTTGGTTTTCACCATCTCCTCCCTACATTAAGTATCAAAATGTTTATTTAACTTTTCTTTCTTTTTATTTATTAAAAAAAGAAATGTATAAGGAAAATGAAATGTTAGGAATATAAAATGTTAAATAAAAGTACAATTAAATATAGTCTAGTGAGAAATAAACACAGAAGATTAAGAATTAATAGTAAAATAAGTAAGAATGGAAAAATTAGACATGAGAATAATGATGTTTTCAGTAATCTTTGAAAATTTATTGTTAACATTGTTCATATTGAAGATGCTATGTTTATACCTTAAACCTGTTATATAAACATGTTTATACCTTATACCTTAAACAGCAAGAATAATAATTATATTTATAAATTTTATAAAATAAATATTTTATTAACATTATCTTGTGCATAAAACTGACTACAAATTTTCAATTTATATGAAGTTATTAAAAATTGAAACTGGAATGCAAGACAGAATTAATCAAAAAGTTAAATAAAAAAATAAATAAATAGAAGAGGATTACTCAAATCTGTTTAATCCTTTAAAGTCAAAACTAGTTTATTTCTTTAGTTGTTTGATAGAATACAAATAATTGAGAACTATGAATAAATTTGTAAGAGAGTAAATTAATCACACCTAAATCCAACTTGAGGAAAATTTTAATTCTTCTTTATTTTAAACATGAACTTTATGAACAGCAGAGGAAAAACAATATAAAAATAAAATAAAAAACAAAACTAATATACTCAATCATATAAATTAACGTCTCAATAATCTTTAAAAAACCATAATGAAATTCAAACAGAAGGGGGAAATTAATTTTGGTTTATTATAAGGCTTAAATCTTGGATGAATTACTATTTTAAAAAATCAACAGTGTGACTTAAGAACCATAAATATCGCTAATAAAAATTAATTGCCATAAAATAGGAACTCATACTTATTGAATATAAAAAAAATACAATAACTGGAGCTTAAAATTGACTACAATGTTACTCAAAAGAATAAACCAAAAAATTGTTTAAATTACCAGGGTACTCTTGTATAATTTTTAAATATAGAAAAACAATGATTATCATTGGTTAGAATGCAAGCAACAGCTGAGGGAAAAAAATAATAATAAATTGTAATCCAGGATGTAAGCAACAGGATCACAGCTCTCAAATCAAATCACTTTAGACAAAATAAGGAAATGCCACTTGAGTTATTTGCTGGTATGGGAAAATAGAATTAAGGAATCAAAAGGTCAGAGAAATAGCTAGAAATGAGAATTAAGGCTTTAACAATTAGTCTTGATGAAAACTAACTTCATAAAAGATTATCATAAGTTCAATGCCTAGATTGGTTGAAGTTTCTTTATGTCAACTAGCTCTTGCTTCACTGGCCAACATATTCTTCTCCAGAAAGTGTTTGTGCATCTTAGAACAGAAATAGTAGTAGTGATCTTATGCTTCAATGAGAGAAACAAGCAGGCTACCTATTATTCCATTACTTGAGAAATAGAAGATGGGTGTTTAAAATTCTTCAAAGAGGACAAAAGCCACTATAATTATAAGAAACTTAAAATATTTATTTTCCAGCCCTTTTAAAAATAAATTTGACCTATTCCAAACAACTGCTTGAGAGTTAATCGCATATGTGCACAGGAGATATTGCATCATTCAGGTATCTTTATACTGAACTTACAAAAAACTTCATTATATAAATAACAATGCATGTTGCAATCCTTTTTAACAATAAAAAGGAATTTTTTAGGTGACTCGGAAAGATGTATAACAGAATAATACCACTTCTCAAAAAAGTAGCAAAAGGATTCAATAAAGAATGGTGACCTCATATCAAAACCTCTAAAGTTCTGAGACCATTACTTATCCAAATTTATGTTAGATAAAATTTTAACAGTTGAAAAACAAAACAATGAAATTCTATCTATAACAATTAAATAATAATATTCGATGCTAAATTTTATGCATTGAACTCTTCATTATCAAAATATGCTCAGTATTTAGAATCACCCCACCACTCACCATCCATGTCAACCCAAATGTGATTTCAGAATACTCATATAGATGAATCAGCAGAAAAATGAATTGTCCAATACAAAAATCATCTAAGATCATGATGAATAAATATTATGATAAGCAGAAGGAATAAGAAAGCCTGTTTATAATATCAGTATGTCTATGCTCAGTTCAAATAGCATAATGGTCACATTCTGGAGTATCCATCCGTTTAAGTTTAGAAGGTAGATCGTTCATTTGTACAAGGTAGAGTTTTTTTAATCATAAACTGAAAGAGAAACACTTAGGACATTCTGCCATCTTCTAAACATAAATGAATGACACTCCAGAATGTGAAAATCTCTCATTTCTAGAAAAAATGACTTATACCAATTTGCTTTCTGAGCATAGATATGTTGCCACAGGTCAAGGATGTAAATGTTAAGAAAGAGCTTTTAACAATCAACAATGTAAAGAACGAAATTCAGAATTGATATTTTTACTCATAAATAACATATATTTTATGCTTTCTTTAATATACTACAAATAAATGTTTTTTTATCAACAGAATGATTTTAATTTATTTAATGTTTTTCAACTTGTAATGGGCTCAATGAACACCTTTCCTTCAAGGACATTACAGATGATAGATGAAGCAATTAAAGATGCTTTAAGTTGGAGGTCTAAATTAACAATGAATAACCACTACAGGAACGAGTGCTAACCTTGCAGGTAAAAGTGCAAGCAGTAGACCTAAGTGGAGAGAGTTATATGAGATAATTGTTAAAGTTATAGTCACCTATATAGATGATCTGAGATTTCTTAATGTATTTACAGAATGATATATTTCTGAATATATTGCTATGTACAACTACATGATAAGAAATTCACACTTTACCACTTTTAGTATTTTATAAACTAAAAAACAATAGAAATTAAGACATCAAATTTGCTAGATGTTTGATTTTTCAATGTAATGTCAAATATCACAGAATAAAGAAAAATGTCAGAAGCAGTGAAGAAAGGATTCTGCTGAGTAGTATGGAGATAAAGGATAATATATCTATAGGAATAATAAATAACAATTGTTTCTTGAATGAAAAAGAATAACTTCAAGATATATTAATATTTAAATTTAAATTATGTATATAATAAGGTTTCCTAAATTTTGAATATTTTTTGTTTTGTAAGGAGTAGATTTAACTGTAAGCAACAAAAACTGTGATGTTTGCATAACCTTCTGTCCTTTAGTTTTAGACTTGGATATACGAAAATTCCAAATAAAAATTTTCAGTGAAAATAGATGTCCATTATTCATTATTAGAAATAAAAGTGCTTTAGGCTAGAATGGAGACATCCCACTATAAATTATCCCTCTTAATTGAGATTCTGATTAACAAACAGGATGATTTAACTTGGCTATGTTTAGAAAAAAAAAGGTGAAAGAAGTCAGATATAAGAAATAGAGTAATTCAGAATGGAACATTGCAAGAGGAAGTGTAACCCAATAATTTAACAGGAGAATAATACAAACAAGTAACACAAATGTCTATCTTACCAAGAAATTAATTAAGAACTGCTAAATTAATTAATGTTGCAAATTTTGATTAATTAAAATATTGCAACCACATTTCAGAGGAATGCCCAACAGAGCAGGAAATAATACAAGATTGTAAACTTAGCCACTTTCCTTCCTTCTCCTCCAAAGGTTTATTCTGGTGCTGAAAATGAGAACAACATCTCGGATAAAGAAACCCCTTGAGTGTCCAGTACACAGTTCTTGTATTCCCCAACGACATTTATGGGAAAACAAAAAGGGATTGAGTGACAAACCCTACATCAAGAGCAAACCTGGATCTGGGCCAGCTGAGGATGTTTTCTAGGAGAAACAGCTTAGAAGGTTTGAACACATCTCGTGTATGACTGAAGACAAAATTGCCAGGGCTACTCATGAGGTTAGAGTGGAGGGGAGGCGGCCACCGAGAATACCAAGAAAAACCTGGAAAGAAGGAGTAAAGAAGGCCTTCACTACAAGAGATGTATGGATGGAAGGAGAAGGCAGCTGGCAAAGGATAGAGATCTTTGGTTCAGGCACTATAAGACAGTACCTCAAAATGCTTGGTAGTAAAAGAGGTCTCGACTGAGAGGGAGAGAGTAAAATATCGTTTTCAAATCAATATTGAAAAACAAATTAATATTCTTGAAAAATAACATGTTAAAACCACTAATAGCTAATTAATTACTAAGCTTCTTTTTCCTTCTCAAAATACAAAAAAAAATAATCTTGATTATTTACATAAAGTAATCAACTACATAAAAAATTCTTGTTTCTATTACCAATTTTTTTTAAAATGGTGACCTATAGATTATTCCTTATCAAGTTAACGTGTCATTAAATAAACCCATTATTTTTATTCTAAAAATTTCAATCCTCAATTTTTTTTTTTTTTTTTCAAGTGGGATATGTGATAATAAATAATTCATATTTGTTTCAATGCCTAAAACTTATGACTAGGTAAAATAAGAAACTATTAACAAAAGATTTACAACATATAAAACATTCATTGTTTATTGAGGAAATTTTACTAAATCAAATAGAATAAGAGGAACTTCAATCTCAGTACAACAATATTGGGAAAGCAAAGATCTTAAAAGAGTTTTGGCTCAACATTTAAACATGAAGTCAATATATAAAATTTCTAGTTGATAAATAAAATGTTGACAATCACATAAGATTATTAAATGACAATAACTGAAATAAACTTGTGGGATGAAATAACTTTAATATTAGATAAGAACATATATTAAATTAAGAACAACTAGATCAAATAGAAAAATTAAAAATCATCTCTGGCAATATTCATTCACACAACAATTTAATTAGAAACTGTAGGTAATAATGCCTAAAAATCTAATAAGCTATGCATTCCAAAGTTAAAACAGAATAAGAAAATTCATACCAGAATCATATTTTCTTTGAATCATTCAATTGCAATAGGCTTCACTGCTAAAGTGAAAATAATCTAGTACATTATGCCATAAATTAAAAAAATAAATAAAAGAAAATCTACTGTGCAAAGAGCAAGGGCTAGCAATAGATGGGAGGGTGCGTTGTGAATGTTGATACCTCTTCATCTTCTTCGTCATAGGCTGGGAAGGAGCTTGCTTTATGTTGTCTTTTAGGGTCAAATGGATCAACAACTATCTGCTCAGTTCCTTTTATTTCTGCACGGCAGAAAGGGCATCCTTGGCCTTCAGAATCCTGAAAAAACATAAATAAATATTTAGATTACCATAATAACAATTAGTTGAATACAAACATACAACACAGCATTATGTCTGTGTTAAATAATCACCATGGTTTTCATCTAGATTTATTAATACAATATCTTAAAGTATTAAAATAAATACAAATTTTAGAGGCCCATACTTATAATTACTAACAGACAAGTTTGAAAACAGCATTAACAAACTCAACTAACCACTGCACAGTCTAAGCCCGAAAGGACAGGCAGGTAGAATAGGAAAAAGAAAAGTCCAATGGTATTCAGTCCCACAATTATTATTAACGCTTGAATAAGTAAAGAGAGCATACGGGGAATTGATGTGTCATTATGTGGGACTACTACTTAGCCTCTCGTTCTCCCCTCTACTCACACCTGCCCGATGTAGGCTCTGAAAAAGCCGAGTAGCCTAGTCCAAGCTGGTGGTAACCAATTCCTTTGGAGGACTGGGTGGGTGAACAAATGAGAGAAAAGGGGCTCTGGAAGGAGTAATTCTCCCAGGGTAGGTTCCTCGCACCTCTCTGACAGGACCGTTATTCAGGGCTGACAGGATCCTTCATACTGGGCTGATAGCCCGTAAGAAGGTACACTTGCACTACCTGGGAATATAAAGTTATAAACTTATCCTAGGTATAAGTGAAGCTAAAAGAAAAGGTAGTGAAGAGACCATAATGGGCAAAAATTATACCCTTATGTACTCAAAAATAAGGGGAGCCCGTAGCTGAGTGGCAAGCACGCTAGTCACTCATGCTAAAGGTTCTGAGTTTAAATCCCAGTCCCGGAGAGGCTTTTTCAATTAATTAATGGGGATTCACTCAGAGCCTCTCCCCCGGGGATGTGAGACCCATCAGCAAAATGGTGAACACTCACAAAATTAGGCGTAGGGAGTGATGATCCTACACTACAAAATGCATCGAGAAACGTGAGTGTAATCTCCCAGGTGATTACACCAGGAGGCCTGTTGCGCCCCAGAAAAAATAATGTACTCAGAGATAATAGAAGATCATATGATACAATTAGACTTGATGGAGGGGAAAGAACTAAAAATGGACAGAGACTCATTCGAATTCTGAAGAATCTGATCTCCCTCTTAAAAATATACATAAAATTACACAGCATCATTGACTATTTTATCTGCAGTAAGAACATAACATACTATTTTCCTGACGTAAAAGTTATCAGAAGTGCTCAGCACAGACCACTTGCTTCTCGTTGCAGATACCCAGATTATTAAGGTGATCAAGAGAAAATCTAAATCACATGAAAGGACTGATAAGACTGTACAGCAGGATCCCAAAAAAAGAGCCTTCTATGCAGACTTGCTAGATCTATGATTCTTAATGATAGATCGGGAAAAGAATATAGAAGAAATGGATACTGTAGATTGGTGGAGTAAAGAAATTAAATGTGGTGGTTAAAAAAAAAAAAAAAAAAAAAAAAAAAAAAAAAAAAAAAAAAAAAAAAAAAAAAAAAAAAAAAAACCTGGAGAGAATATATGGCAAATAAGTCTCAGCAAAGCTGGTCTGTCTCTATGTTCATAAAAGAAATATCTCAAAGCAGGGAGTTAGGGAGTCAAAGAAAAATTCTTGGGAACAATTTGGAAAGGAACTTGACCAGGATTATAGGGATAGCATTAAAAAGTTTCGGAGAAAAGTTTAAGGTCTTAGAGGAATAAGAGGTAAAAGTATAAGAAATGCAAAAAATATATGGAGATATACCGCTAGCATTCTAGAAAGATGGGAAAGCAGAGCAAACAGCAAACCTTGAACAATTGATTTCCAATCCATGTGAACAAGATAATGATCAAGATGGAGATTTAGATATATGGGAAAAAGAATTTGAAGTCGCTATTATAGAGAGATTCAATCTTGGGAAAGCAGTAGAAAGGGACAACACATCTCCAGGGTCCAATAAATACGGCAAAAGGTAGATAATTAAGGTACTGAAGAACCTTTTCCAAAAAAAAATGATGAGAAAAAGAAAATTTCTAAAGAATGGGAATAAAACATTACTATACCCACGCACAGGAAGGAAAACACAAGTAAGTGGGGTAACTATAGACCAATATAATATGTCTCTCCCAGGTTGTATATAAAATATATACCTCAATTTTAGAAAAGAATCTGAGACCTTTAGTCAAGGTAAATCTGTAAAATGAGCAAGCAGCTATCTGTCCTGGATGCCAAACACAAGACCATCTCTTTAAGTTATGTTAATTGAGAAAGCCTGTGACTGAAATAAAAGCTCATACCTTGCTATTCTGTACATTAAATTTGTGTTTGACTCAGTACCAAGAGAGGAAATATGGAAAGCTCTAAGAGTAAAGAACGTTGCAGATGGTTTGTTACTTTGAATAAAATCAACATACCTGGTACCAAAGGGCATTGTAAGAATTAATGGTCTCGAGTCGAAAATCTTTCCGATAGAAAAAGAAGTAAAGCAGAGGTACAGCCACAGTCCTCTACTGTTCATCATCTTTATGGATGAAATAATAAAGATTTATAAGAGAAGAACAGCAGCAAGAGCAGTGATTGGACATTAGAACATGAGAACTATACTGTTAGTGTGACTGGCAAAAGTAATGGTGTATGCCGATGACTCTAGCATAATCCTCATTGCTGACTCAAGCGTTAATCTCCACCAAGTCCTAATAGAGTTGTAAGCAGAATTAGGACAAAAAGGCATTGATATTAATACCAGAAAAGGCAAAATCCTACAAGTAGGATGAGAGCCTGAACAAATCCACATAATGTGCAGAGACAAGAAGCTTGAAGTCATATATGAGTTCTTCTACCTTGGATCTGTGATCAGCGGAGATGGAAAAGCACAACCCGAAATATCCCACACGATAGGAAAAGCCAATAATGTATATTATTCCATTAGCAACACAATAGAAGGAAAGAGAAAAAATAAAGGTGTCAAGCTCCCATATATTTGACCATATATATGGCTGTTCTACTGTATGGAGCAGAGAACTGGGTACTCCCAGACAAGGAATGAAGCCTTATAACAGTGGCAGAAATGAAATATTTGTGCAGAGTACCTTTCAAAACCAGCAGGGATAAGATCAGAAATGAAACTATAAAGGAAGAACTAAGCATTCCTGCAATGAAGAAGATCCTAGAGAAGAGACAGCTGGGATGGTACGGGCTTGTGTGTAGGTAGAATGAGCCCTGATTGTGACACACGAAAATTTATGGAGGCTAGAACAGCAGGCACTGGACCTAGTTTTATTCAATAAATGTATTAGATTAGATTATATGAGAAACCATTCTGAAAAATTAGAATTTTTTTTACAACTGCAAAAAACATAAATATGCTGCTTAAATTGCTATAGGACAGTAAACAGCCAAAATTAAATTTGATGAACAAGAATTATTCCTATTGCATTACAGACAATCGAAAGCAAAAGAAGAGAAGAAATTAGCACAATATAAAAATAAATTGTTTTCTTGTTAGATACATACCTGCCATGATGTGAGACAGGGTGTACACAACAAATGCCCACATGGCTCTATCCTGACATCTTTATCATTTTCAGCACAAATTTTACAGAGCTGGAAAGTAGAACCCATTTCACAATATAGTTCATATTGTTCCTGTGTCACTTTTATATGATCCTCAGGAGTAGGCTGGACAGCCCAAGATAAGTCAGGATTCACATTTCGTCCATCGGGAAAGAGATAACTAAATAACAAAATTTCAAAACCATTAAAAAATATAACATTCAATTTTAGTTTGAAATTATACTATACTAATTATTCTTCTAAAGATATAACAAATATAACATGTAAGTCATTATTTTACAACAAAAGTAAGAGGGAATTCGTCAAAACATGCTCACCATTAATGTTCTATGTTATTAACATCGTGAGTCAAAGAGAGAAAACAGGAGATAAATGAAGTGAATGTGCAAAACATTTTCAATTGACTAATTGATTGAGAAAATATATTCAACTATGTTTAGTTTCACTTGTCTATATGAATGAACAAAGTTGAGCGATTGTGAAATCTTCAAATCTAAACTTTCAACTCAGAACCTTTTAGGGCCTCCTGAGTTCCTATGAAAAACATTCTTAAAATAGACTGTACAATTGGTAAGTCTACCACATAAACAAAAAGTCTTATGAAACTGACATTGCATATATAACAAAGCTATATACCATTTATGTTACAGCAACATTTCCATCAAAATTGCTTTATCAGAAGTACCACCTTTATACTATGTATTTTAACGATATTTTCAATGTTCTCAAAAACAGCTTAAACAATTTTGATTTCAATCAATGATGACATGATAATAATTAATAATTATATGATCTTCAATAAACATAGGTTTATTCCTCATCGAAATAGACAGAATTTTCGACATATTTCCCTCTACTTTGTATTATTTTGTTAATTTGAAAAATTAACATCTTGCGATCATTAGTAAAAATAAGAAATACATAAATATATACTATGAAAGAATTAAACAATCATAGCAAAACATTTTCCAAAGTTAAAAAGAAATTTTTGGGAAACAAGAGTAATAATACATAAGTATAATTGGAAAGCCAGAATATTTCAGAAAAATTAATATGAAACAAATTAAGTCAGGAAAGTTAATAGAAAGTGGTGAAAAACCAATCAACTCAATGTTTCTATTAAAATATCTACATTTATGTTTCCTACTAAGAATAAATTTACATACACCAGAGGCATCAAATAAAATAAACATTTTGTTCCTATAAAAAAGGCACAAGCAAGTGCACAGCAGCAAAAAGTTGGAAAAATGAATATGTGATAGTGAAAAGTTAGAATTTAATAGAATGATTATTCATATCTATGGACTTAATATGAAGAATTTATAATAATAATTGACCTATATTGAGATACAATATGGAAATAAATGTAAGTAGAATTATAATAATAAACAGAATGTAAATAGTTTAAATGATAAATTGATTCTAATTTATTGATAATGTGTTCTTAATATATATATATATATATACACTATTGTTGTGTGGCATATGACGGCCTCCCGACTGTGCTTGAAGACAGACTAAAGCGCATTATGAACATTTTCTTAAGATTTGTCTTCGGCACTTCAAGGAGATCTCATGTTACCCACTTATACGGTGAGTTAAAGTGGCTCCTTCCCTCCACCCGCAGACAATATTTCCTTGGATCATACCTTTATCAAACTATCAACTCCCAGCGTCCATCCTACATCCATAGTCTCCTTCAATTTAAATCCTCAGTCCACTTACTCGAAACTAGATCCCGACATTCTGACCTTTATGCTCCTACCCACAGAACCAAAACTTTTGATCGTTCCTTTATTGTTCGCTCTGCTGCACTCTGGAATTCTCTACCGAACCATATCCGCCATGCCACTTCTTTATCCTCATTCAAATCCCAACTTTTCCTTTACTTACTGTCATCCCAAATAGACGATCAGCAAATATGATATGTCAATTTCATCTAGAAGTCTACATTGAATGAAAGACGATTTTTGTTTACCACCCAAATTTTAATTTGATTTTGTTAAAATTAGATTTTATTTTCTCAGAAGACAATATTTAGAAGATATTATATATGTATATATAGCATTTCCAAGTCAATTGTAACCTTTTCCAAGTCAAATGTAACTTTTTCCAAGTCAAATGTAACCCTTTCCATTTCAAATGTCACCTTTTCCAAGTCAAATGTCACCTTTTCCATTTCAAATGTTACCTTTTCCAAGTCAAATGTCACCTTTTTCTTCACTTCTAGCCTTAAATATTCCGTTTTATTTATTTATTTATTGAAAAATAATTAGTTTAATTAACATTATGACTTTTTTAATAATTTTGGCATATAATAAATGATATTTTTTTTGGGTCTCTTAGATATTTGATATCAAGTTCTGTTTTTTACTAGCTAATATTTAAAAAATTAATTATCGTCTATTTAGTTTTAAGATAGTTGTTGATTTTGATTTTTTAGATAGGAGGGGTAGTTTTTTGGAATAATTAATGTGTTTTCGGGTATTATAATTAAGTTTTTCGAGCTGTATTTTTGATCGCTCGCGTGCATTTTAACTCGCATTAAATTTTAATGTTTTTTATTGATATAGGGATTAATTAATGTGCTTTCGGGTGGTTATGATTACGTTTTTCGAGCTGTATTTTTTATCGCTCATGCGTATTTCAACTCGCATTAAATTTTAATGTTTTTTATTGATATAGGGATTAATTAATGTGCTTTCGTGTGGTTATGATTACGTTTTTCGAGCTGTATTTTTTATCGCTCATGCGTATTTCAACTCGCATTTACTTTTAATGTTTTTTATTGATATAGGGATTAATTATTTTGCTTTCGGGTGGTTATGATTACGTTTTTCGAGCTGTATTTTTTTCGCTCGCGCTTATTTTAACTAAAATTTACTTTTTATGTGTTTTATTGATATAGGGATTAATTAATGTGCTTTCGGGTGGTTATGATTACGTTTTTTGAGCTGTATCTTTTATCGGTCATGCGTATTTCAACTCATATTTACTTTTAATATTTTTTATTGATATTGGGATTACTTAATGTTCTTTCGGGTGGTTATGATTAAGTTTTTCGAGCTGTATTTTTTATCGCTCTCGCTTATTTTAACTAAAATTTATTTTTTATGTTTCACATTGATATAGGTGTTGAAAATTGTGTTTCGGGTCCTATAATTATGTTTTTTTAGTTTTATTTATTTATCGCTCCCGCGCATTTTAACTCGAATTTACTTTTAATGTTTTTTATTTATATAGGGATTAATTATTTTGCTTTCGGGTGGTTATCATAAGGGTTTTCGAGCTGTATTTTTTATTGCTCATGCGTATTTCAACTCGCATTTACTTTTAATGTTTTTTATTGATATAGGGATTAATTATTTTGCTTTCGGGTGGTTATGATTACGTTTTTCGAGCTGTATTTTTTTCGCTCGCGCTTATTTTAACTAAAATTTACTTTTTATGTGTTTTATTGATATAGGGATTTATTAATGTGCTTTCGGGTAGTTATTATTACGTTTTTTGAGCTGTATTTTTTATCGCTCATGCGTATTTCATCTCACATTTACTTTTAATATTTTTTATTGATATAGGGATTACTTAATGTTCTTTCGGGTGGTTATGATTAAGTTTTTCGAGCTGTATGTTTTATCGCTCATGCGTATTTCAACTTCTATTTACTTTTAATCTTTTTATTTTTATAGAGATCTATCCTTGTGTTTTCGCGGGGTTATGAAAATGTTTAAAAGCTTTTTTATTATCACTCGTGCGGATTTCAACTCGCCTTTATTTTTGATATTTTTTTATTGATATTGGGATTGATTGTTTTGTTTTTGGTTCTCATTATAACGTTGCTGGAATATACATCGTTTAGGTTTTTTTTTTTTTTTTTTATTATTATTATTTTATATAAGGATTAGTTGTAGTTCCTTTTCTAGCGTCCTGAGTAATTTTTTCAACTAAATCTTTTGTAAAGGATCCGCTTCCTAACTTGGTCTTACAATTATTTGATAATTTAATTGAGGAATCGTTTATTCTATTTTCGGGTGTTCTGATAACATTATTTGAACCAAATTTGTTATCGCTTTTACTCATTTTAAGTTACTGTTTCTATTTCATAAATATTCGATAGAGGGGTCGTTTATAGTGTTTTCGGGAATACTAATAGAGTTTATGACATTTATTTATAGCTAGCACATTTTAACTTAAATGAAAAGTGATCTAAATGAATGCGCAATCGCGATGTAACGTCTAAATCAAAAATGTAATCAGATCTTGCAAAAAACCAATAAATAATTTTTACATCATATTATAACATAATACCTACGGTTTGTAGAAATTCCCAAGCGCATAAAAGAATAAAGTTCAAAACACGTTATGAGAATCCCCTAAAACAAAACCAAACAAAGACCACTGCAAATGCAAGTTTAAATGAGAGCAAGCGACAATAAAAACAGCTTAAACAACGTAATCACAAGACCCGAAAAGATAATTACAAACGTCTATAACAATAAAAAATATCAAAAGTAAATCCGAATTGAAATACGCATAAGCGATAAAAGATACAGCTCAAAAACGTAATCATAACCACCCAAAAGCACATTAATTATCTCTATATAAATAAAAAACATTAAAAGTAAATTCGAGTTAAAATGCGCGGGAGCGATAAATAAATAAAACTAAAAAAACATAATTATAGGACCCGAAACACAATTTTCAACACCTATATCAATGTGAAACATAAAAAATAAATTTTAGTTAAAATAAGCGAGAGCGATAAAAAATACAGCTCGAAAAACTTAATCATAACCACCCGAAAGAACATTAAGTAATCCCTATATCAATAAAAAACATTAAAAGTAAATGCGAGTTGAAATACGCATGAGCGATAAAAAATACAGCTCGAAAAACGTAATCATAACCACCCGAAAGCACATTAATTAATCCCTATATCAATAAAAAACATTAAAATTTAATGCGAGTTAAAATGCACGGGAGCGATAAATAAATAAAACTAAAAAAACATAATTATAGGACCCGAAAACACAATTTTCAACACCTATATCAATATGAAACATAAAAAATAAATTTTAGTTAAAATAAGCGAGAGCGATAAAAAAATACAGCTCGAAAAACTTAATCATAACCACCCGAAAGAACATTAAGTAATCCCTATATCAATAAAAAATATTAAAAGTAAATATGAGTTGAAATACGCAAGACCGATAAAAGATACAGCTCAAAAAACGTAATCATAACCACCCGAAAGCACATTAATTAATCCCTATATCAATAAAACACATAAAAAGTAAATTTTAGTTAAAATAAGCGCGAGCGAAAAAAATACAGCTCGAAAAACGTAATCATAACCACCCGAAAGCAAAATAATTAATCCCTATATCAATAAAAACATTAAAAGTAAATGCGAGTTGAAATACGCATGAGCGATAAAAAATACAGCTCGAAAAACGTAATCATAACCACCCGAAAGCACATTTATTAATCCCTATATCAATAAAAAACATTAAAATTTAATGCGAGTTAAAATGCAAGCGAGCGATCAAAAATACAGCTCGAAAAATTTAATTATAATACCCGAAAACACATTAATTATTCCAAAAAACTACCCCTCCTATCTAAAAAATCAAAATCAACAACTATCTTAAAACTAAATAGACGATAATTGATTTTTTTTAAATATTAGCTAGTAAAAAACAGAACTTGATATCAAATATCTAAGAGACCCAAAAAAAATATCATTTATTATATGCCAAAATTATTAAAAAAGTCATAATGTTAATTAAACTAATTATTTTTCAATAAATAAATAAATAAAACGGAATATTTAAGGCTAGAAGTGAAGAAAAAGGTGACATTTGACTTGGAAAAGGTAACATTTGAAATGGAAAAGGTGACATTTGACTTGGAAAAGGTGACATTTGACTTGGAAAAGGTGACATTTGACTTGGAAAAGGTGACATTTGAAATGGAAAGGGTTACATTTGACTTGGAAAAGGTTACATTTGACTTGGAAAAAGTTACATTTGACTTGGAAAAGGTTACAATTGACTTGGAAATGCTATATATATTTTTTATTTTTATTTTTTATTTTTTGAAGTAATTTGTTTGTTTTTTTATGTATAGCTTTTCTCCTCATTGTTAATAATTGTATTTGTAAATAATCGTTGTAATTAATAAGTACTCATGTTTATTTTGTCTGTTGGCCAGACATATTATATTTTTCTATTGTACATAACTATTATTCTTAGGGGACCTAGTCCCAGAATAAAATTTTTTTTCTATTCTATTCTATTCTATTCTACTCTATATATAATTGGTTATAATATTTATTCAATTATATTTTAGATAATATTTGAAAATCTGAAGATGAGGCATAGGGTACCTCGAAACATAATATAATAATCATCTTTGACATGTTATGATAAATAAATATATATAAACATAATTAGAAGAGAATGTTCCGATTAATATAATCATAACCTAAATTACTCTTCTATAATAGTAATTGATATAAAGCAATTAATTTTTATACGAAAAAAAATAATAAAAGAAATTAATGAACACTAATAGGGAACATATAGGTTATTAGCTAATAAATTTTATAATAAACTAGCTGTGTCACGCAGCTTTGCTTGCGAATATTGCATTTTGTATTAATTTATGTGCGTTTATGGTGAGATTGGCTATAATAAATATCAACTATCGGCTACTCTTTGTTATCATTTAAAGCCCGATCTTGACTTCTTCCTGTCAAATTTACAATTGCAAACCAGTAGAAGTAGTTATAGCCATAATCACTTAATATGTAAAAATAATCGTCACAAACCATTTTTAAAAAATAAATAACAATTGAATATATTTTCATAGGAACCTACACTTGAAACAGATATGAACCGCAATATGCTTAAAAGGGTCGGTCACCTGTATGTAGTGACCAGCCAGGTGCCCTTAAGATTTTTTAATGAGAGTAAAAAACAACCTTAGTTATGCCCTCCTTCGAAGGAGACGTAAAATGGTGGTCCCAAGCCTTTGCGATTCCATGAACTCGTTAAAGATCTCTACCCTAACTAAACTTGGAGAGGAAAAAATTAGTCATCATACGATTAACCATAGTAGTAGTGACGTTAAACGAACAGATAACAACAGTAATATGCTTAAATATATTTGTAATAAAATCTTTGTACCTTTGCTGATACATATCAGATTAAGACAATTTTACGTTTAGGTTGTTCAACCACTTTTTGGGCGAAGATTTTCAAATCCTGCCTTATTGCACATCTAGGCGGTAAGAACCTCCAGGAAAAATTTTAGCCTCACAACGATAGTAATTTTTTTAGATACCAGAAAATTGAGTGGTACTTTCTTTTATAAATATAGACATACAGCTAATAAAAGTCCTAAATATGCTTAAAATAATAGTTCTGATTATTATACTCGAATAAATCAAAAGAAATAGTAATTTTTTAATTTATATTAAATTTATAAATGTATATGCTTCAAGGTAATAACGATTAAAGTGGAAAATGACTCTTCAAATAAAACATGACTTAACAATATAGATAATAATATAGATTGATATAAATATTTCCAAGTTGTGTAACCTTCTATACTCCCCAGTAGCCTCATCTCTCTTCGGACCAAATATTTTAGTACCTTATTTTCTAAAACCTTTAGCCGTAGTCCGTCCTTCAAAGTAAGCGGCCACGTTTCACCGTCGGAAGAATAACAGTTTTATGAATTCTAACCGTTAAGTTTTTAGACAGAAGCTAAGTAATTTCGCAACTGAATTATAACACGCATTTCCCGCGTTTAACCAGGACTTTATTTCCTCCTGGATTTTTGTTTTCGTTATCATTGAACCTAAATACTTAAATTTCTCTACGTGTCCAAAAGTATACCCTGATATATCAATATCACTATGATCGCCACCGTCTCTGCTACAAATCATATATTTTGTCTTTTCGGTATTTATTTCGAGTCCTATTTCTTTACCGGTTTTTATTAACGGCGTCATCGGCGTATCCCAGAACCGGAATTTTATCACCTAAATTTAAACCTCCTTAGTACATGTCACTTTTTCTTTAATATATTCTAAAGCGACTTCGTCTGCACTCATTTCTGTTATTATGATTGCTATTAAGAAGTTTTTAAAAGAATATATTTTAAAGTACTTCCGTGTAAATGACCTTTTTAGTTTTATTTTCTTGTGGCAGAAGAACATACTGATTTTCTCCGCAACCCGATCTCGACGTAAATCTATTCCTACGTGTTTAAATGGAAAAATATAAATTAACGGGAAATTGAATTATTTAAAAATAAAAGGTAAATCATTTGGAATCATTGGGAAGCGAGGTTTTTTTTTCTCCCAAATTTTCCCCGTTTTTTCTCAGATTTTCGACTGATTCTTCGGTCCTATTGGTCGCAGCGTGATGTTATATAGCCTATAACCTTCCTCGATAAATGGACTATCCAACACAAAAAGAATTTTTCAATTAGAACCAGTAGTTTCTGAGATTAGCGCGTTCAAACAAACAAACTCTTCAGCTTTATAATATTAGTATAGATAAGATTTTTAAGGACTATAAACTGTATTCAGTAATAATACTTTTTGAACATATTTTAGTACATAGTTTTTTTTAAACATATCTGAATTTAAAAAAAAAAAATTTGTAAATAAATTTTAAGGCAATATATTCTTACAATCCTTCTCTATAACCATCAAGAAGAGCTTGGCACAATGATTTGTTTTGAGGAATTGTCTGTAGAATATCACCATCACCTGTAACATAGCCAATGGCCCATTGACCTAGCCTTGTACAGCTTAACCGGAACACATAGCTACAAAATAAAAGTATGTATTATAATCAGAAGATACAAAAAATGATTTAATCATAAATAGTAAATATCATAATGGTTCACATGTCAATCACTATAATGTAAAAAGAGATGATAGGCCTTATTTCTTTTAACACTTTCAGTACCATCAACATTCATATTGTGTTAAGCTGGGGTGACTGGATATTGATTTAAAAACAAAGAAGTAAAGTATTGATTAACATAATAATGACAGAAAAAAAAAAAAACATTAAATCCGTTGATTTATAATCCAAAATGTGAGTGCAATTTTATATTTTGTTCAATATGTAAAGGGTGTAGCATGTAAGTATGGTAAATTTGCCACTGCGTCTTTTTCGACTCAAACTAGGGAGATCAATTAGGTGCCGAACAAATATAATTCACCGTAATTTTTAGCTTTTTAATTCAAACAGTTTTCAAGATTTTTTAAAAAAAAACTCTTTTTTTCGATTTTTTAAATATTAAAATTTGAAATTAATTAATGATGATTTTTTCCTGATTCTTAGGAGTCAAAGACATGAAAAAATGATATGGTCATGATTCTTAAACAAAAAGCGAATTTTTAATAGAATAAAGAAAATTAAAAAATATATTTTTTTAAAACATTTTTGGAAGGGTCAACATACGATTTTTTTTTCTGAAAATGTCTTTTATACTCCTCTATACACAGGATTTTTTTTTTTTTTTTGGAATTTTTTGGAGTGGTGGAACAATATGAAAAAAATTAAAAACTAATTTTTTTTTTTTTCTGAAATCTTGCATTTAACTTATATTTCTTATTATTATTGAAAAATGTGTAAACAATTAATTCTCACAAAAAATTCGGAATTACGTTAATTTTAAAGCATTTAACTACAAATTGATTGGATGAAAGCTATGTTTTTCAAAACACGCTCCAGGCTAGTGCTCTATAACAACTATTTAGCCACTATCAATCATTTCTGCTAAGGTTTCGCTTGTTATATTTGTTTTGTTTGTATTCTCTATCCTTTTTTTTTTTTGGCGAGGATGTATTTCTAATTTAAAATCTTTTCTAAACATTTTTCAATAATCTAAAAACAATAAGTATCTTAGAACACAAGATTTCAGAATAAAAAAATGAGTTTTAATTAGGTTTTCTTATTGTTCCACCACTTCGAAAATTTCGAGAAAAAAATCTTGTGTATGAAGGAGCATAAAAGACGTTTTCTGGCAAAACCCGGTGATTGACACCTTTCAAAAAAGCATAATAACTAATTTCGAAATATTACAACCATTATAAAATAAAAAAAAATATGATTTTTTTTTAATCCCGAAAACGGTTTTAGATAAAATCATTTTGCAGGAGTCAAGGACTTGAAAAAATTATATAATCGTGATTTGCAAACATAAAACCGATTTTTAGTAGATGAATGAAAATCAAAATATAATATTTATTAAACCCTTTTGAAAGGTGTCAACGACGGAATTTTGTCAGAAAATAACTTTATGCTCTTTCATACTAAGGATTTTTTTCGAAGTGGTAGAACAATATAACAATAGAAAACAATTAAATACATATTTTTTTCTGATATCTGATGATTTTTTTTAACCGAAAATACATCCTCGCTAGAGAAAAGGATAGAGAATACTTGAATATCTGAACAAGCAAGACATTAGAAGAAATTATTGATAGTGGCTAAATAGATGGTGTTATATAGCGCTAGCGATAACATAGCTTTTATCCAATCATTTTGTAGTTGAATAATTAAAAATGTTTTAAAATTAATATAATTCTGAATTTTTGGTGAGAATTAATTGTTTACACATTTTTCAATAATAATAAGAAATATAAGTTAAACGCAAGATTTCAGAAAAAAAATTAGTTTTTAATTTTTTTCATATTTTTCCACCACATCAAAAAATTCTAAAAACATTCCGTGTATAGAGTATAAAAGACATTTTCAGAAAAAAATCGGTTGTTGACCCCTTTCAAAAAGGTTTAAAAAAAAAAAATATATATATTTAAAAATATATATATTTAAATATATATATATTTAAATAATATATATTTTTTTTTTCTGTTTAAAATCAGCTTTTTGTTTAAGAATCATGACCATATCATTTTTTTTATGTCTATGACTCCTAAGAATCAGGGAAAAAATCATTATTAATTAATTTCAAATATTAATATTAAAAAAAGAATAAAATAAAAAAAAAAGAGGTGTTTTAAAGAATCTCGAAAACCGTTTGAATTAAAAAGCTAAAAATTTAGGTGGATAATTTTTATTTGACACCAAATTGATCCCCTAAGTTTGAGTAAAAAAAGCCGCAAGGGCAGATTTACCAGACTTACCCAGCTATAACATATAAGATAAGAAAACGTAAAATGGAACTATTAAAATGTAATTAATTAATTTGAAAAAACAATTTAGTATAAACTTAACAATAGAAAATCTTAATATTAAGTTTAAACTAATTAAAAACAATGGAAGGTAGCTTAATATAAAAGTGGATAAGTTATACTTAAAGCTGATGATATATCCACACTCCACAAGTACAAAGACTCAACTGATAATAGTGGAATATAGATGTATGGACAATTATATATTTTAAGTAGATGTATAATTCATGTTACTAAGGTTACATAGGAAATCTTTCAAACGATACAAATACTTTCAATAAAAGTCAGATATGGATGACCAAATAACCATCAGATATTGGCAATCATGAAAAATGATTTTGTAAGAAAAGAAAAAAAAGATTAAAAGTCAACAATCATAATTTAATAAATTAAAGCTTAAATGAGACATAGAGACTAATTTAATTACCTGCCAGGTTTGTTAATATATTTATGTAACCGAGCTTTTACTTCATCATAAGTTAAAAAAGCTACGTAACCAGGATGAGTTACAGCAAGGATTTGCCAATTTCTTAAAAGAGAACTCCATGGTTGGAACAACCTGAAATTTTTATTTTCATATTAATGATTAATGATGAAAAGAAACATTAAGGCTACATTTATAATTAACAATTGATTAACTTACGTGGATAATAAATTATTGTTAAAATTATAAATTACATAACTTTTTACAAATGATAATTACAAAAAACATGCATTAACTATTCAGTCAGTGTATATCTTAATTTTTCATTCAATCATCAGTATACTTCAGATGAACACTTGTGTTTATATATACTTTTTCAACCATTAATTAATATGATCCATAATTTGTTCCACAACCGTTATGGTGGGATTACCTGGCCCCCAATATTTGTTAATTTAAAATGTTCAGTGTTTATTCAGTCAATCAAATTCAAAACAATTTTTTTTTTGCAACCAAACATCTTAACTAAAGGTATCTAAATGGTATTAAACACAATAAATGTAAATTTTTATTTAATAAAAAAACTGTGCTTGATAAAAGGCAGAACTGAAAAAATGAAAATGACAAAATATTAAACATTAAAATTAAGATATGAGTAAATAAAAAATTATTAAAAATAGCGATTGATTTCAATTATTTTCTATATATCTAAGGAATATTAAATAAATGGGAAAAAAGATAATTTTAAAAATGTTTACACAAATCTCAGGAAATATTACAGCCAATCTTCACAGACACTCTTGGCACAATCTGTGCATATTGGTGTACCACAATGAGCAAAGCAACCCTTTATTTTATTATCCCTGCTCTTTGGACACTTCCCACGCTTTATTCTTTTACCAGGTTCAACTTAGGGCCTTGGGATTTAATAATTTACTAAACTAGCAATGAATTGTTTAAGGTCACACAGAATGTTTAAGATGGTTACCCTCCTCTGAAGTTGTTGTTCAACCAGCTGTCTTGCCAAATTTTTAATAAAATCAAAGCTTGATAATTGTCTTTTCCCCATAAATGATTAATAAACTACTTATCAGCTTACAGAGGAAATATTCCACATTTCGTAAAAAAACAGTGAGAGGTCACCTTCTGCTTCTTCTGTCTGTGGAGTATATATACTGTGCCCTGAGATCTAACGTTTTCATGCACACCACATCCTTGTTCTAAATTTTCCAAAGAAATACTTTATTTCAGCTTCATATTCCTGATTATCATCAGTCCCATAATCTAACTCCGGATTCGAATAAGATTCATTTAAAAAAATATGTACTTAAGTCCTGGTCACTTCCAGGATATCTTACAGCATCTTCCAGACATTCCAGAAAATTAAGATTATTAACATTCATGACGTCCGATATGTGAATTTATCATTTTTGACTGAAACATTATCCAATATTTTAAATAAAAAGTTTCACTAACGCTATGGTGGGGTCACACGGCTCACATAATTGACTAATAGTCGAATATAACTTATAAACCACTAAGCGCAGAACAACCACACTACTCACTCCCTGAAAGGTACTGTGAACCTCAGCTCTCAACAGCCTAGGGGAATTGAAGAATAAACAAAACTGGCTGGGGCTCCCAGGATCCCACCATACTGGTTTCGGATTATATCAATTCTACAGGATACTGGCATACTCTAATCATAATTAAAATTTATTTGAGGAGTCCATCGATGAAACAAAATCCTAACTGTACCAAAACTAAGTTCATTTGATTTCATTGTAAAAAGTATTACACGTTATGGAAAATTATGCATATTCACAAAACTGACAATCACAATAAATGATGTAACAATGTTACCATATAATTCAATTAGTGCAGAGAATTCAATCTGTCAAAACATCCAAATTAGAAAAAAATTAATTCATCTTTTATCTTTTCATGAATGTTTGTTTGTTCAATTTAAAAAAAAAAAAAAAAAAAAAACTAACTCATTTTTATTTTAAACTACTAATTATTCTGATTATAATTATGGTTATTTTTGAATTAAATACCCATATATATTTCCAATTATAGTTGGAGGAGATGGAAATTATTAACGAGCTAAGAGCTATACTATAACAATTTCAACTAAAGCTCTCATATTGTTTCAATTGTTTCTGTAGAGATGGTGGCACTGGTTAGTTTATAGGTCAGTAAAAAAATAATACAAATCTATTAAACTATTGTACTAATTAAATTTACTCTTTAGGCTCCAATTAAAACCAGGTCCCTTATAAACGAAATGCAAAGTTTTATAAAGGTCTAAAGTATTCTCCTAATTATCAAATCTCATTCTAAATTGAAATGATGTTATTATATAATGGTTATGCCTCTTTTTGCAACATTGTCAATAATAATAAGAAAAAGTAGATGTCTTTAATTTTGAAAATTAAACTGATATGTTTAAACATGTGATAAAAAAACACTTTTATATATTCAATAACAATTTTAATACGCTTTTTCTAGTTTTGCTGAACTTTTAACTTTTAGTAACTTTTGGGCTTAAAAACTCGCACATTTTCAATTCTTCTCTTATTTCATTTTTTAAAATTTTAATTAAAAAGTACACAAAATCTCTTCTTTATATTCTAAAGTTGTTTTTCTACAAAATAGAATTATTTTAATAAATTCTTTAGAAAAACAGGAAGAAAAAATTGTACTATTATTCAATTCCATTCATTGGTCTTTAAAATAAAAAATCTTTTCTGGGTAAAAATTGTTTTTATATTCTAAACCATACTTTTAACTTTTATTATTTAAAAGTCATTACAGAAACAGTAAAGATCACCCATTTTAAATGTATACAATAAAATAAATAAATGATATATTTACTGCACAAAAATCAATTTTAATTAAGCATAGTGTTATATGATGTTAAATAAAATAATATATTACAGGAACTTAATTAATAACGTATATAATGTTCCTCAGACTTATAAGATCATAACCTATTTATTAATATTTTTAAATTACATAATCATATTTTTAATTATAATAAAGGTTTATTTACCTGGTAAAAACATCAAATTCAAAATTTGATATGTAATCATTACATGTTAAGTCAATAGTAGACTTCAAAGCCATAGCTTCTAAACCAGAAGTAATAGGATGTACTTCATTTAAAACTTGACGAAAAACTTTCCAAGGTACCAGAGTGCTGAAAAATTAAAGTGATATTAACATAAATTAACATTTTAGCAATTAAAACTACCAAATTATGTTATTTCTAAATTATTATTATTTGAAAGTAATTATATCACTATTTGACTTTAAAGAAACTATGGTAATTCATTAACAAATAATCACAACACAACAGGTGAAAAAAAAATTCAATAAACGAACATAATACAAAGACTATATGAGGTGTGTTGAAAGAGGGGTTGGAAGGAAGAGGGTGAAAAAAAGGAAGGGCAGGCAGAGAGGAAGTCCCCGTTTAAACCAGCAGCTCCAACTTCCTGCTATCTCTCGCCAATTTCCATCCAAACATCCGTCTTTAAAATATAATATGAAAGGTATTATGATCAAATATATTAATAGTAATATCATGGACAAACATCGAATGAAAAATTTAAATAATTAACTATAAGTTAATTAAATAATTAACTATAATTTACATTATTTATTTACAATAATACTATTATATAAATATTCTAATATCGCCATCACCACCATATAGATTTCATTAATGGTCGCTAATGTTTCTATAATAATTTTTAAAAAAACAACACATTGGCTACAGTTTTTCATGGTGATAGTATTACCACTCGACTAGAGATTGCAACCCGAAAATTCGCGGATCCGTCATCATCAAACGTTAACCGGATCCGGTACAAATATTTCGGAATAGGTAACTGGATCCGATGATAACAATTTTTGGCAAAATAGATAGCGCAGTTTAATGAGTTGGCACTTTAAATGAGTTACATTTGGTATGCATGTGTGTTGGGGTCGTTCAACACCAAGTTGCATCACGCCATCGCACACTGGGGCGAAACACCAAATTATTGGACATTGTAGTATTATGGCCAGGCTGTTGGCCGTATGAAAAAAAGGTTAAACGTAGACCCCCATTATTTTTTTACGAGGGGTTGATTTATTTATTCATATTTTAATTTTGATGTACAGGGTGTCCCAGAAGACACATTTTTTTTTTTAATCGGAACCCTATGATTTGACGTCGTAAATTGATTACACACCCTATTTCCAGCAACTTTTAGTTAGGAAACTTTTTTTTTTATAGGAGCAACAGTATAAAAGGATTACGGAGTTTTTGGGAAAACCAAAACCTCCTCCCTTTTCCATATAAGAGGAGTAGTTACTATTCAATTGACAATAAAAAAACATGAACGAAATCCATACAAATTTTTATGCAAAATATTATAATTAGTTACTTTTACTAATTATGTTTGTACGTAATTATGTATTAAATAAAAAATTAAATGTATTACAAAAAACGAACCCGCAGGTAATTATAAATGAATGTAAACTATAAACTTCTAGTAATTGCTGTGGTGGTTCTGGGCGATTTTTGTTATGAATGTTTTAATTAAAAAAAAAATATTTTTCATTAATAAAAACTTTAAGAACCAATAAAACTTCAAGCTGCATAAACTTAAATTATGATAATAAAGTTAAATTATCGGATTCATAAATTTTGGTTCATCAAAATAGTAGTGGTAATTGAATGTAAGGAAAAAAAGATAGCTTAGGTGGAGATTTTGATTTTAAAAAAAACAACAAAAAAACTGATGATGGACAATGATGATAGAAACTATGAAGAACAGCTTAACCAAAAAAGTATGGGAAAATTCGAAATTTCAGATATTGGTCTATGTCCACCGAATGCATAGGCTCGCCCCACTGTGCATCGGTTCAGTTCAGTATCTTTCGTTCGCCTCAATATATGTTTTTGTTTTGTCGGTGCTTCGCCTAAATGTAAGTATAGAGATATTATTTTCATGGATTTACACGAGCTTTAGCATCCTATAAGTTGCTGTAGAGACCGTAAGTTAAAGAGATCGACCCTGTTAACTCCTGAAGCAACCCTAAAATTTGTTTTAGAAAAATTGGTATCTCATGAAAAGTAGTTAAGTACTGAACTATTGAAATCTAGGAAGATTGAGCTACGTTACTGCTCACTTCTTAAATTGCACGTTCTGAGATAGTCCAATTAGTAAATTACGTAACTATATAAAATAAAATATAATTAACCTTGCTTCATTAACTGAGATGGAAATTGCGATTACAATTAATATGAAATTACTAGAGAATGCAAACAAACAAATCTTATATTTATGATAGACACCAGCATCATTTGATTGATCTGTCTAATGAAAAGGCACAGTTATCACAATAATGAGCTTGTATTATACGTATAACTCTTTAAATTATTCTTTATACAATATTTGTTAATTATCAATAACCAATTTTTATTTTGAACAAAAGATCGTAAAAAAAGTATTAATCGCGTTACCACCCAGTCGACTTGTAATGGAAACATAGCCTATGGCCGAAAAGGCCCTTTCAGCTACTACATTTGTCGGTTTTATTACCGTTAAAATTTTACTAGTAACCTGAACTATTAGATTTTAATTTTTTCCTCGATGCCTAATCCTAACATTAAAAATAAAGTTGATTATAATATATGTGTGTTTTGTAAACTTCCTATAACGAGTACAATTATAGTTGAATAACTCACTAACAGTTCAGTTCGACTGAAAATTGAAGATCGTCCTGATTTTTCCGTTCCGAACGGATCGATGAAAAATACAGTCGATCCGGACGGATTGAAAATGACGCCGGATTTCAACCCTACTCTCAACCTCGCAATTCCTCACAGGTTATTTATTTTATTCCCCAAGAGCTACGGGAACGTTCATCACCACGGAGGAGTTTCCTCAATTAGTGAGTGAAACAAACTTCTCGTGGTTCAAAGAGTTCATCCAAGGCTGGAAAACAGCTTTCGCCCAGCCCACTTCAACCTCGGACCTCGGGAAGAAGAAGGCCAGAACAAAGAAGACCATAGGATGTGAAGAAGGTGACCATAGCAATAGAAGATGTCAGCCTCCTGTATCAGTTGTTTAAAGAACTAAAGCCCATTCCCGTTTAGCCAAGGAAGGGATATAAATAGATAAATAGAATTTCATAGAAAAAAAACATCTGGTGAGCACATCACACAACTTCCGCTTACTCATCTTCAACTTGAAATGAATTTTAAGACTTTTGAGACTTGATTTGTAATTCATTTTTCTAAATTCTTAAGCTTTCCAACAGTATATTATTCACGTTAAATTATGTAATTTACGATTAAAATATGTAATTTTGTCCTCATACTAATACATAAAAATATTATATAGATAATAAAACAAATAAATATAATATTAATTATAAAAATTGGTTAATAATTCTGTTAAAATATTCGTAGAACAAATCAGGGCGTTTCAAACATCGATAATATAGTAGGTGACGCGTTTATTATAGTGTTGGGTCGTAAAATAAATTAGTAGGCGTTTTTAAATATAATCCTCTTTGTTTTTATAAAATCATGTTTACTCGGTCAATAATGTTTACATATTCTAAAAAAAGGATTAGTTAAGGTGCTTTTATGCATCAATTTCAGTTGAGATTACTTATTTTCAAGTGATATCTTGCTTGTTCAAAATGTAAGGAAAAAAATTCATTTTCATCATTTAATGAAAATTTTTCAAATATTTCAAAATTTAATGAAAATCTTTATTTCCGAAAAGGAAAATCCACTGCACAGATGGTTAGCAAAATTATCAGTGTGTATGGCGATGTAAACTTCACTGTGCTTTCTCTCTGGCTTAAGAAGCCCGTAAGTGGTTTGCTCGGTTCAGAACCAGAAATTTTGAATTGGAAGATGCTAAGCACTCGTTTCGTCCTTCAATAGTTGATTATCAACAAATTAAGGCAATGAAAAAACTAGAACATTAATTCTGCAAGAAAATGTGTCCAGTTGGAACAATTAAAGGCAGCAGTTGAGCGAAACCATCCAGAAAACTAATAGCAAAGACAGTTTTCCATCATGATAACGCCCGTCCTCAAGTATCTGCAGACCCGGCAGAAATTGTTTGGCATGGATGTGGTCCTCTACCCACCCACATTTACTTGGCTTATCTTTGTTTATTTATTTAACGTCACGTTATGCTGATGTAGCTAATCGGACGATGCCTGTAGCTAACCATCCCTAAAATTTGCCTATCCAGGTTTAATTAGGGTAGGAATCTTTAACGAGTACCTGACATCGCAAAGGCTCGGGACCAACTTTTAACGTCCCCTCCGAGGGACGGCATAACTAAGGAATTTTGTACTCCCATTAAAAAATCCTAGGGCCACCTGCTGGTTTGAACCACGGACCTTGGGCATGGAAGGTTGTTATGCTAGCCAATATGCTACTTGATGGATTATTAAATACGGTTGTAAATTCCATTTAATAATAATTTTAAAACATGAAGAAAAGAATACAGGAAAGAGGATGTAAGAATGTAGTCGAGGATATTCAAATGGAACAATTCAAATGGAATAGCCTGGTAAAAGACCAAAATAGGAGTCTGCTAGAAGATCCTGATAAAATTCTTGCTGCCCTAAGGAAGTTGTTCCGAAAGACCTAATATCTTATGAATGCAGGCGACCCCAGGTTTTTATGAATATCAAGATATTTAATTTACTGAAACAGCTGCGTAAGTGAAAACTAAAAATTTCACATTAGACGCATGTATTTGTTATATTAAGATGATATATAAACAATTCTTTTCTTTTTTTTTGTGTGTGCCACATAGATTTGACGATTTTGTTTCTAAAAAAAAAAAAAACATTTTTTTCTATTAATTCATTTGACGTTGTTTTTAAGAAGCTAATATGGATAATCGAGGCTACGGAGGGAGTCCTGAATTTTGCTTATCCAGGTTTAATCCTTATCCCATAGGAATCTGACGAGTATTAAACGTACAGGCTCAGGACCACCTTTTACTTTCCCTCTGAAGGACGGCATGACAAAGGATATTTTGCTAGCTTTACGTATCCCTAAAGCCATCTGCCGGGTTTGAACCTGCAACCTTGGGCATCGTAAGCAAACCACTACACAACTGTTGAACTCTTTTCCTCCCTCACAAAAAAAAGAAAAAGAAAAAAAAAGGATCTTTGAAGAAAAAATGAATTTAATTCTTTCTTTTTTACGGAGTGGAGCTTTGGGGCTCTACTAAACCATCGAATTCTTCCCGTATCCAATCCCTACAATCCAAAATCCTTCGTAAAATCCTCAATGCTCCTTATTTTGTCACGAACAAACTTATCCATAAAGACCTCAACGTTCCGTATGTTGCTGATTTGGCCCGATCTAGATACCATTCCTTTCATGACAAACTCCATTCCCACCCTAATCCTCTTGTTTCAATACTTTCTTCCTCTTCAATTCCTGACAATCCTCCGAGGCGTCTGAAAAGAAGACCTTCTAGTGTAGAAAAGTTACATGAGTGCTGCCATTGGGTAGTTCTTCTTCAAGTTTGTTTCACGCCATTTAACTTTTGTCACATTTACTTGTACCTTGAAGTACGGTTGTAAATTTCAATAAATGATGTTAAAAAAAAAAAAAATTCTTTCTTTAACTTATATAAACTAGTAACCCATTCCTGCTTCGCACTGGGGAAATTCGAATGTAGTGTCATTTGTTTTAGAAAGCACTGTTTGTCAATACTACTACTCATACTTCAGAAAAGATTTTTTAATGAGCTTGATGACAGAAAATTTAATTCCCCCACAAAAAAAAAAAAAAAAAAAAAATACTTATTTGCAACGTATATTACTTATAAACCGTCAGAAAAGAATGCCCTAAATAATAGTTAAAATCGTGTAAAAATCTGTGTCCTGGTTTAGAAGGAGTTCGCGGAAACGAAGAATCGTGACATCATTTTATACTAAAGATCTAGAGATAGAGAAGGGTCATTTTTTATATAGCGAGTTAAAGCAGTTTATTAGGTATGTATACATGGCATATCGCCTAAATGAGGAGAAATGAACTTATATCCTAAGCTTCAATGGTTATATTAACTTTGTTCACGTATCTATTGGGTTATCTGAGAAATAACGCAGTATTACGTTTTTATAAAGAAAAAAAATTACTATTTACTAATCAAAATAGTTTCAATTACCTTCAATATATTTCTGCCAACGCGTAAGCAGCTTTTCCATACCCTCTGAATAAAATTTACAATTCAGGAAACCCATATTCTAGGTGTTCAGGCAAAAAGTGGTCTTGGTATTAAAACAATAAATAAATAAAATGAATGAGTTAACAAGAAGTACAGAGATTAGGGCGGATGTGGCTATGTCTCATGCTCAAACTCTTTTCGTGAAGTTACACATAATAAATGTGTTTTCACAACAAGTAACAATACTGGAGAGAAATTGACCATTGTAGTTTCTGCAAAAAAGGGGCCACGAATTCCATAACGATATTTTTTGGCGGTACCCTTTCACGCTCAAGGGAAATATTTTTTCCTTCTACAAAAATCGTTATCGATAGTTCAATTGTTATTGAATCGATATTTTTTTTTACTAAATGTCAAAATGAAACGCATGTCCAAGGCGGCAAATGTGTTTCTGAAAGAATAAAAAAAAAAAAAAGAACTGTCAAACTTTATTGCGCCAAAACCAAAACAAGCAATGACCACTTGTGCTTCACAAGTAAACGAAATTGTTTCGTAGAATACCATAACTAACTATTTATTTTACTTTTCTGATAATTTTTTATTATTTTTTTTGCATTACAAAGCAATAAATAAAATACTGATATAATAAACTTAACTTTTCGTTTATTTACTTTTATGGTCCATAGGGAAAAATTTGTCCCATGAAATTATAGGAAACCTACACACCCTACTATGTTTTTCATAATGATGGAGTTTTGTTGACCGTTGAGAAATTAGATGAGGAAGATGGTTGAGGGTGCGGTCATAAATTAAAAACACACATTTAAAATAAGTGTTATTTTAATTATGTGCCGACGTTTCGGCCTACAATGTGGGCCTTCATCAGGGCTAAAAGAAACAAGATAACAACCAATGTAATTATAGACTTAATAATGCGTTAGGTATATAATAATAATATGACAGTAATAAATTATGGGAACATAAATAATATTAAATGTATTATTATCATTTTACATTTAATATTATTTATGTTCCCATAATTTATTACTGTCATATTATTAGTATATACCTAACGCATTATTAAGTCTATAATTACATTGGTTGTTATCTTGTTTCTTTTAGCCCTGATGAAGGCCCACATTGTAGGCCGAAACGTCGGCACATAATTAAAATAACACTTATTTTAAATGTGTGCTTTTAATTTATGACCGCACCCCCAACCATCTTCCTCATCTACTATGTTTTTCTGGTGATTTTCTCTTATTTTACACCCACAATAGCAGAAATATTGTGTTTTATTGGCATATTTAGTTTTGGACATCTTATGGTCCTGTAAGGGTTAATAGGTAAGAAACCAAACTTTCGATTTTTTTTTTTTTGCAAAAAACAATAGCCTAGAGGTATTAATCAACGATCGAAGCATTTCGAAATTTTTTGAATAGCCGTTGAACAGTTACTTATTCTTACTGCCCTCGACTCACGCTCGTTGATATTCCTGACCGTTTGGGACCCTTTTCGGTAAAAATTTAATATAAAATTATTCAAAAATTCAGTATATATTATATTCAGGACAATCCAATACTACATTTGTAAAGAGATATTATTCGCAAAATTTAAAACAATTATATGTTCCTATTAAAAAATGTATCGTGTATATGAAAATTATAATTGTTCAGATAAAAAATATACATGACAAACAGAAAGGAAGCATACTTTACTTTACGCTTTAAATTATTGTTATGGTATAACAGTAATATAACCCTTTACACCTCAGCTTACGATTAAAACCAAATATTACCCACTAAATTGCTTATGTCATTTTAACTTGTTTGTTTAATAATCGTTATAACAGGACCAAAATTGTATAAGAATAATTATAATTGCATCATTCTATAATCAGTTCCATATTTATAAAATATAGAAACTATATATAAATTATTATCTGGAAATGAAAGTGCAAACGCAATGTTAATAAATTGATAATGTTTACAGATACATTCTGATTTCTTCAACATATAGTAATTTTTGTTTGTTTGTCTTTTTTCGTTATAGATGAAGATCTAGTTTCATATAAGAAAGGAAAGAAACGTCTTCTAATAATTCAAAATTTTGGGTCCTAACCTATTGCGTGTTTTTGCATCATGTCTGCTAGATGAACCCGACACCAAGGATGGGTAGACAAGGTTTTTTCGTATCCGGGGAAGACCTAGTTTGATATTAGAAAAGAAAGAAACGTCTTCAAATAACACAAAATTTGGTTCTTAAAGCGTGTTTTTTTAATCATGTCTGACAGATAAACCCGACCCCCTAGAATGGGCCAACTTTTTTTTTGTTTCAAGTTTTAATAAATGAAAAGAAAGAATCGTCTTCAGGTAAAACCATTTTTCGGTTTTGGATGACCACCATTTTTATTCCGACCAGTTTGAGGTGGCAGAAAAAAATAAAAAAATGCTGTTGAACAAGCTGGCTAAAATGTGAAAATTTTCTTCTTATAATACACACTTTTCGGCAAATACCGGCTCTTGGACTAATAGTGTTGTGTGAGATCAAAAATTCAATTTATTTATAATGGTTTATTTTAAACTTTAATGCACCTACTACGTTTTTGGGCTTCTATCGTCATTAGTTTTGGTGACAATCACTCGACATGATATCAATCAAGGATTTGACAAACCTAACGCCAGTAAGCAGTCTTTTGACTCCAATCTATACAGTTTTACTTAAAATATCCATCACATGGTTTGTGGAGTTGTCATATCATAAAATCTTTGAAATTTAAAACTTTTAAGGTTTTTACATCTCCAAAACTCCTTGATAAGGTATATATATCGGCTTTGAGTTTTTTAAAAATATTCTTACAATACAGGATGAAAGACACATTCCGAACTTCAGAATCTATTCACTTAAGTAAAATGACACGTGACCAGATTCCTAGGATGGTCCTATATGAAAATATTTATGGGACAAGGAGAGTGGGAAGGCCTCGGCTTCGACGGATTGATGGAGTGGCAGCGGATGCCAGGTCCATCCTGAACATTGGGAATTGGAGAGCGGTGGCAACGAACAGAGAAGATTGGCAGACCAAGCTGCAGGAGGTCCTCCTAATGCAGACCCAACCTCTATAAAGTTGAACACCAAAAATTGGGAAAAACCTGGTGGCTGAGCGTAACCAAGGCTTAATTACCTCATTGCACTTCCGTTGACCTAGAAACAGTACGAATGTCTATATGAACTGAGTCCAGGACCCTTCATAGGTTGTTGAGTTACAGATTTTTTTTCATTTGTTTATAAATAGATATAGATATACAAACAGACCAAGAGTATTTCCGTTGAAAATTTGGATTCGAAAAATTTCAAGGTCTACTTTTTTTTTTACATATATTTCATATGAATATATGATAGGATGGTAAATGAAAGGGAAACCAAATATTAATAATACTTGTATAAATTTAGGTTAAAGTATTTTTACTAAAATCAAGCATCAATAGAAATAATACAGATCAACATAGGATTTGAAGCTTAAATAAACATATTTAACTAAAACTAAGAAAAAATAAAATACAGGAAGAAATAAGGCTGAAGGTAGATGACCAAATAGGGCCAGGAAAAGTAAGGTGGGGCGGCTAGATGAATGGAGGGGGGTTCATTGATCAAACGTTCCCTCCCCTCCTCAAGCTACGTCACTTCCATTGATCTTCCTCATGCAACCCTCTTTCAATATTTCATCCTTTCTCTTTCGATCTATTAAAAAAAAAACTAATTATAAAACTATCTTTAAATAAAATATACCTAGAAGAGAAATAAGTATACTGGAAACAGAAAGGATTTTGTAACACAAGTCCTGAACATTTGGTTATTTTATTGTTATGTCAATGGGGTACTGATTACAAATGTAAGATAACTTACTTTATTTTCCCCCAAATAGAAAAACAATAAATATCAAACTTTTATATAAAGAGGAAGTTCATTGTCAAAAAATATATAAACAGCAGTAAAGGACGTCGAGGATGGAGCAGTAACTCTGGCTTGGTGGGCATCTCAATCAATAGAAGAACTTCATCCATCAGTTGTTAGTAGAGGCCCAGCTCATCATTGTGCATGATAAATATGACTCAAAATACCCGTCAGGGAAAATGCTAGACCATTACAAACAATCGCGCGCGTTAAAGCATCAATTATTTAAAACAATGAGGGAATGTCTGACAATGTGCTGAGATATAGGTGAAATAAGGGACTCAATCAATTCCAAACCCAGAAAGAGCAGTACAGTTGTTACCTTGTATCAATATTGGAAAGTAATGGTATCACGACCGTCAAGGTTAATGATAGAAACATCAGTGATAAAAACGCTAATGACATACTGAATTCTTTCCTTTAGATGAGCAATATCGTTGACAAGACTAAGAAGTGTATATATATATATATATATATATATATATATATATATATATATATATATATATACACACACGTATATAGAATATAGCACATTGGTCATGGTTATAATGATGTGTGGTTCTGAGACCATAACCCTCAACAGAACTTTTGAAAAAGTTTTTAATAGTAGAGATGAATTTCTGGAGGTCAGGCAGGATCTCTAGGACAGAGCATGCAAACACAGAGATATCCGAGATAACATTAAATAAAGAAGTGAGGAGATACAAGTGGAATTGTCACTTAACAAGCTTTATTTCAAAGTGATAAAAATTTACAATGGAATAGAAGACAGAACGTAGAAAAAAAAGCAAGCAAAGACCCGAATACAATGGGAAGAATTCATCAAAAACAGCACGCACGCACACAAACATATATATATTGGGTTGTCCGAAAAGTTTGTAGAGAAATTCGGACAAAAATTAATGAACAGCTTAAAATGTATTTATTTAATCTACAAAATAGTAACCACCGTTAGCGATTACCCTTTCCCAACGGCTTGGAAAGTCCATTATACCTTTTTTTCAAAAATTACTGTCCTTACTTTTGAAGAACAATACAAGGTCCGTTTTGACGTCATCTTGTGAAGAGTAAGATTTCCCTTGTAGAATATTTACGAGGGAACGGAAAAGATGGAAATTCGAAGGAGCAATGTCAGGAGAGTACGGCGGGTGAGGTAAAACCTCCCATCTGAAGCTTAATAACTTTTGCCAAGTCCTTAAAAAAACATGTGGCCTAGCGTTGTTATGGTGGAATAGCACACCTTTCCGATTTGCCAACTCTGGCCGTTTTTCTTCAATTGCTGCCTTCAATCGATTTAACTGAAAGCCGTAAAAGTCCATATTTATAGTATAGCACTAGTATTTATGTATAGGTCCCTTCTAATCCCACCAAATACTGAGCATCCATCACCTTTCTAGGATGCAAGCCGAATTTTGGTATTGCTAGCGCCGCCTTTCCAGGCAACCCAAAATTTGTTTTTCGACTGGTGCTGATGTAGAGAATCAATTTTTCGTCATCAGTAACAACTCGTTTCAAAAATGGATCCTCTACATTTTTTTTTTCAGCAGAAAATCACAACATGAAATCCTTTCAATAAGGTTCCTTTGACTGAGCTCGCGGGGAACCCAAACGTCGTAACGACAGACGTACCCAGCCTTGTTTAGATGATCAAAAACGGTCGATTTGCAGGCTCTTGACTCCGCAGCTATCTCACGGACAGTGATTCGTGGATAGTTTGTGATGACCGTCATAATATCCTCAATGTCAAGAGTTGAACTCCAGCCAGCCTGTGTTGGTCTTCCAAATTGAAATCTCCTGATCTAAACCGCGAAATCCACTTCTGAGCAGTGCTATCAGCAATTGAATCACTGCCATACACGGTATGAATCTTTCTTGCAGTTTGGGCTGCAAAAGTACGTAGAGATTTTAAAAATAACATTTACCTTTTATTTTATTAACATATATATAAAGACGAAAAACAGGACGAAAAAATATGCGTGGTGTGACGTGATTAACAAACAAGAGGCCCTTAAAAAGTTAAATGTCAAAACTGGTTGTTGATCAGCAAATAGGAAAAACCGTAAAGTTCGTGGAGTGGTTATTCAGTTGACGCTTCAGTTAAAAAAATAAAACATTACTTTTAATTGGTTAAAAGTCTTAAATTGATATTAAAATACTTTTTTGATTTCCTGAAAAGAATGATCTGATTTTAATAGAATAATTCAATCACCCACATTAGAGAGTATTGAGTACAGTAAAATGAATACATCGATACCATGAAAAAATATATAAATACTACACTGCTTAAGTGTATTGTTATGCAATATTTGCACATAAATTTGTCTTCTTAACAACCTGAAGTCGTTTACTTCCTAATAGGCATTCTTAATTATTAAAGAACCTTATCAAAACATGGAACATTTTCCTCACATTGTTTTCTGTGATCTCTTAGATTTTCGACATTCATAACATCTAAACTATTTAAAACGGTAAACGTTAGCAACAACAGGAAATAAGCGTTATGAAATGCAGAAGAGGAAGTTAAAGTTAATAGTACAAAACAAGAAAAAAAATTATTTTTGGTACCTACGCATGCTTATACGAATTATCAGGCTTAGGTTGAAGGTTGAATAATTAAGAAAACGATTGGGAACATCTAGGCATAAAGATGTTAATTGCCATTCAAATCGTAACGACTTAAATAAAGTTATTAATGAATATCGTAAAAAAGAATGTTTCATAGATATTAGCCAAGATAAAAGGTTTGAAAATATTATCAATAGAAACTATTAGACGTAGAGATGTACTTTAGGACTTACAAAATTTTTTTTTAATACATTGGCATGTAATTATTTTCATCATAAAAAGAGCAGTTTTTTCTCCCAAAAAATTCACAAAATAGTAAATATTTTAATTGTTTATTATTTCGGGAAATAAGAAACGAAATTCAGCTTACATAACTCTAAAAGAACATAAAATTCAGCCAATTCTTTTAATTAAAAAAAAAAAGAAGTAAGCATGATATGGTTTCTTGGGTTGGTAGTTTTCACGATTTTCATTCAATATCGAATAAAAAGTGGAACAAAAGTTAAGGTTTGTCTTGAATGAATTGAATTTCCAGAAGGGCAGTTCCTCAAATAATTTATCATCTCTCATAGCTGTTCTTAAGAAAATACCAGATTAATATCGGATTCATCTAAAGTTTGGGTAGAAAGTAAAGAAGCCTATTAAATGCTGAACCAGCTCGTAAAAAGAAAGCTGAAAATTATTTTTAAAATGTATTTATCCCTTAACAAACGTCATTCTGTTGCTGAGAAAACTCTTAGCAAGAAGCTAATTAATTTAATGAAGTAATGAATTATTTAACAATAACTAGAAGCTAATTCTACATACAGTTTAATTATTTTATGTTCTGGAGTCTCGAAGAAGATGCAAATTTTATTTTTAGCAAAGGAAATACCCTTAATAATGACTGCAAAATGAAAAATGTCAAACGAGTTTAAGAAATATAATTAATGGTTGACTGTGTGAGCTGAGCAGGCGTCACAACAATCTTGTATATCAACATAAAAATGTTAAGAACTATTATCAAAGATTTTAAATTGTTGTCATTTACAAATCATTTTTCTTATCCATTCTCATCATCTTAGGTTATCAAAAAAGAAAGATGTATTTAATTTCTAGTTCTATTTGGGTATATAAAAAAAAAAAAAATTACAAAAAAAAATGCGAAGTAGGTAAAGAGGAAAATTGATCTCCAGTTCTCTAAATCTTTCTTGGAGCCTCTCATTCAGAGAGGTGCCTCAACCTAAGGCTGCCAAGCATTTCGATCTTGAGTTAACAGTTTCTAGGAATTCATAGCCTTTACCTTATTTTAGCCTATCCTGCAGATGTGATCTATTCAATGCAATCCTTTCTTTATCAAGGACTTTCTCTGTCTTCAAAAAACTTCTGTGGATTCTGGTAATCATCTGTTCGACATAAAAGATGACAAAACCACCTCAACTATTAGCACTTCAAGGTTTACCAGTGTCCCAACATTCTTTACTCTGTATCTTCTTTTCTTGTTTCCCATTCTCAGGAGCTTCTTCATTTTCGAGTTGTAGCTCTACTACAGTGGCTGAACAGTGAGACTCTCACTGTCATTGATCAGAACTTAAAGTAAGTATAAGGACTTGAAGATTTGTAATTTTCACTTATTTTTCCCTTAATACAGTGTTGCCTGAATGGTAGTATATGCAAATAACTTTCTTTATCTTCTTTCTTTCTTTATTTTTTCTGAGCACTGCTCTGAGACAAGCGTACTCCTGCGCTGTCTCCACAGCTTCTACCTTGCATTGAACAAAAACCTCCTCTTCTTCATGATATAAGGACATCGCTTTACTTTGGTGAAAGTAAATGTTGGTAACCATTTAATGACATGCCCTTTCTTTCCAGCTCATCACTCCCTTTGTACTAAAACACCGCCCTACCCGCAATAGGATTAAGCCAGGTAGGTTGTATCATATAGCTCTCATACTTGTCACTGTATTCCAGAAGACAACACTAATCATGACCTAACTTCACCCATAATTTAGTAATCAAAAGAAAACTGACGTTAGAATAAATTTCATGGCACTTATTAATTCAGTAAATTCATGGTTTGTGGCAAATGATGTCCATGTTTCTTCTCTGAGGCCGAAATCAAAGAATGGCTTCAAGGTCTATAGAATATAGAATATTAAGATTGAAAAAAAAATGTCTTCTTAATAAAAACATTTAGTATTGTATATACACATTAGACGAATTATTAGCTAGTTAGAAAACAACTTAACAATTATTAGCTAGTTAGAAAACAACTAAACATAACTCAAAAAAGTTGGTAGCTGCTGAAGTACGGTGAAGAGGACAGTAATAACAGTAAGGTGTTGGGACAGAAATTTGGGATGCTTCACAAGATGGAATAGATATTGTGTTGCATTATTTCTAAAATCTAAAATAAGGAACAAAGAAATTCAGTCTTGAAGATCATAATAAATAAGGAATATCATTATCACTACCTAGTTTTCTAATAAAAGAAATGGCCTCTTTTTTTAAACCAAATTCTCATTTAACTTTAGTTTTACATTTTTTTTTCTTCTTTTTTTGCTTAAAACTAAGGAAACAACCATGATATAATCAAATATTTGAGAGGACTGACATAAGACACAGAAAAACATTTAATTATCAATTAAATTTTTAATAATAATTGATTATAATATAATTTGTTATAGTCAGAGTTGACAAATGGCTAATGCAGCAGAAGATAAAGATTTGTCTAAAGTAGGCCCCAACTCTTTTTTTAGCTACTTCACTTCAGATAGTTGCATAATTCTTAATTCTCTTTCAAAAGACTGACATTTGCATCAAGTTATGACGATGCTTTAGTTGGTAGTCAAATTAAGTCATAGTTAATAAATATACACTCTCAAAAAAATAAAATAAGAGAGGGTCAATAATTTCAAAATTAAATGTACTTAAAAGTAATGTGCTTCATACTAGGCTTACAACACACACAGATAAACCTCTTTGCAATACTAGGTAATAGGACATATGTAGTTAAAATATGTATTTCCATTTAAAAAACTATTTCAAAAATATTCCCAATCGCAATGATTTTCCTAAAAAAACTATTTCATCTATAAGTGAGAGTAAAAAAATGTTTTGTTTTTTTAAATATATTGTTATTAAACACATTATATTGTTTTGTTTTTTGTTGTTTTTTTCATACCCTCTGGTTTTATTTACACAAAATATGAATACAAATATGATATGAACACATGTCACATTTTGTCCTTCTATTACCCAAAAGTATTCTAAGGAGGAATGCTATATGCGCTGCGTGCACTATTAACCTTTCAAGGGCTTCTATGCCTTTATTTATCAATTATATTGTTGTACAATGAATAGTTATATCACTACTTAAAACTTTTGTATTATTAGGAAGGTGAGTCAGTCTCAATTAAAATAAGAGCTACTCTCTGACACTAGGTGACCTAAAAGCCATGCTACATGACAAATACAGGCAAGTGATAGTACTCTCATAATAGATGAGGAAGAGGGAAAAGCATAATTCTTAATAAAATTTGATAATAACATTAATTATATCTTTTTGAAAAAATCCTTAATATAATTAAATAATCTAAAAAAAAAAAACCAAGTAAATAGTTAACTTATGCCAAACAAACAGCAATAATATACACATTATTAACCCATGTTTTTTAATTTATAAACACCAATTAAAGAAATTAAACATTTTATAATAAAAGTTTTAAAAAATAAATAAATGATTAAGTTATACATGAAATACGTTATTGTATATTTGAAGGAGAATGATAATTCAAAATTGCCGAACTATCATACACCTTATGATTTCACTTGCCTATCGCTAGTCTCTCATGCTGCATAGTCTTAGGACTCCAATAAATAGTACAAAAAAGGATATGGGGGATGAATGCAAAATAATGAGACAGCTCTGCCAAATATTAAATAAAATTGCAAGACAATTAGTGGAAAAATAATAAAAAGTATGTTTAGTTATCAACAATTACAATAATTGTCTAATAAATAGCAGACAGAGCCGCCAACTTGGCCAAACAAGGCAACACATCTGAAAGCACGGTACTGGAAGAACTCAAGGTAGAAGACTGGATCAGAAAATTGAGAAAAAATCTCTTCAAAACCTGGGAAACAACGTGGATATCAGGACAACATAAACTGTTGGATATAAAAAGAGACACCAAAAAATGGACCACGAGCACGTGGATTTCTAGAAATGAGGAAATCATTTTATGCCGGCTCCGTATAGGACATTGTCAGTTTACCCATGGTTACTTACTTATGCACCCACCTGCGAATATTGCGATAATGTTCCAACTATTCAACATCTATTATTAGATTGTCCCCTTTTCGAAACATCAAGAAATAATATTAAACTAACAGGAACCCTAAAAGATATATTAAATGATGATGAAGACAAGGTGAAAAATTTACTGAATTATTTAAAAGAAATCAAGTATTACAATAAAATTTAGAAAAAACACAGTTGCCAATGACCCTGTAGGGTAGAGGCAAATAAAAAAAAAAAAAAAAAAAAAAAAAAAAAAAAAAAAAAAAAAAAAAAAAAAAATTATATATTATGAGATTATATGGGTGAAAAAATACATAAAACTTTTCAAATGCATCTCAATTAGTTTAGAAAGTGTTAGCTATGTGATATGCAAGATATTTAATTATTTTAAGATGGATTTGAAGCAATGTTAAAAAGCTAAAATGTAAAATTTTTAATATATCTAGATTGAGAACACTAAGGGATATTATAAACAATAACAAGACTAGAACAAAAGCTAACAGAGCACGAAATAATACTGACTAATATAAAAAAGTAAAAAAACCTGTCATATTAATGATAAGAGTTGACTAACAAGGATAAAAGGAGCAGGTAACTGTTGATACATTAAAATTAGTCACAAATAACCATTACTATCTCTGAGTCACAAAGCTATCACCATGGTTCAACATTGATTGTACCCTACTTTAAAAATCAGAAAATTAACACAAAATAAGAATATCTAGCAATTGTCCAACATAAATAAGAAATTGTAATTAGTAACTAACTGATAATAAAAATGACTGTGATTAGCATATAACTTGACTACTACACATTGTTCAGATACCACAAAATCTATTGCTTTAAAATTAAATAAATGAGATAATATTAATTCACACATTATTTGAACTACCAATGATAAACATACTGAGCAATAAATGAATAAATTGACATACAAAAAATTTGAACAAATTAACTTCTCATTAATAAAGCTAATCATATAACACAATCCCAATTAATTACATAGTTTCTCCAAGCATAAAGTGATAAGCAGAATGTTCTATAGAAGAAAATAAAAAACTCACCTATTTCCGAAATTGTTCTTCCAGAACTCAGCTGCATCACTCTTGGTTATTCGGAATTGGTCACCAGCAAATGTTCCATTAGGAAAGAGAGCTTTCAGTTCACTAAGCATATGACTAAAAACTAAACTTAATTTAGTTAAGTTTCTCCTATAATGTGAATTTTCATCGAACATTTTTTCTTTGCCTTCCTTAAAGAGCTTAATGGCCTGCTTGCACTTCCTCATGAGGTTGACAATAAAAACATTGAAATGCTCGTTATTATGGAGAGTGACCATTTTATCCTCATATTTAGAATAAATTAAACGCAACCTCTGATAAGTATCAGGCAAAATATCTAAGATAAAAGGAGGTGAATTTTTCAAGTTCATCTTTGGATGCTGACACAATTTAACGACTTTGTCCATCAATTTCCACGTCTTATCCAATGTCTTCTTATCAGTAGTTAATTTAGGAGGGGCCATTGCGTCAGAAAATGCTACATGCAACTTGGAAAATATAGATGAAATGGTTTTTGGCTGTACCGTTTCTTTTCTGTTATTGGCCGCCATAACTGAGAGGCCACAGCACTGATGGGTTATCCCATTTCACTTCTTCATGTGTTCCATTTGAACGACATATTAATAAACAACGTTATAATATGACGAAGATCACACTAATTGCACTATACATTCACAAACTATAAAAAGCGTGTTTTAAACGAAAGATATACATTACGAACAAAAAACTAAACACACCCGACACCTCTGCCATACCTTACACTTCACTAGAATGGAACATCCTCATCCCCACCATGAACCAAATACTAGTACTGCTACCTGCAGGATGTACCGAGAACTAACCAATTTGAAATTATTTAGTCTCTAGATTTCTATAAATATAATATTTGTTTTTATTACCCTTGAAACCTACGATTACAATAAAATAAAAAACGTGGTTGTATATTTTATAATGGGTTTCTTTGCATTAAATCAACATTTTTCAATAGAACAAATTAGGATTCATATGTAAGCTATCATATTTTTAAAAATAACTGTAAACTGCATAAAAAAGTTATGAAAATAAATAATGAACTTTATATTATTAAATACTAGTTTTACTTTGAGTACTTTATTTTGCATTTGCTTAACATTTTATAGACAAAAGATTTATTTTTATTTTTTATATGTATTTGATTATTACCATGTCCTTAATTTTATGATTATTGTGTATTAAAATTCTTGTAAAGCATAGGAGTGTTGTATATCTTATTGATAAGCTGTATTTAATATTCAACTTGTAATAAGATTTTAATGTTCACTTTTTAGGAGCGTAATACTAAGTTAATAGCATACCACAGGAGAATAAAATAACCAATTTATGTGAATCATGGAGTCCATAAATGGTTCCCAACCTAGTTATCAGTTATATACTACAGATGAAATTATGCATAAAGAAAACTTAATTCTTAAAGAGCTTGAAATAAAGTTCTATATAATAAAAATAAATAGCAAAGAAAGAAATATAAATCAATTAATGATTCAATTTTGCTAGTTCAAAATAAATTTTTCATCTTCAGAAATTTTTTTATGCAATATCTACTTCTAATATTTTGTTTAAAATAATCTCCAATTTCTTCAAGTTTTGTTTAAATAAAGACAAAAACTTATTTTCTTTTATCACCATGAATATATTGTTAAAATATACAATATATCATCTCAGTGATTATTTCTTAATTTTATTAGTCAATGAGCTTTTTTCATTTTATTACTATTTACAATCGAAATGAATGCAAAGTTCTTGCTAAATAATTTATTTAATTTAAGAAGATTCTATGGCAATAAAATATAAATGACAATTTATAGTTAAATAAAATGTTAAGAATATTCCTGTAGGAAAAAAAATCGGTATGCTGTGTTATAGCAACTCAATTAAGTTGGGCAGCATCATTTTGTTTGTTTATTTATGAATAAAGTGTATCTCTCTCTAACAAATAAGGCAAAACTATACTATTATTACATCAAGTAGCATATTGAAACAAACTGTACTTCATACAAATATAATAAGTTTTTCTTAATTCTACCAAATATATTTTCACTTTGACTTGTCAAAGTAGTAAGTTTTAAGTTGGTGTTGTAAGTTTAAAGTTCAAAACATTGGGTTTTAATGTGAACATTTATTTTATATTAAATAATCTAACAACTGAAATTATTATCTATGACAATCACTTAGTTTTATCTCATTTTCAGTAATCTTCATTCAACTTCACATGTGCAATAAGATTTTTCTTTCAAATCTATAGGTTTCCACTGGTATTAAAAAAATTCTGGTGCGGGCAACACACGACTTTCACTTACCTCCGTTTTTAGAATCTATCAAAGAATTTTCGAAGAGATAAAAATGAGTGAAACCATTAAATAATTAGTTAAATGGAATTTCTATAGAAACATAAGTTTTATTAAAAAATCTATTATATTGTTATCTAAAATAATCACTTAGTTTTATCGGCTTTTCATCACTCTCTATTAACTTTTAAAAGCTTGGGTATAAGATAATATTTTTTCTAAATTCCTTAGCTATCCAACGGTATATTATACATTTATATTACTGTTCTTAAGTTAAAAAACAAAAAATTGCACTAAAAAAATACTTTTTCAGTTTTTTCCTTTAGTTGGGTATCGAATTTATTCAATTATATATTTACCTGTTTTTCATCAGTAGTAACAAGATAATAAAGTTATTTTTATAGAATCAAAAAAATTAAAGGTACTTTAGAAGAAGAAAATTTAAAATATCGGCATTTAAGCCCCGTCAGACTATTTTAATCATTATGAAACCAACAATGATATTAAAGCCTATTAAATTTTACATCGATATAGCGAGTTTAAACAAAATCGTCGGAACCGTTATTGAAAAAATGTTAAATTTGTCTGTGTAGAGCGTGTGATTCATTTTAAAAGCCAAAGCTTCACAAATATTTTACGTTAAGGTACTTTAAAATTATTTTCTAATGCACCTCGCGGACTCCCTGGACCACTAGTTGGGACCGACTGGTCTAGGAGGTAAGGGCAGTTTTACTCAATGGACAAACAAATAGCTAGTTATCCTTGGCTCTCTGGTGCATAAAGAAGTGATAAAATACACCAACATAGAACTACATAAATAAAATCTGTAAATAACTAAAGCTATTGATAGGGAATAACTATATTTATCACATCAATTATTGATCAACAGGATGCTTACTGATGTGTTTGTTATTGAATGTAATGAATATGCTCCAGAGTCTCTTCAGCATCACTTTTTTTAAAACACAACTCAGACTAGAATAAGGATCACACTAAATTTCAATATATTACTTTAGCATTTCTAGATGACAGTTTCATGAAGCTATTAGAATGAATTTATTAAGAATTTATGATTTGATTGGTTAACATTTTTTTTTTATCATCTAATAATTCTTTACCGGGTGCTAGAGGAAATGAGCATACCCAGAAAGTTGATTCGTCTAGTAAGGATGACCATGCTGGGCTCGAACAGCATAGTTTGCGTCGGAGCTGACATCTCCAAACCTCTTGACAAGAATTGTGGCATGAGACAGGGTGATGCCCTTACATGCCTCTCTTTAATTTGGTGGTCGAGAGAGCAGTTTGTCGATCGGGAATCTAAACAAAGGCCACATTATTCAACTGTACAGTCCAATTATTGGGATACGCAGACGACTTTGATATATCTGTCAGATCTGAGCATGCCCTAAAAGAAGCATTCCTTGCTTTAGAAAAAGAAGCAAAATGTCTCGGCTTGGTCTTTACTGAAGCCAAGACAAAATACTTAATAATAGGAGCAACAGACGCAGAGACAGGATTTTTCGAAGTCCGTACAGGTTTGAGAGAGTACAAAGTTTTGTTTATCTTGGCTCGGAAATAAACTCTCAAAATGACCTATCCCAGGAGATCAACCGAAGAATAGCTGTAGTCAATCCGACCTATTTCGGGCTAGCAAAATTCTTTAAAAGTAGGCCCTCTCAAACAAGACCAAGATAGGTTTATATAAGACTCTGGTTCGTCTCATTCTTACATACGGATCAGAGGCCTGGGCCTTCATCAGAAACAGTGAAAACATGCTTCACTTGTTTGAGAGAAAAATATTAAGAAGAATTTTTGGCCCGGTTCAAGAGGGAGATACCTGGAAAAGGAGGAAGAACCAGGAACTTTCAAGGTTGTATAACAATCCCGATATAATGAAGTTGATTAAAATTAGAAGACTCTGATGGGCAGGTCACGTGGCGAGGATGAAGGAGAGTGAGATTTCCAAGAAGACCTTGTTCAAGGAGCTTCACGGCAAACGAAGAGGGGGCAGGCCAAATGTAAGATAGGCTGACTCCGTCGCAGCGGATGCACGTGTCCTCCTGGGCATTAAGAGCTGGAGAGCTGCAACAGCAGACAGAGACAAATGGCGGAAACTTTTGGAGGAGGCCTTGACTTGGTGACGGGTTGTTGCGCCAAATATGTATGTATATAATAATTCAATAATGCAATACCAAATATTATAATCACATACTTGGTTTAATTAATCAAATAAGAAGTACTTTTAATTAATAAACATTTGGGCAATTCAATAATACCAATCAATAGAACAGTAAAGCCATGGAGCTCATTCAGTCACTCAAGCTGCAGAGAGGAAGTTGTCCTAGCTAGGTTGAGGATAGGCCACACTAACCTGACACATACACATCCTATCACCAGACAGCCACCCCCAAAGTGCCAACAATGTAACAACCCGCTTAATGTCAGACACATATTAGAGGAATGCTCTTTATACTAATCATATTTAAACAGATTAGAAATAAGACCTGATACAGCTACCTTATTGAGCAATGACAAAATTAATATAACATTATTGCTAAACTTTCTTAAAGCTCAGCAGCTACTAAATAAAATATAGGGATACTGTACACAAAAATAGTAAAATAATCGTGTGAGACTAACCATATTTAAAAAAAAAATTAATTTCTTATTTTATTTTATTTATTTGTTTTATTTTTCGAGTTTAAATAGAAGTTAAATAAAATAAACAAATGAAATAAATGCGTTGATGACTCTCGGGTTTTACGCCTCAAAATAAATTAATTAATAAGTATTTATAATTAAATATAAATTAATTTTAATTTATGTTGATGCTTTATTCTAATTAGTTGAAACTAATTATGTAGTTAATAAAATAAAACATTTCTCTATGGGCTGATCATAGGACATGAGCTAACCTGTTTAATTTATCAACAGCTAAAATTTTTTTTCAAAAATGTTCTAAACTCCAACCTGGTATTAGGAAAAGCCAAGTTTATAATAACAAAATTTTTGTAAAGAATTCAATCAATCCTTAGTTTGATTTGGCTCTTAGGCCAATAGATATTTCATAAAGTTCAAAATAAAATGAAAACTTAAAGTTACTCAACACACACATTTCTTCAATACAATTTCCGCATTGATATGTGATGATGATTTAATTATTTTTAGGTACTATCACTCATATTTTTTTTTTAATGACTTGTTTTGTCATTCTACTAATACATTGTTTACAATTCAATAGATTTGTTAAAATAAAAATATTAATACTATAATTGTGTTAGAAAGACGTAAACTATACTGAAAAATATTTATTCTAATAGATAACAAAAATTGCATTGTTTTGTAAACAACATAAACTCGAAAAAAAAAATTAAGAAACATTAAATATACCTAAATACCAATATAACACAATAAAACAATTTCCAATACAATGGTAATTTTTACAACATGCTAACATAAACTGAAAAATAAATAAGTAATTCTAAGAACAAAAATGAATTTTGAAAGACCATTATTACTTGTTCAATTATTATTGTTCACTTTTTATTTACCTATGTCATTTCATAACCATCTAGTTAAAATTTATTAGTACACCAACAAATCATGTTCAAAAGTTCTAGAAGATGGCTATTAATTATTATTATACTTTTAGAAAATATTTTAAATTTAGATTCTAATTTCTCAAACAAGAAATTTAAACTAAAATTTTGGGATTAATAAATATTAAGCTAAGGCTAAGTTGATTTAAAAAAATCCATTCATTTTAAATATGAATGGAAAACTAAATAAATAGAATTTAATATTTTTAGAAATACAATAAATCAACAAAGTTCATAGGCCAATTGGAGTAGACTAAGATCAGACAGATAACCTTTTGAAAAAAAATAAAGATACAAACAATCAAATAGAATCTATTTATTCAATGGAAATAGTGGAGTTCTCAGAAGAAACTTGGCATTACTTCAAGAAAAATTTTGATTTTATTGAAAGCACTTCACAAGTAAGTTTTTCATTACTTAATTATCAGAAACATTTAAAAACTAAGAAAATTAATGGTAACATTACACAGCTATAATTTTCACAATAAATGAAATACTCCTCATTTATGACTACCTTTTTTTTTTAATATATAAATGAGAATACAACCATTAATCACAATTTAAGTACAATTTTGTTACTTTTTATAACTATTTTAATTAAAAACCTCCCTAATATGGATTACTTCTACTGTGGATTTCCTTGGCTATTATCAACATGACAAAACTGGTGAATGCATAAAATGTACCAGGAACTGATGCAAGTAGTCTATAACGTTCTTCTGTAAAATAAAATTAATATGTGAACATCAATAAATATAGCAATATGATAAAGTAATAAAATCAGTTATATGAAGAAACTATTATTAATTAGTGAACATCAATAAATATAGCAATATGATAAAGTAATAAAATCAGTTATATGAAGAAACTATTATTAATTAGTGAACATCAATAAATATAGCAATATGATAAAGTAATAAAATCAGTTATATGAAGAAACTATTATTATTTATTCATTATAGGTGGAATAGTCAGGAATCAGTCATTTTTTTTAAAGTTATAGACCATTTGATGGTTTTCCTCAGTCTATTATTAATTCAGTTTATATATATATTTTTTTTTTAAATTATATATTTCTGAAAACATAATTAATCAGAATTAAAACAAGAGAATCTTTTTTTTTTTTTTTTACTAAGGAAGTATTGCAAATATTTTAAGTATTACAATAAGAAGTATTAAAATTAAAGCCAAAATCTAAACTATCTTTGTGAAAGTAAACTATCTAACTTCAGACCTGGCCTATGAAGATGCTCTGATAGAAACATGTTTAGGTACAGTGTCTGTATTTTAAGGCTATGACTACTTTTCATCCAGTAACTGTTTTGTTTTGAATCATCAGCTAAAAAGTACAGTCCGATAAGTTGTTTTATACCTGACCCTTAGTGGAACAATAATAACAACAATTTAGACTTAGGTCTTAAAAAAAATCTGGACGGGCGCAACACACAACTTTCACTTACCTAATAAAATGAAATGAAAAGTAATTTTATTATGGGACAAGTAGTCACTCAGGAATGACAAGAAAAGTTTTAGAACAACGTAAACATGTGCAAAATGCATGGTATAAAGAGGCGCGCGCTCCTGGTAAGCTGATTTTGGTGAAAAAGGTTCTGCATTATCTCGGGTGTATAGTTGTCTTAAATATGAAATTTCAGTTTCATAGGACTTTTAGTTTTTGCACTGGACTTACCACATACTCACACACACACAGACACAGACATTTTTGGGGGACTTGGTCATTTGGATTCAGAGGACCCTAAAACGTGTATTTATGTTGAAAAATAATTAAAAAATTTTCACGATCACAATACTTTTCCTTACTATATATTCCATAATGTGGTAAGTGAAAGTAATAAGTAAATAAATCTTTTTTTTTTTAAAAGTAGGGATCTTTGACCTTTCAGTCCAAAAAAGTGGGCCATTTTCAGCAATGGTTAACATCAAATATGTTGAATATGTGGTCCATGGTCCAAGGTGAACAATATGGTTAGAAAGAACCCTTTAAAAAAAGTGTTAACAATCTGTTTATATCATTTCAAATTTATTGCTAAAGTTATTATACCTTGTCTTACTACTGTCATCACAAATCAAATTTTTCCAAAAATATCAAATCAAGGATTTTAGAGAAATGTATTCAGTGTAGGAAGAAGTGCACTAAATAAGAATCAAAAAACATTCTACAGCCTTCTTCACTTCTATAATAAAATGTATTGTGTATTATGATTTATTTGTAACATAGCTAAAATAATAAGTATTCTGGTGAGGTCAAAAACAGTGAGTCAATATTTTAGAACTAATTAATTAAAATAATCAATGAAATCTTTCCTCTCAATTTGAAAATAATTTTTAAATTAACTTTTGGCTGGATGTTCTCAATATTCATGTCAAGCATTCAAAAAAAAAAAAAAAAAAAAATTCTGGTGCACAAAACACATGACTTTCACTTACCTCTGTTTTAAAAAATTTTTAAATACCCATAAAGATAAAATAAGTTTAATAAATTAATTAAATTGATTTTTAATAGAAACACGTGTTTCATTAAATAATCTATTATATTATTATCTAAAATACTCAGTTAATTTTATTCGTTTTTTCATCACTCTCCATTAAATTTAACTATTTTGTGTATAAGATAATATTTTTAGCTTTCCGATGGTATATTATATATACATATATATATATATATATATATATATATATATATATATATATATATATAATATGGTTCTTATCTTAAAAAACAAACAAAAATTACATGCAGTAACATCTCAGACATAGACACTCGTAAAATATGAAATTTCAGTTTTATACAACTTATCGTTTTGGCGCTAGACTTACCACATACACACACACACACTTAAGGTACTTTAAAATTATTTTCTAATGCACCTCGCGGACTCCCTGGACCACTAGTTGGGACCGACTGGTCTAGGAGGTAAGGGCAGTTTTACTCAATGGACAAACAAATAGCTAGTTATCCTTGGCTCTCTGGTGCATAAAGAAGTGATAAAATACACCAACATAGAACTACATAAATAAAATCTGTAAATAACTAAAGCTATTGATAGGGAATAACTATATTATATATATATATATATAATATGGTTCTTATCTTAAAAAACAAACAAAAATTACATGCAGTAACATCTCAGACATAGACACTCGTAAAATATGAAATTTCAGTTTTATACAACTTATCGTTTTGGCGCTAGACTTACCACATACACACACACACACACACACACATGGACCTTCTTGCGGGACTTGGTCATTTGGACTTAGGGGACCCTTAAAAGTGTATTTCCATTGAAAACTGATATTGAAAATTTGTATGATCGCAATACTTTCCCTTAATATATATCTCATATATGGGTAAATGAAAGTAAATTTATGGTTCAAAAGCACCAGGCTTTCAATATTTATTTTTATAAACTGTTTCTGATCAATCCTCAACTAACTATTATAGATTTTGCTTTTTTCAATCAAATTCATAATTTTTTCAGTCAAATCCATAATTTTTTCAATCAATTTAATAATTTTCTCTATCACATTCATAATTTTTTCAATCAATTTCATAATTTCTTGAACCAAAGTGATTCAGTTAGTTTACTGAGGTTTTCTTATCATATCAAACTAAACTAAGTCTTTTTATTGAATCCTGTTGTTATTTATTCATTTAACATTACTTTATGTAACTGCAGCTGATCCAACGTTACGATAGTCCTAAATTTAGCCAATCCAGGTTTAATAAGGATAAGGATCTTTAATATGTTTCAGACATCGCATATTACGTTTCCCTCTGCCCATCCTCTCACCACCTGCCTCTCTGCCCCACCCAAGGACGGTATAACCGAAGATTTTTTATGCCCTCAAAATAATCTTAGGGCCATCTGCCAGGTATTAAATCAGGTGTATTAAATCCTTAATCACTTATTATATAAATCTATCAAATGTTACCTGTAGTGCAATGGCTAGCATAAAAATCTTATGTGCCAAATGATGCAGGTTCAAACACGGCAGATGGCTATTGGATATATTAAAAAAAATAAATAAATAAATTCATAATTCAATGCCATTATTTACATCATTTTTGACGGACGAAACAAGTAAGGATGTTTTAGTTCCCAATGTCCCTGATATACCTTTTTAGATATTAATAAGATTTTTTTTAATATCTGAAAATATATAAGCAGATTAGATAGGGATAGAAAAATACATTCAGGAGATGTGTTCATTAGAGACAACCACAACAATAAATGCTACAGTAACAAAGAAAAAAATAATTCAAATTTGATCAGTACATTAAATTACATGAATATGAAAAAAAAATGCACATAAGAGGGACTATAAATTAACAAAGGACAGACAGAAAATATGTTACAATAAAAATCTATTGGGGAAAGATGATCTGTTTTAATTAGATAATTACTTAGTCAATATCTATTGACACTTCTTTATTGTTTTTTCAATGTTGTAGTTACTGGTATATTTTTAATTCTCTTACTATCCAATCAATGAAGAACCAGGAACTCTCAAGGTTGTATAACAGTCCTGATATAATAAAGAGGATTAAAATTGGAAGACTCCGATGGGCGGGTCACGTGGCGAGGATGAAGGAGAGTGAGATTCCCAAGAAGACATAGGTCGAGGAGCTTCACAGCAAACGAAGAGAAGGTAGGCCAAATGTGAGGTGGGCTGACTCCATCGCAGCCGATGCATGTGTTCTCCTGGGTGTTAGGAGCTGGAGAGCTGCAGCAGCAGACAGAGCCAACTGGCGGAAACTTTTGGAGGAGGCCTTGACCCAGTAAAGGGTTGTTGCACCAAATATGTATGTATTACTATTCAAAGTTTTTTTTTAAGAACATTTGATTTATTCTCAAATAAAATTTGGTTAATTCAGAACAGCTGAAATGAATGTAATAGTTTTTGGAGAGGTGATACCTGGCACAGAATGTACAACAGGAGCAGAACAATGTCGAGCCGCACACTTCAGGACAGATCAGCAAAAGCCATCCAACATGTCAATGAATCACACCCACCCTATATTCATGATTAGGAACCTTCAGATTTGTATTTCATTTTGATCCACAAAATACTCTTTTTTTTGTTTCTCACACCACAATATTTCCTCAAGAATCTAAGACTAATATTGTTTCAGTCCAAACTGGATCATAAGGTAGGCTTACAGAAACTTAGGAATTAATGTGTTTTCACCCAAACCCATGACAAAAAACAGATCCAATTCTGTTGGGATTCGAATTCCAAAATAATATGATATTGCATGCATCAAATATTGAAGAGTATATTCGTATGTCAAGATCTTTATCTTTACAAAGATTAAGATTAATGTGTTTTTAAAACATTTTTCCTTTTCTACATTTTAAAAGTAGTCCACAGTCTTCCAGCTCGAGATAGTTACCCACTGAATAATTGTTTTTATGGATAACACTGATAAACAATAGAAATAACTTTTGTTTAAAAACAAAATTTCAAGTTATTCTTAACAGTACCCTTCATTGTAGATTAAAAAACCTGATAACAAAATTAAAGCTGTAAAATTGCAAGCCAGGTACATGCTCATCCCTCACACAAAAACCATATATGTTAGATAAAATTATCAATATGATTCTAGGTTATACATAATAGTTATAGGGGGGTTATACTTATAATAGTTATAGGGGAAAATCAATCTAATTATACACTACATATAAATATTCTTTTTTTTTTTTTTTTTATCTTCCTTAATTAACAATTTCAAGACAGGAGTAAATATATTTAATACAAATAAAATATAGCATTTTAAAATGGCAATATCTTTTTTTTTTTTTTTTTTTTTTTTTAGATTATATTATTCTTTTCCTTGTTTACCTGTAATAGGAACAGTTCTTTTTTGAGTAGCCCAACCAAGACTCCTTTCAACTGCCATTTTCCATTTGGTGTACCTCAGATTACGTTCTGAAATCCACAAATGAAAAGAAATGTAAATAATATAGTCAATGGAGAGTGGGTACTTCCTGAATTTCATACGTCGCCTGACTTCACTTGGCTTAAATATCTAGTGCATCAACAGAAGAATCATGCATTTAATTGGAATATAAACAATACATAAAATTATTTAAACATTTTCATTTATTACAAAAAAGTAAAGTTTTTTATATTTTCTCAAAAGAAACAATAATCTGATAGTTAGGTATATTTTTTCATCTAAATGATGGTTAATTAGATACTATAAAATATATTAACAGTTCCTAAATGGTGGCTTGATAATTTAAAGGACAACCTCATGATAATGAGAGTAATGGGCTGGAGAAATAAGTCACAATTAGTTTTCAAGACTTAATTGGTTAATTTCAACTGACACAACTATAGCCAAACTAACATGGTATATTTTATATAATATGCATGTAACTTTACACATGCTATATCAATAGTGGTAGCTTACTTAGAACAAATAATGTGTTTTTATTTTCACATGATGAATTTATTTGTCAAACTATATTATTATTATGATTACATATTTTTTTTTTTTTTTTTTTTTTTTATTCAATAATCCTAAAACCAATTCTTATTCATGGCGTGTGTTTCAAATATTTATGTATAATATATGTATTCTAATTATCTATAATCATAGTAAGCTAAAATATGAATGTAAACAATATAATATGTTGAGCAAGGACTGACGAGTTACGGTTTATGAAGAGCAGTGCGATACATTTGGACAGCACTGTTTTAAATAAAGCATTTCTCTCTTATCTTTAAAAAATTAAGAATGGTCATAAATGATTAACATATTACCTTTATTATATTGGATATAATTAGTTGACTGTTGAGAATTACTAGAAGGAATTAGTCTGAGTGGCAGACAGTGAATGAAACAATTTAAGTAGTTTCAATTTAACCATTTATTTTCTGCCAACGTTTCAATCCCTATTGTGGGTCATCATTAGGGCATATTGTAGGTGAATGGAAACTCAGTTTCCATCCACTGAGAAACTCAGTTTCCATTCGCCTACAATACGCCCTGATGATGACCCAGAATGGGGGTTGAAAAGTTTGCAAAAAATAAATGGTTGAAACTACTTAATTGTGTCATTCACTGACCGCCACCCGGACTAATTCCTTCAAGTAATATTACCTTCATTGTTTGTAACTGGATTGAATGTAGTGCTATTCCTAATAACAATAGCTCTTTCTGGTTCTTTGTCCCAAACTTCTATACCTTCTGCCCATCCAGCAGCCATTGCTGCCCCTAATGTAGTTACATCACTTGCATGAGGTGCTCGAACTACAAATGTAAATGGTACTTAGTAAACTTGTTTTTTATCTATAAAGCCAGCCAATAGCATTTTTGAATAATATAAATACAAATTAACCTATTTGAAGTTTAATCTGTAAATGACTAAATGAAAATATTTTTATAATGCACTAATAGTTGGTCATGGACTAAATTTAGGAAATACTGGCAGAATTTGTATACTGGTACAGTTTAAACAAAATGCACAATAAAGATTCACTGTTTAATACCAGCTGGTTTTTCAGTTTCCTTAATAGGCCTTCTTCAGGGTAATAAACAAGATATTAACAGGTATAATAATCTTATATATACAATACAAATAAAAATAAATCATGAAGCACAAACAAGTAAATATAAATTAAATTTAAATGTAGAATTAACATAAAAGTGACACTAATGACAGAACCATGATATTTAGTCACTGATTTGCTTTAAGAAGGTTACTCTTATTTTTAAATTATGCAAATACTCTTATGTTTGGTTTTCAACTAATTTTTATTTAATTTAGTTATATTTCATCTTTCAATATTGATAAATATGAAATACTCAAATTTATTTTTTATTAAAATTAGATTTTTGCTAAGCTCAGAGCAAGTAATATTTCATCTTCAAAAGAGAAGATTAATAAAATTGATTTGATTATGATATTTAATTTCAGAAAATATAGTCTTACCAACAGGTATTCCACATAGATCAGCTTGCAGTTGCATTAATAAACTGTTCGCTGTCATCCTGCCATCAACACGAAGTTTAGTGAGAGGCAAATTGCAGTCTTTTTTCATGGCTTCCAGAATATCTCTCGTCTGGAAACAAACAGCCTCCAGTGCAGCTCTGATAATATGACCTTTGTTGTGAACTGTGTAAGACCACATAATATTCTAAAAACAAAAAATATATATATAGAAGAGTAAATAAATAAAAAATATACTGTGAATTTTGACACCCAGTATTAATACATTATTTACTGGTATGTAAAATTAAATAGTCCATAGTATACTGAGTTTTAAAAAATAAATAAAAAAAACCAACAACAGTATTCTACTTGTGGTATTTTTTCGTAATGTTAACAGGGGTCAATATAATTTAAGACACATATAAAAAGATACGTATTTATTACAATAAATAATATTTTATTTATAGGAATAAAATGAAAATTATTTTATGTACAAACCCTCTTGCATCTTTCCTCCAATAGGGAGCATAGAGACCATTAAAAGCAGGAACAAAATATACATCTCCGGTAGTCATGACTTCCTCTGCAAGTGATTCAGTTTCTGAGACATCTGATAACAAATTTAGATTATCTCTCAGAAATCGTATAGCTGCACCTGCAACAGCAACTGATCCTTCTAATGCATAAACAGCAGGGGCGTTCCCAAGTTTGTAGCTCAAAGTAGTAACTAGACCATGAGAAGAAAACACCCGCTGAAAATAAAGGACATAACTCAAGCTGATTCGAGAATAAAAAAAATCCACTTATGTAAATTAAAATTCAGATCAGAGTTTCAATCAACACAAATAACTATCAACTGGTTATGTCATAATTGTAATATACACCCAAAGCTATCATATTATATAGTTACAAAATAACATTTAAGCTTGTAAAGAAGAAATAATTTTAAAAAGACAACCTGTCAATAAAAACTGAATAAAGTTTCTCAGGAAAAGCTGTTTCTTTGAATTGGGTTAGGATTGTGTTTTTGTAATGTAATATTATGAGTGATTTTATAAATTCATAAGTGGAATAAATACATTAAGATTATTTCCTTCTGATATAATTTATGCCTCGGACAAAAAAAAAAAAAAAAAACTATTGGTGGTATTTGTGAATAAAAAAAAGAAAGTAGCATTATCTATTCTATCCTTAAATGAAAGTTTTATTAAATAGACTAGCTGTGAACCGCAGCTTTGCTAGCGAATATTGCATTTCGTATTAATTTATGTGCGTTTATAGTAGCTATAATAAATAATAAGAGTAGCTATAATAAATATCAACTATCAGCTACTCTTTGTTATTATTTAAAGCCCGATCTAGACTTCTTCCTGTCAAATTTACAATTTCAATGACTTGTAAGTTGAAGATTTTCAAACCCAGCCTTATTGCACATCTATACACTAAGATGAACCTCCAGGAAAAATTTTAGCTTCACAACCATAGTCATTTTTTAGATACTGCGATGACCAGAAAATTGATTGATATATTTTATAAACATAGACATACAGCTAATAAAAGTCCTAAATATGATTAAAATAATAGTTCCGATTATTATACTCGAATAATTCAAAAGAAATAATAATTATTATAATTAATTTAAATTTATAAATGCATATGCATCAAGGTAATAACGATTAAAGTTAAAAATGACTCTTGAAATAAAACATGACTTATATAATAATATAGATTGATATAAATATAGTCTCCGCAACCTTCTTTACTCCCTAGTGGCCTCATCTCTCTTCGAACCAAATATTTTGCCTGTAGTACCTTATTTTCGAAAATTTTAGCCGTTGCTCGTCCTTCAAAGTAAGCGGCCAAGTTTCACATCCGCAAAGGACCGTCGGAAGAATAATAGTTTTATAACTTCTAACCTTTAAGTTTTTAGACAGAAGCCGCGAGCTAAGTAATTTCGCAACTGAATAATAACACGCATTTCCCGCCTATAACCGGGACTTTATTTTCTCCTGGACTTAGTTTTTCTTGTTATCATTGAACCTAAATACTTAAATTTCTCTACGTGTTCAAAAGTATGCCCTGATATATCAATATCACTAAGATCGCCACCGTCTCTGCTACTAATCATATATTTTTTCTTATCGGTATTTATTTCGAGTCCTATTTTTTTTACCGGTTTTTATTTTATTAGTTTCCGTGTCTCCCCTTAACAGTACCAAATCATCGGCGTTTCCCAGAACCGGAATTTTACCAACCAGATTTAATCCTTTCTAGGTACACGTCACCTTTTCTTTGACATGTTCTAAAGCGATTTAGTCTACATCAATTTTTGTTATTATGATCGCTATTAAGAAGTTTTTAAAAGAATATATTTGAAAGAACTTCCTCGTAAATGACATTTTTAGTTTTATTTTCATGTGGCAGAAGAACAGAACTGTTTTTCTCTGCAACCCGATCTTGGCGTAAATCAATTCCTACGTGTTTAAATGTTTAGCCCTGTGATTTATTAATTGTTACAGCAAAAGATAAATTATGGGGAAATTGAATTATTTTAAAAATAAAAAGTAAATCATTTGGAATCATTGGGATGCGAGGTTTTTTTTCCCTAATTTTTTCCAGATTTTCCACTGATTCTTCACTCCTATTGGTCGCAGCGTGATGTTATATAGCCTATAGCCTTCCTCGATAAATGGACTATCCAACACAAAAAGATTTTTTTTATTTCGAACCAGTAGTTTCTGAGATTAGCGCGTTCAAATACACAAACAAACAAACAAACTCTTCAGCTTTATAATATTAGTATAGATAAATAACAACAAAGTAACTAAAAACATTTCTAATAAAGGCTTACATTGGGACCTGTGTTATAGATAAGGAAACAACCACTCCTGTAAGTATTCTTAGCCATACCTTCAGATGTACAGTTTTGGCCAAGAAGAGCAGATTGCTGGTTTCCAAGAATCTAAATAAATAAATATCAACATAAATAAAAGATATGAACTGTAAAGGGGATATTGGTGGTATAATAGGATTATTTATTTAGATTACCCCAGAAATAGGTATTCCTCTGAGAGGTTCTTCAACTATTGTACCAACTATTTCTGATGAACTGCAGATTTTCGGGAGTGTTTCCATTGGTATATTAAAAATTCTAAAATAAAAAATAAATAAATTATAAATATAAATGTAACACCTCAAGAGTGCCCTTCACAAAATTAAACAGTTAATTAAATTATAAGCTATTAACAATTATTTAATATTAAATAGTAGACCATGTAATAAAAAAAAATAAAGAAAAACAAAAAAATTGTTTTCTCCTGAACAGCTCAACCGATTTTTATGGAAAAAAATATATATATGTAATAGATTTTACAAAACAGTATCAAAAAATATTTTAAAAAGTTTTATTCACAAAAATTTGATATTGAAAGAATAAATAATTTTTAATGTTCGTAAAGAATGGAATAGTTTCACTGGTAGATTATTACTATAACTATTACTTCTTGAGAGTGAATAAACTAGAACTGATCATACATTAGAAAAGATCAAAGGATAGATTCAATATCATTCAGTGGGTATTTGAATTCCAAATATCATAAATGACTTATTCATTTTGAAGGGAGACCAGAGGTATGAGATAATTATATATAAATTAAGTTTAACACAATAATAATGTTTAATTTAAGGTTTAGCATTGTTCAAAAATCTACATTTTAGCAATCAAATTAACACTAAAAAATATAAATATATATATTTTATAATCTTGATTTCAGGACTCTATCTCATCTTCCTCAAAGAGAGTGGTCTAATTATAAGGTAGAAAGCCACAAATTTTAAAGATAAATTTCAAAGATAGATCAGATATAAAGAAAGAGATAAATTTTATTGATAAAGTGATGCTGCCTAACTTAATTGGGTTGCTTTTACACAGCATACTAAGTTGTCCTCACAGGATTATTTTTAATATTACAAACAGCCTAGCGGAAAAAGCACGTGAAATCTGCCCCCCGGTATATCAAAACAAATGTTGTTATCCAAGGAAAAAAAATATTACATCCAACGGAAGATATTTATAATAACAGGTATAACACATAACACACTCCCCGTCAAAAGTATTGCAACACCCATAATTCTCAAGATTTTCTTGGTTTTGATCTTAATCCAGACTTTGTTTATATATATATATATATATAGTAATATTATTTATTAAATGAGAGATATTAGGGATTAGATATATCATTTTTATTCACTGTTTACCAACAAACGATGGGATTTTGTTTCATTCATTACAAATTACCTTTCAGTCCATGTTTATCTTTTGTTTGCCTCAAGTCTGTTCTCTCTTTTCTCTTAAGATTTTGGAGAAGGCCTGGAGAACGGTGTAGTCAGTGCTGTTTTGGAGGGGGTTCTATCATGTTCTGTGGTGGCATATCTTGGGAAGCTAAAGACAACTGTATTGGAGGGGTGGGACAATATGCCCCAAGATTTTCTTCAAAATCTGTTTACACGTATGCTAAGACGGGTGTAAGCAGTCATTCAAGCCAGAGGAGGAAATATATCTTTTAAAATGTAAATTAAAAATTGAAATTGTAATTTAAAAGTTAAAATTATAAAAAAGTAAGTTTTTTAAGTTCTTACAAAAATATTTGTTTTAAAATAATTTTTTAAAATCCCTAACATATTTTTTTTCATGAAAATTGGTTGAGCTGTTCAGGAGAAAACATATTTATTTGTTTTTTCTTTCTCCCTAAATAACTTTCCTCCGATAAGGATTATGGGTCTAAAAAATTGCAAAAAGTTGTTTCTTATAAGTTTGAATCAATGGTTTATATTTGTTTCTGATATACTTGGGAGCAGATTTCAAGTGCTTATTCCACTAGACCCTTTTAATATATAATAACAAAACATTAATCTTTTTTTTTTCTTGTTTATTCTTTTTCTCATTTTATTCTTTTTTTTTTTTTTTTTCCTTTTATTATAGTATCATGAAATGACAACCTATATAAAATAAACTATACTAGCAACTATATAAAATACTAGTTTAATATTAAATCTCTAGCATCCAAAAACAATAGTGGAAATGCTGAAATAAATTATCTGATTGTTGTTACAACATTAAAATTTTACAAAATTATGATATAATAACAACTGTTGGTTCATTATAATTTATGATGAGGGTACAGATAATATTTTTAAAAAGCAAAACAAATATATTAAGTTCATTAACATTCAAGATAAGTTATACTTGCAGAGAGTGGAATCCCATTTCAGACTGTCAATATTCATTAACATAGTTCTAGATGCGTTAGTGACATCAGTAACATGAACTCCACCGTTCCGACCACCTGTGAGATTCTGAAAATCAGTAAAAATACAGTAAAATATCAGGAATACAACTGAGATTTAAAATAAAAAGAACATAAAGATTAAAAATTAACTAAATCACACTCGACCATAACCTTAATGACAGAGCGCCATCACGAAGCTTGAGTTGTGAGCATGAGTCATGATCAAGAAACTTCCTTAAGGCTTGCCTACAACTATTTCTGAGGCAAACTTGGTGAGTGAATCTTGAAGCTTTTGATATACTAACTAAAATTAAAATATACTACTTCTCTTATCTAGAATCTCTTGGTTTATAATACATTTCCTTACTTCCCTGTTTTCTAAACTTATTACTTACTTAATATAATCGTTTATAGAATATACAGTAGCTCACAGTGAAAATGATACACCATACAAATTTCACAAAATGTTCATTTATTATGTACAAAAATATATTTTTTTGAAAAAGGTTCTCCCTAAAATATTACACATTTTATCTAGAAAAAAATAAATATCTCTCTTGAACAATAATTAATAATGCCTGAGCATAAAAATAACAAAATGTAATTCCAGACCTCACAGTGAAAATGATACACTTTAATAAAATTCAATTTAAAAGTAATTTTATATAACTTTAATATCTTGTTGGAAGTTCTTTGTTATTAATTACTTCTCTTAAGCGGTTTGGGATGGATTCCACGTGTTTTTGGGTAAAATCTTTGCTAATTTTCTCCCATTCTTCCAAGAGTGCCTTTTTTAGATTTTCTTTGTTTGTAATATTATGTTTTCGAATTTCTGTCTCCAATTTTGCCCACAAATGTTCAATGACAGTTAAATCTGGTGACTGCGCAGGTGTCTTTATAAGTTTGGGACAGTTAAATGTAAGCCATTCTTTCACTATCAACGAAGAATGCTTGGGGTAATTATCTTGGTAAAAAGTAAAAATATCTTTTAATCCAAGTTTTTCAGCACTTACCTTCAGATTTTGCCTTAATATGTCCCCATATCAATGTTTATCCATTATACCTTCTATGAAATGCAGATTTCCCACACCAGAAGCTGCCATGCATCCCCACACCATCACATTCCCACCTCCATGTTTCACAGTCTTTCAAGAGATTTTGCTTGGAAAATGCTTCCCCATGTTTTCTCCAAACGTATCCACGTCCATCCGACCCAAAAATGTTAAATTTGCTTTCATCAGCAAAAATAAACTTTTTCCAAAAGTCACAATCTTTGGAAATGTGCTCATTTGCATATTTTAGCCGGTCTTTCTGATATTTTTTACTAATGAACGACTTTTTCCTAGCAACTCTACCATGAAAATTGTGTTTCCGTAGGATGCGACGCTCAGTTTCCGCACTAACAATCTTCTTTAAATAATATTCCACTTAAATTGCAATTTTTGGTGCACTCATTCTTGGTTTTTTTTTCTTACATATCTCAGAATCCACCTTTCGTCAGCATCGGAAAGTATCTTTTTGGGACTTTTCCTCTTCTTATTAAAAGCCTATTTTCCCTTTTATATCTTTCTACAATGTGTTGTACTGTTGCATGACTTTTCTGAAAAAGTTCGCCAATTTCTCGATTTGATTTTCCTCTGTTGAACTGTTGTATAATGAGTTCTCTTTCTCTTACCGTTGTGTGCCGACCCATTATAATAAAACAAAAACAATCACAAAATAATATAATAAAATTGTCTTAGATACTGATAGCGCAGAAGACACTGAAAGCCTGGATAGAACTAAAACAGATTAAAAACAATGAGTGGTGTATCATTTTCACTGTGAGATAGGTCAAAGCTTGTATTCCTCATATGTAGCTTTATTTAATCCATTGCCAATGTTAGAGAGCTGGGCAAGTTAATCTGTAATGAAGAACGTATTCTCATTCCATATTCACTTATAGCTCATATAAAAATAAGCGCAATAACTTATTTTTGACATATTTATAGAAATATAGTAGGTGTATCCTTTTCAATGTGAGCTACTGTATATTAACTTAGTATTTAACATTATAATAAAAAGTTATAATTTACTGACACATGTTAATATCTATGACATTAAGTTTATCTGTAAGAAAAAGCCTCAGTCCTAAGAGAATACATCATTCCAAAAATATAGTTTAGCCAGTCACAACAGCCGTTTAATTGTTTAAAATTTATGTTTTATTGATATGAAATTTATTGATTTATTGATATAAAATGAATTGATATAAAATTTATATAATTATTGATTAAGTATAAATGAAGACCAAAATTTAATTTTTTTTCTCATTCCTCGGTCATTTTGAAACTAGCTGTTGGTTTCGTAATTGACATAATAACTCCTTTTTAAAAAACTAATAATTTATTGGAAAATTACCCAAATTATCCATGAATCAACAGTGCCAAACAGACATCTTTGTTCTTGAATCGCTTTTCTTACGTAAGGTACATGATCGATTAACCACCTAATTTTTAAAGCACTCCAATATGTAGAAACTGGAAGACCACAAAGTGGGATCAAGTGATCCTTGTCTTGATCTGGAAGTTTTGCCAAAATTTGATCAACAGTAGAATCAGTTCTAATGTCACTCCACACTGTAACATATTAAGACAGTTCAATAATGACTGATTATTTTTCATCCAAGTTTTTAATGATTATAAAAGTTAAAATAACAATATAATGCTATTATATAATAAATATTATGATATCCCTAATACTATAATAAGTATACAATAAAATGAATGGAATCCAATCAATTCATTGAGGTGATGTAAAGAAATTGAAAGATTATGTTGAAGAAATCAATATATAGTTTGGAGGGTTTGAACCAGTAGCTTACTTTATCAGCAAATAATGTAAGCTGTACCATATGGAACTATGGGACAAAGTATTTATCGGAAGATAAGCAAACATAGTAAAACCTTGAAATAGCTATGCTTATTGCACTATGAACAGGTCTTAGTCTGGTTGGTTAGCTGAGAGGGATTTGAGAAATGGATAGAGCAGCCATCCTTGTTAATTATTCCTATACAATTACTAAAACATACGAACAAGTTGCAAAAAAAACACCTACTATTAGAAAAAAAATCATGTGAAAGTTGAAAAAATTGTAATATATATATATATAATATATATATATATATATATATATATATATATATATATATATTTTTTTTTTTTTTTTTTTTTTTTTTTTTCCAAGAACAGGACCAATCAAAACATCATGCCGCTTCTCTCTTCTTTTCAAAACTCCTTCACCCTTTCTGACTGCCTCGCCCTTCTTTCCTTAGCCCATTCTTTTCCAATGGAATTCCTCCTTTCCTCCGCAGGAATCACCCGTTTAGAAATTTATGTTTGCAAAACTCCCGACCTAAGCAGTTCCTCCGCAGTAATCGCCAATTTAGAATTTTTTTGTATGTAAAGCTCCCAATCTAACCATTCCTCCTCTGTGATAGTTAATCTTATTTCCACTTTCTTGCAAAATGTACATCAATATCATAAAAATATTTGTTTACAGACACTGGAGGATAGCCCGAGAGGCAAAATCGTTGTAAATTATGAAATAAAATGAATTTCTGTTGCAATTGGCCAAAAAATATATCTCACAATTATTAAACCAAAAGAAAAATTAAGATTATGATGGAAAAAAGAAAATCATGTTTTTTTCCTTTTCTAACACTTTTTGTATTGCATTATCTGTATTTTTATTTGAAAGCAATAACATTTTATATTTCGTTGATATTAATTATACTAGAATATAAAGCAACCACTTAAATAAATTCTGATTTGAATAAGAACAATAAATTAGAACTTTAGCACATGGCAAAGTGCTAAAAGAACATTTTATCATGCTCTATTAGAATAAAAATAAACTGGAATCTATAAAATGAAAAAAAAAAAAAAAAAAAGAGAAGGATGCATTTTAATATTTCAGGGTCAGATGGTTACTAAAAAAAAAAATGTATAAAAGATTATGTCACTAGTGTGAAAATTTAATTGTCTATCAAATTATTCAATGTACGTAATTATAAGTCAATTTAGGGATTTAAAAAAATATTTTCAAGGCAAAATGACCAACCCAACAGCAGTTTCCACATTATCAGCACATTATCCAAAGCCTCTAAATTATCATAAAAAAAGATGACGGTTAGTGTTTAGTAGGTTTCATTTGGTTCGATACACTACAGTTTCTTAAATCCTGGAGAAACCATCAATGCCGAATCATATTTTAACCAAATTAATGCAATACATCGGAAATTGGCAATAATTAGCCATATTTGGCCAATTGGAAGAGGCAACTTTTGTTTCATGACAATGCCAGCCGACATATCTGATTACAAAAAATTAGAGCTCCGATTTGAAACTGCCACATCCATGTCTTACTCTCTGGACCTCTTGCCTACGGTTTATAATTTTTTTTTAGACACCTGAACCACTAATGTGACAAAAACTTAATGTATAAAGGGAATTAGGACTGGTTTTTTATCAGTTCTAAACATGGGAAATTCTATTCTGCAAGAATGTAAAAGTTGTCAAAACATTTGGCAGAAATGAATTGATAGTAATGGAAACTATTTTGATTAAATAGAACAGTTCTAAATCTTTCTTTTTTCTTTTATACCAAAATCCTGCGTTATCCTCCTGACAACCCAATATTTCCTGCAAGGAGGATCGATGGAATGTTATTTTATTCTTTTTATCCACCTATTTCCAGACACTAAATCTTGACCCCTTGCCAACTGAAGAGGCATTCTTGGTACCATAAGTATAGAAATTAAGGCCATCATCATGTCTATCCCATCTTAATATCCTAGGCTTCTAACTGATGAGATTACACCTACAGGAATGAAACCTTCATTAGTATAAGTTCAGAATACTGAGCAGTTAGCTTTTCTTACTCATAAATAGAGTTGTTCAATTATACATAGTTTTTTTTTTAATTACTACGATTGTATAACAATCTGTTAGTTTTATTTTTCTTAACCAAGAATACCCTTAGGGCCCCACTGTGTTTGACACTGAAACGATAAAAGGACTTAAATTTAAAATACTTATTGTAAGTACTCTAGCCCACCATAATAAAAGGGATTGACTTCAGTGGCAGATCCTTAATAATACAAAACAAAACTTGAAAAAATCTTAACATTTAAAAATATTATATGTTTCATTTGATAATACTAAGCTGATTTTTATTTTTAGATAACTTATATTTACAAACAAAAAGTAAACCCAATTTTACAACTTATATTTTAATAACAAATTCAATTTTGAATTAATAACAAAAATCATTTTTGCGATTGCGAGACTTCTAATTTTGAACGATTCAACACCAATTCATATAAAAGGTTCATTTAGGAAGGTCATATAAAAAAAATAAAATAAAATAAAAAAGAAATATTTAATCAAATAATTCAAAGTTCTCCTCATGAGACACATGCACTAGTGGAATTTCTGTTTCTACCTGGTACCTTGTAAGACTTCTGGCAAATATTTTATTTTGAAGTTCTTCAGCTATCCTTGACATTCCTGTTCTCCACGTCATACAAAAAATTCACATGGTACCATATCAGCTGAAAAAGTTGGTATGGTATTTCATGTTTCATTGCCATATTGGTCCAAATTCAATTGGAATACTAACTATGTAACTACACACAACCAGCCAGAGTGTGCTCACAATACCTGACAGAGAGAAGAGATACACTGTCCCCTCTAGTCTGAATTTGGTGAGTTTTAGGGCATTTGAGAATGTCATTTTGAAGTTTTCATTGACGGTCTGGTCTGTAGAGACAAATTCTAGAGAAGAAATGTTCTAATTAAAAACAAAGTTCACAATTGTTTGATGTTAAATTCCATGGGTTTTCTTTTCCTTAGGTCCTGAACTTATCTATATTCTCTGTTTTGGGAATTGTACTCTACATCAAATCCAATGAGTAAAGACTTATCTTCTATGATGTTCCTGTCGAGAAAGTCACAATTCCTTTTAAACTTCCAAGCATCAATCAAAGCAAAAAGAAACAGCTAAAGAACATCAAATACAATGGTGCAACCATAGATCCTGCAAGTTAATTGTGTCTCAAGGGAAGAACTTTGAAGATGACAATACTGAATTATGGTATTACATAATTTAAAGATTTGTTTTTGCGACATTTATATAAACTTCTAGGACTAATCTCATTTACAGTGAAAATAGAAACCTAAAACCTAAGAGCCAACTAACCTAAAGCATTGTACAAAGGTTCACCAGTCAATGAATCCCAAACGATAGTAGTCTCTCTTTGATTTGTAACACCGATAGCCACTATATTGGCAGAACTATATCCAAGAGTAGGCAGGTCACCAACAACTTTTCTAAAAAAATATAAAGTCCCATCATTATTACAGTATTAAACGCCAAGGATATTTTTATGACAATACATAGTTAATAAATATTTCCAAAATCGTAAAAGTTAATTTTTAATAAGCAACCCTAATTGGTAAAAAAAATAAATAAAAATATCTAACCAAAATGGACATTTCTATGATAGGTAGATTAAGGAGATATTTAATTTAATTAGCATTAATAAACGAATAAGCATGTTACTATATTTTAGTGTTTATAGATTGAAATAAACAAGATAAATACTTAAATGAAATACAGTAATTTTAATAGAAATACTGTATAAATATAGTATTATATTTAATTAATTAATATATTCCTAAAAAGAACTTCCAAAGCTATAAAATTTACATATATAAATAATACATAAATAATCCCATAAGCAATTATTTCATTCATAAAATCTTAATTCGACAAGACCATCATTCTACAATTAAACTTATTTAGCTAGGATAACAGAACAACAATTTAGTGATTTAAAGAATCTGGAAGTTTTAGATTTCCAGTACAAAACCTTAAAATAAATACACCAATGTAAGTTTCAAAAATCTGGTGTAGGCAACACACAACTTTAACTTACCTTGGCTGTTAATATCAATCAAATAACTATTAAATAAGCTTAAAGTTGAAAACAATTTTAAAGAATAATTTTTCGAATAAGAATGTTAGAATAGAATAGAATAGAAAAAAAATTTTATTCTGGGACTAGGTCCTATAAGAATAACAGTATGTAAAATTTCATGTTATGTTGGATTAAATAATATAACTATATAAAATTGTAATATAAATAATCGTTAATTAGTTTATACTCTATTTGGCAACATTACATTACCTTTTACAATTATGTACATGAGACAATATTTTTCTAAAATCTTGAGCTTTCCAACAGTATACACTAGCAATAAAAAAATCGGCGCACCTAGATTTTTATTAATAAATGTATCTTAACGAAAGCATAACGTGTCGGATCATCTATTTTTCATTTCTTATATAAAATTAACACATTTCACTTGATTGTTATGTTCATAATCCTCCGTAGTAAAAAATAAACAGATAAGCGTTCATAAGCAAGACTGCATCAGTAGATAATGGAATAGGTAATAACTATTAAGTAGCATCTATTTTTCATTTCTTATCTAAATTAACACGTTTCACTTCAATGTTATGTTAATAATCCTCCGTAGTAAAAAATAAACAGATAAGCATTCATAAGCAAGACTGCATCAGTAGATAATGGGATAGGTAATAAATATTCAGTAGATAATAAATGTTTAGTATCAGCAGACCAAGTATCGCTAATCCCACTAAAGGTCTTCAATACTAGTTATTTAATTCAAAATAATTTATTAGAATTAGAATAAACTAGAAAAATTATAACTATATAAAATAAAATAAATAATATCACCTTATGCATTCAGTGATGATGTTAAGCATTTCCAACGGATCTTGTTCAGCCCATCCTTCCTGAGGAGTACGCATCCCAATATCTATTTGATGCTTAAGCACTTCATCATGTGTTTTAGGGTCAAACACCTAGTTACAAATAAAAATATTAAACAATGATTAAAACATTAGTTGATAAATTTATTAAGTTTTTTTTTATCAATGTAAATATATATGGGTCAATCCATTTGAAATTGTCGAGACCTTTCCGCTTGAAATTTTTGATTTTCATGATTTTTTTACCGGTTTTACTCTATTCTTCCCTGAGTAAAAAACCGTAAATAAAATATTTTTCTGACCAATACTTTTAGCGTTGCAGTCGTTTTAAGTCAGTTTGGCGGCTAAATACATATGTTGGGGAAATTTTTCTAATTCTTGTAATTTTGTAGATATCAAGTCAAAACAAAATCAAACAATAAGGTTACCATCAAATTAATCAAAGGTTACCATTATTAAACAATAAGTACATGCTTTGAATTTTTTGTCCTTACAACTCATTAACTAAATAGTGAAGGAAGTGGTTAAAAAAATTCTTGAAAACAAATAACATATTATATTTCGGACACAAACTGGGTCTCAGCCACTAAATTTTTTCCTATAGTACTTATCATACCGAGGTATAATATGTGCAAGTTTATCAGTTTTATTAAAGTCCCTTTCAGGATATCCCGCTTTTAATTTTACTGAACTTGGCAATGACGTGTCTATGAAATATTATATTAAAAAAAAAGGATAATCCTTGTTCGATCCAAATTCCTACATCAAATCGTGCAATGATAAGACAGCACAATAACAAAAAATCAGCAGAAAAAACCTTTCTAACCTTCCTTGTTATAGTGTGCAAAAAGTTTCGGTTTATGTAAATTTTCGTGAATTGTTTTAACCATTTTTATGCTACTTAGGTAATATGTTGTAAGGATCAAAATAATATAAAATAATCACCATTCTAATTTTTTTATTTTTTTGCTCTTAAATATGCAAAATTGCCATAGTTAATATTTTTTAAAGAAAACGTCATTTTAACAGCAAAGCGAATATTATAACTCCGGAACCAGCTTAGTCTCTATAACCAAATTTATATCACTCAAACTTATCATATAGATGTTTTTAGGTAATTTGTATAAGTTCCATAATTTTCCACACAGTCCCTTTTGAGATATTTCTGTGTAAACATTGCGAAAAACAAATTTTCGCCAATTTTGAAAATTCATATACAAAAAAGGACAATGTTTTCAAGATCAAAATTTTACAGCAAGTAGGGCTATGACTAAGCTATATAAGAAAAAACAATTAAGGGTGAGTCTCTTTTCTTTTATATACTTTTATCTCGCCTAAAGTCTCGTTTTTTATTCATTTTTGAGAATTTTTTAAACCACTTTCTTCACTATTTAGCTAATGAGCAGTAGGGGGGAAAATATACAAAGCATGTCCTACCTTATTGTTAGATTTTGTTTTGATTTGATATATACAAAATTACAAGAATTAAAAATATTTTTCTAACATATTTATTTAGCCGCATAGCTGACTTAAAACGGCTGTAACACTCAAAGTATTGGCCAGAGAAATATTTATTTTACAATTTATATTCTGGAAAGAATAACTGACAAAAAAAAAAAAAAAAAATCATGAAAATCAAAATTGTTGAGCAGCAAAATAATAAAAATTGGATGATTTGGAATGGATTGACCCATATTATCATCAAATTCTTTCATACATTATATTTACACATTTCTTACTATTAAAAATAATGAGAGGCGGTTAACTATTTCAAGTAAACAAATTTAAAGGTAGAATAATTTACCAGTATTTAAGCCCTTTTTGACAACTTCAATAAGGATAAAATCTACATTATATAAAAGACAATTGAATTATACATCTGTGTAATGAATTTAATAATAGTCATTAAAATAACAAAAATATGTAAAAATCTTGAAATGAAGTGATATTTGATTTTGGTGAAAAAGTTGCTATAACACCAATGGCATATACCTTTATTAAATGAGTGCAATTTTAGTTTTGTATTACTTTTCATCTTTGCACAAGAGATTTCAAAACTTTCACAACAGTTTCCACTATTATAAATAGAGTAAGAAAAAAAATATATATAATCCCTCTACCTCTACAACCTGAACATGAAGGGTCTTGGATTTAGTACGATCAGCACAGTTATAGAGATTCGTACTGTTTCACAGCCAACAGCCGTGCTAGGAGGTGATTGGGCCTAGATAACGATACAGGTTCTCTTTCCCTCTCAATTTTTGGATATCCACTTTACAGAGACTGGGTATGCCCCAGGAGAGTCCATATACCCAATAGTTGCTCCATGGCTGAAGTTACAAAATAAATAATTTTCTTGAAAGTTGGGGTTCAAACCCGGTATCCGGAGAACAGTAATCTTGTGCTCTAACAACAAAACCCACTATTCCCTACTATAAATAGTTAAGTAAAAGTAAAACATTAATGAACCATTTTTAAAACAATTAGAAAAACCTACTCAGACCTAGAAGTATACTTGTTAGTTCCTGCATAGTAGTCCTCCCATAATTGAGGTAATGATTAACATTACAATAAGGTTAAATATCTTAATGAAATGAAAGTTTAATAAAAAACATATATGTACATGATCTTTTTAAAAACATCATATAGCCACATCATACATATATAATTTCATAAATTAATGAAATAACTTAAAAGAGACTTACTGCAAATTTTATTGTTCTTGTTCCTTCATCAATAACTCCAACCAATGGATTATCAGTTTTATCACCTGAGCCTGACATCTTTCAATAATTCCTAGAATCATTAAAAGAAAAAGAATGAACATTTAATTATTTTTAATAATGCACCAGACTTCAGTACATCAAAGGCTCAACAAACTTTAATTATTTACACTAAGTAACAAATTAATTCTTATAGATTTAATATCAAATCAACTAAATAAATGTGTAAGTCAGTGATAAACTATTGAAATAACATTAATGAGAAAGCTAAAAGAGTTTCAGATCACAATATATTGCTGGTTGGAGATAGAGAATAATCTTTATCTGAATCATTTCTCAAATATTGATAATAAAGCACTTCCTAATAGTACCTTTATTTTAATAACTGGTTCGGTAATTAGCCTGAAACAGGAATATTTCCGGCAGAAATAATATATATATATGATGATGATGTTTATTTATAATGTTCGAATACAACTACTAAAAAGTGAACCAAAAAACCTTAAATGAATGATTTCTTCTTTAAAGGAAAGTTAACCATATTATGAGAATACGTGAAGCGACCTATGATTTCTTCCTAATTTCTCTGTAATCACAAAAAAAACAAAACAACAACTTGCTGATGACTAATGGGAACAATAAGAATAAGAAAGTGGGAGGGGATAGTGGACATTAATCCTAGTATCACTGATTGATTAGATTATACTTATCTTTAACAAATAAAAAAAAAAAGGAATAGTTCAATCCTTCAACATGAAATGTTTATGATTATAACTAGTTAAACACAAGTTTTGTACATAATAAATATTTAAAAACAAAAAATATAACTATAGTTTAATTTGTCATATCAATGTTCTTGTTATTGGTTAGGGTTTTGAGGCATAAAATCATATCAATGTTAAATAATAATATAAAATATAAATTCATTAAGAATATTATTTAAAGATATAATGTCATGGGAGAAAAATGAAAATAAAATATTCATTTATACCATGAAATACAGAATTGTGAAAGATATGAAAAGTAATTTAAATATAGATAAAGTAATTAGAAAAATAAACCATCATTAATACTTAAATAAGCTGATGCATTTTAAATTGTTAAACTTTCACTGGAGAAACTTTTTTTTGTGCGACAGACCTTGTGATCCTTGGCCTATATTATGATAATCAAGTCTCCTAACGATTCACAATGTATCTTTTAGGATAGTGTCATCACTACTTAATCCTATTTTTGTCAGTCCCAACCAGTTGGCTGACGGGCACCTCATACCCAGGGAGGAAGCTGTGAGTCCCTCTATTTAACTACATGCTTGAAAAACTCTCAGATGGGACTGGTGTTGGATCTCACAGGTTTTAGCTTGGTGGTAGGCAAGTACACTTAGCCACACAGCCGAAGGCTTCTTAAAAAAAAATTACTTTTAGTGAATCAACAAGTAACTATTTTGTGTCACAGATTAGTTGTTCTTCATAACTCTTCAAAATACCAAAATGGTAGCTCTCCTTCAGAAAATTTATAGGATGTATATCCCTGAGAATATGTGGATGAATGAGGATATGTGGAAACATCTGAAGAACCAAGTCACAAAATAACTATATGAGTTCGTTAATTATGAGGCCGATTTGCAAAAGAAATTCTTGGATATTTTTTTAAAAACACTTTATTTATTCCAGTATTGCGACGTTTCAGCCTCTAGGGCCATTTTTATAAAGTGTTTTTAAAAAAATATCCAAGAATTTCTTTTGCAAATCGGCCTCATAATTAACGAACAAATATTAGAACAAAAGAAAAATGACGACAATGATGAGAAATAACTATATGAGTATTCTGGCCGAGGAATGACATAAAATTCTTATGCCAATGACATGAAATTTAACTAATTCATTACCAAAGCGTCTTCAATTAGTGCCTAAAAGTCTCAAGTTTCCCACATAGTATTAATGAGGATTTAACTGTAAATTTATAAAAGAAATCATTTAAATTAATATGAAATTAATACATTGTATGGCTACATATGACTCACTCTTTTGGGTTGATTTTTTAAAAATAATTTCTTTATACTTTAATGCACTGATCATTACATTAAGGCCCGGTTGCACCGACCGTGTTTAACTTTAACTTTACTAATCTGGATAAGTAAATCACGGGTTAGCAGAAATTCCATTGCACCAATCATAATTAGCCCTATGTTAAGTGATGGTGTTAAGTTAATTCACCTTCCTACCTCGATTATCCGATGTCAATGTTACCTTTCTACTGTTACTTTAGCTTTCAAACATTGTTTGTGTCAGTTTCAGTTTGTTTTTTTCTGAATATTTTCGTGATATTTATCCTAATACACCGAAGAAAAATGAACACAATCTCTTCAGATGAATACTCAACATCAGATAAAGATATAATACAATTGGTAAATATACTTTCTAGGAACAAGCTTTACAAAGTAAGTAGGAATCCATTTGAAATTTACGATGATGTGGAATTCATAAGAAGGTACAGATTTCGAAAAGAAACAGTGCTAAATATGATTGACAATTTTAATATTAATGATTTTGAATCATATCCTACAAACAGGAACATCCATAACACCTTCAAACCAGTTACTCTTTGAAACATTGTTTGTGTCAGTTTTAGTTTGTTTTTTTCTGAATATTTTCGTAACATTTATCCCAATACACCAAGAAAAAATGAACACAATCTCTTCAGATAAATATTCAACATCAGATGAAGATGTAATGCAACTGATATATATACTTCCTAGGAACAAGCTTTACAAAGTAAGGAGGAATCCCTTTGAAATTTAGGATGATGTGGAATTCATAAGAAGGTATAGATTTCAAAAAGAAACAGTGCTAAATATGATTAACATTTTTAATATTAATGATTTTGCATCATATTCTACTTAACCTCAAGAGGTATTATGCTACTAGTAGTTACCAGCAGGTTCTTAGCGACATCATTAATATTGATAAATCTACAGTTTATAGAATTATTCCACGCATAACAGCATTGATAGCCAGGAAGTCAAGTGATTTAATTAAAATGTTTTCTTTGAGTAATTGGTGCGATTGACTGCACTCATATTAAAATCCAGTCTCTAAGTGGAGCTAATACAAAACTATTTTGAAATAGAAAAGGGTGGTTTTCATTAAATATACAAGTAGTGTGCGATGGGAACTTGAAAATCCTGACTCTGTGCATGACAGTTGGATTTTCAATTAAAGTGCATTAAGAGTGAGATTTGAGTCAAGAGAATTTGGAGATTTTTGGCTTCTAGGAGATAGTAGTTATGGCTGCAAAACATATTTACTGACACCAATTTTAAACCCAACAAATGCTGCTGAAGAAAAATCAATTGTCACACAAAAATCAAACAATCATTGAGAGAGCGTTCAGTTTTATGGAAAGAAGATTTCCTTGCCTTGCCAATGGAATTCGAATGGATCCAAAAAAAGCCCTAAATATTATTGTAGCTGTAGCTGTCCTCCACAATATTGCAATAGAAACCCAGGACATCTACAACGTACCAGAACCAGAAGATTACTTTCCTGATGTTGTTTCACCATCAGAAATTATATGTGAAAGTGATATAGCTTTTCACAGAGCACTTGTCGACACAAATTTTTCAAGATGAAAGGAAATGACATAATTTTGTATAAATTGCAATCTGTGTTATTAAATCAATTAACCTTTCCCTCTTTTTTTGTCAAGTGGTAATTTATTTGTTTATATTTATCAATAAAGTCTGATTTTTGTATTTTATTTACATATTTTTTTCCCTCTAATTCAGTAAATTTATTAATAATAAAAATAGGTTAATTGGAAGAATGAAAAATGATAATAAATAATTTGTAGGTTTCTAAATCTTCCAGAAACAGTTTATTACAATTAACTTTAAAACGAGCCAACATTTCGAGGGCCTTCCCCATCATCAGGACTCACTAAATACATCAAAAAATTATCAATTAACATTATAAAATAACTTTTTAAATATTAACTAAAAACATTACCAAAAATATGCATAACAATGTTACAAAAAAATTATATTTACCCAAAATTCATTTGAAATTTAAAAAATTATCCATTTTTGATTAAAATTTTGTCAAAAATTAATGTCATAAAATTGGTTTGTTTTTTAAATTAACACTAAGGAAAAAATACCCATTTAACTGACATATTCTTTGGCCCCAGATGAATTAGGGTCATACTATTTACTGTAGTAAGTATACACTGATTTATTATTAAATATAGGTCACTAAGGTAAGGTTTACAAATTTTAATTTCCTAATTGTAGCAAGAACTGCTTGTGAGAGGTGTTTTCAATCTGTTTTATAATTTATGGTATCTTTTATATTTTTGTTTATATATAGATTCGATTGTTTTTCTATATCCAATATTGTAGGTTTTTCAAAATCAAAATTGTGATTAAGCTGAAGACTGTGTTGTGCAAATGCTGTAGTGCTTATATTTTTACAATTATTGCTGTGTTGTTTGACTCTAGTTGTGATCTTTTTAGAGGTTTCTCCTATGTATATCTTATCACAATCTATACAATTTATTTTATAAATAACATTCAGTTTTTTGTGTGGTAAAATCTTTAATGTTTGATAAATGATTACTTAGTTTATTATGGTTATATAGTCCTAATTTTGTCTGTGGTGAATTAAATTCAACAAGTGTTCTCTTAATTTCTTTGTATAGATGAGGTATAAATTGCATTTTTTGATAATGGTATATATTTCTATTTCTTCCACTTATCATGTCTATATTTATCGCATTATTGATATTACCTATAATTGTTTTTTTATTATTTTCATTCTGGTAAAGATCTGTTATAGTTTTTTGTTTAGGTTTTACTATTTATTGTTCATATTGTCATCAATTTTTGGTTTATTATTGATCAATTTATTGTTATTAACGTTAAGGTTTTTTGTCCTGGGTTCATTTTTAATTTCATTGTACTTGATTTAATTTATTATTTTTTTCTAATACATCTAATAACATTTTATATACTATAGTTTTTATTCCATTTAGATACTCATTGTCTGTCTGGTTTCACAATACAATCCAGCTTTCTTGATATTCAATAGATCTTAAAATGTTTCATTATTAATTCTCAACGGTCAACTAATTATATCCATTATTGTATTAATATATATTAATCGGCAGAGTAAAACAATCATTTCAATATAACCTAACTGTCTCTGTCTAGAGGGTTTGGAGTTGTTAAATACGTCACGAATATGATGACGTCCTGCGCTAACCCATGTTAACTAACTCGAATTAAAAATTTGTTGGTGCAAATGGACAAAAACTTTAATCATGATTAGTTTTTAACCCGGGTTAGTTAACAGCAAAAGTTAACTTTAACACAGGCTGTTGGTGCAACCGGGCCTAAGTGATATCACTTTTTTAATATGTTGTTTTTATTTGTCTAACAGTTGTACAGGTACAATGATTCTAACTTTATGTTGTGAGGATTTGATATTTTTTTCTAATAAAGTAGATATATATATATTAATACAATATTTAAAATATAAAATGTAGAACCATGAAATAACCATCGTGAAACATTATTACTCCTCACTCAAATGCAACAAAATTAACTTGTCCATAAAAATAGTCAGCTCTAATTTCATTGAATTGAAATCTAAGAATTTTGTTTAGGACTAAGGCTTCTTAAAATACAAACAATCACTTAGTTACAGGCTTTTTAAAACATGTCTACAAAGATAATTTTTTAAAATAAAATCTGATTATATTTATTTTCACATTAGATGTTTATAGGATACCAAAATATGACAAATGATATATCGTTTTTGTTCATTGGAAATAATCAGAAGGTACTAAAGACATTTTTAGCTATCATGAATTTATATTTTAACAACACTTAATGCAAAACGTTTTCATCACCTGTAATTTGTTTTTTATGAATGAAAGAAGACATAAAAAATAAACATAGCTAGTCTATAAACCAAACTAAACATTCATAAAACATCAGATAAATTCATATATAAAATGTACCAATATTTATGTCATTTTTAGGGACCATATATCATAAAAAGCAAGATTTTTATTTACTGACATAAGCTACAAAATAAAAAAATATTAATCGCAGATTGATGAAAAACTATTATTTAAATTGTACTAATGTTGAAAAACTCAAGGATCACAAGGATTTTTTTTTCATTGTTTTTTAACAAGCAAATCAATATTGATATACATATGTATTTAATTTCTAGTATTTTAAAAAGTAAAACTGAAACCTATATTTAAATTTTTGCATTTTCTCTATCCAATGATGACCCTCGATCGGCCTAACCATAGTTTGAACAGCACAATTTTTTTTTTTTTTTTGCAATAAAATCTTGAATTATTGCTCTAAATATTTGTATATCCATATTTCATAAATTACTTTAGTTATACCAGAAGAAAAAACATTACCCTAGATATTTGACATTTAAAAACTGACATAAATTAACAAAATCATTTAATCTCATGATTGAATTGCACAGTATAATTAAGATTACCTCAATTTATACTTAGTTAAGGTCAATTCATATTGGTTGTCAAACAAAGGCCCATCTTTTCACGAGAGCTCCCAGCCTCCACATGGTACTTTGCTCTTCTCACAGTCAGTAGTAAGGGTTTCTAATCAGCATGAAATGTCATTTAATAATCTTTGAGACATACCAGCGTAGTCAGAACAAAAACTAATCATATGTTCAATAGACCAAAAATCAGATGTAATTTATCACTACATTAAATCTGCCTGCTTATTAAGAGTTTGAGAACTGCTAGAAATGCATTTTCATAATATAAGTGTATAATACAAATAATACAAATTATTATTCTTTTAAATATTTCTAGATGTATGTTTAATGAGGTAGACAACCAATTCCTGAACTATTAGGAGCTTATTTGTAAATAAAAGGAAATTAACCCAATTGGTAAACAAAAAAACAATCACTTAACTATTTATAGGCAATGCTTTGACCTAAACTGTAAGTCAGGGCATCTTAAGGTATAGGATTTATGAAATAAATCAATTCATGCCTTGTGGTGATCTGATGAAGACCTAAATTCTGTGTCGAAACGTTGACAATTAATAGTAAATCCTATTTCATTCATTTTTTAAAATAAATTATCTTCCTTCTAAATCTGCCTGAAGTCGACAATGAACATTCACTATAATCTGTAAGATACTGGTTTTAATATGAAGGCTGGTGAATTCTTTGTTTTTCCTTCCTAAAAAAATTGGTCTTTCTAATAGATGTGATCTGCATCTTTATTTATTTCAGTGGCGCAACAGGCCCTGGGTCTCGCGGTGTAATCTCCTGAGTTTACACATGCGTTTCACGATGCAATTGTATAGTGTAGGGTCATCACTCCCTATGCCTAATTTTGTGAGTGACCACCATTTGGCTGATGGGTCTCACATACCCGGGGGAGAGGCTGCGAGTGAATCCCCATTATATTTCATCCTAATAAAAGCCCCGCTGGGACTGGGAATCGAACTCGCAACCAGTAGCATGAGAGACTAGCGCGCTAGCCACTCAGCCATGGGCTCCCCTATCTGCATCTAATAGATATTATTTCAACTGTTCTATATTATAATACCACATATTTTTGAAGATTTTATTGGTTCATAGAATTATTAATTAATTATAGTTAAGTAGTCTCAGTCCACTCGATATCACCAATAGTCTCTCTGTACATCAGACAGCGGCATGTTCTGCTCAGAGACAATTTTTTTTTTAATTTTCCAGTCTCTACACAACTCTAATATGTACAGAAACTAGTTCTAAATTAACGATTAAAAATTAAATAGAAATTTTCAAAGGATCACAGAGATTGGATAATCCTGATTTAAAAAATAAAAATAAATAGGTCTCAACGGGCACAATAAAAATTTAATACCTTCCCCATAAGGTCTGGTTATTTTAGGGACAGGAGAACAAAAATGATGATTACAAGTAACACTAGACCAAACAGATTCTTCTTAAGATAAACACACAACAAAATTGACTTTAATGCTCACTTTAATCAATCTTTAACCTTATTTTTATATTTATTAACAATTTTAGATGTTATTTTGGTCTATTGCAAAGAATGATAATGAACCTAGAGATTTGACAAGCATCTGATATAAGGTAAGAAATACATTTTCAAAATGAGCTTTATCCTAAAGCTCAGTTATTGCTACCTTCAATAATTATATAATTTATTTTAGTTATATATTAAAATAATAGTTTTCACTCATTCTGTCCCTGCTATAGAATTTAATTAAAAGTAAAAAGTATATGATGTAAGTAAAAAAGTGAACCCAGAAATAGAAATACATATATTTAAATGGTGAGATTTTTACAGCAGTGGATACAAAACCAAATAAAAGGAAGTAGTTATCAGATAGCAAAACAAATAACCACCTTAACATTTGATAGCCTGACATAATAAGGTATCCTATAAATGAAAGTGATATAATATATTCCAAGCATTTGTATGACAAGGGACGTTATTCACTATCAATTTTTTTTTCAAAAACAATAGAGGTCAAGAAAAAAATAAAATAAAATATCTAATTGCTGTAATTACCAACACAGAGAAGCTAGGCAGATCTAGGAACACCAGTAATTTTGTACCGGGGTTAGATAACCGTTATCGAAGTTGGACGGAATTGGTTATTAATTTAAGTCAATCACTGAAAGAGACGTTCTAACCAAAAGAAATATTCCATTTTCAATACTCATAAATTAGAAATCAACAATCCGTCATTAAATTCTTCAATCATACTATACCATGAATGAAAAGGAAGAGATCGACCTTGTTGATAATATGATAAAGAAAACAGGGTGTGCTGAATTACTTTACCAAGTGCAAGTAAGTAGTGCTTCCTATATTAACCTGAAATTTTAGTTATCCAGTGAATGTCTATGGTGATTGTTAATATAATTTTCACGGTCACGTTCTTGGATTAAAAATGAATAGAAAAGCGATATTTGTTTAGTCACATTACTCCAACTTGTTTAACCTGTCAGTCAGGAGGTTACAGATAGGTTTCCTATTTAATGACAAGCCATTAGGAGGAGGTTACTCCATTGTTTATTGGCATGGTCTTTCCGATTTATAATATTTATGGTATATGAATATTTATTTTCTCTAGTTTTAATTATTTTATTATTTAAAACAATAAATGCAAACATTTTTTTTACTAAAAACAACCAAATTGCAATCTTATTTATAAAATTTCTTTGCTCTCAACCCTTTTTCAGCTATTGTTTTTATGGATATCACTAATGGGCACATTTTTCCTACTACCCTTTTATAATAAATGGTTCATTTAACTTGAATGTGCAAAACTGTCTGAAGTGGGAGCAGCTGTTTATCCGCCTATTAATTCACCATGCTGTGACAAAATCAGTTTAATCATCAAGATCATTAATGTCGAATACAGCTGTAATTTTTTTTCCCACAGATTTCAGGGTGTGCCGTAATCTTAACCATAAATATTTTTGATTGTTTAGGTTGCGATAGGGATTGAATCATTGTGTTTATGTTTTGCTATAAATTATGCTACTATACATGTATAGACATGACACTGCAGCTTGTTGTGGGTCATACATTTATAGCAAAACTTTGTTAAATGTTCGTTGAAAATCAGAAATGTTACCAGAGTGTGCTTTTTCATTTTAACACCATTGACCAGGTATTCTAAAAGTCTTGACTGTTAATGAGAAGTGGAGTGCTCAGTTAGAAAGACGAATCATATCTCCTGAGTGATGACGTTAGACTGTAAGAAACAAGATGTTAAGCTTTTTGTGACTGACTCAATAATAATAGGCTTATGGGCCTGTAATTGCTAACATTGGCTTTGTTACCTGGCTTTTGAAAAACTGTTAATTCAGCTTTTTTCCTATCAGGAAGATATCCAATAAGTGACAACCAGTGAGTGTTGTAGTGATTAAAACTACACCTTTTCTGGATAGGTTTTTACTAGCAGCAGTTGAAATCAAGTCATGACCTGGACTTTTCTTTATTATAAACCTAATATACAAGGCTTAATTTTACAAAGACAATAGTTAAAGGTTTTAATCCCCTCCTGAAGGCCCTTTCGCTGACCCCAACTCTGTTTCTGAATAACAACCCAATACAATTCCACCAATCTGTTAAAAACCTCAGCATTACCTTTGATCAAACCCTTTCCTCGAAAAAACATGTTTCCGAAATCTTCTGTCATACTTTTTCCACCTTAAAACTTCTGAATTACCTATTTCCTCTTCTTCCAATTGAAACCCGTAAGCTCTTGGTTAGCTCCATAATATTTCCCCACGGTGTATGGGGGTGTCTCTGGGGATTTCGAGGCTAAACTAATACGAATGTTTAACTGCTTTATACAGTTCATTTTAGGGATATCCAGGGACATCTTTATCACCCGATTTTACGAAGATTTTAAGTGGCTCTGCCCTTCCTTCTACTGTAATTCCTGGCATCCTGCCTCAACCAAGTTATCAAATCCTCCGTTCCTTCCTGTAAACCCGCTTGCGGCCTTCTGACCTGTATGTAACATCCCATTGGTCCACTGCCTTCGATTGATTGTTATTAATCCGATCCGCATCTCTTTGGAACTCCATTCCTTCCAATATCCGCAATTCCCCTACTCTTTCAACATTTAAATCCAGTCTATTCAGCTGTTTTCTGTCAATTCAATTCCCAAACAATCCCAAATAGATGCTTATTTCAGGGAAAATCAACAAATAAAGCAGAAAAATATGTTTATTTAATTATTAGATTTTCATTTTCATGGTACATTCAGCAGCAAATATTATTTGAAAAGATTATGTTTTCAAAGAAATAAGATTAAATCATATATTATTTTACAAACATTCAAAAGCAATGTAATTTCCTTCTTTTTTTTTTTTAACTGTTTATTTTTAAATTTTCTTTTTTATAATGTTATTATATTTTTTATTATATATTCTCTGTTCCCATATTAACATATTTTTTTTTTCTTTGTGCATTTTTATTAGAAGTTATCTTTTGAGTTATTTTATTAGTTTAATTCTGTTGTTTTCAATTATTTTACTCTAAGACTCTAGTCGTAAGACCATTGTTTATTGCCTGTAATATTATTCTGAAGGGACTCGCCCCAGAATAAATAAAGATTTATTATTATTAATCAGTCCTTTTATTTCTTTTTGAGTTTTGAATTTATGTGAAAGTTCAGCTGTTGGAAGAGGTACTTGTAAAATCTTATTGATATCCTCACTCTCTGAATTGCTTCATGTCATACCTCTTATGTATTCTATGCTGGAGAATGTCTTCTCAAAGTAGTCAGCAAAGGCTTTAGTTTTATCCTGGTCACTGGAGATAAATATACCATTCTCTATTATGGTGGAAATGTTTTCTTGTTTTTTAAAAGACTCTTTATAGCCTTCCAGAGAGATTAATCTCTTGGGTCCAGATTAGCCACACAATCTTTGTACTGAGAAAAGGTGAGTTCAGTTCCTTCAGCTCTTGTATGATGACTCGTCTGAGATGATGTCATTAATTTTTTTCCAATAGATTTTCACTGCACATTCTCCGCATTCTTGAATTATTATTTTCCTTTATTTGGTTTACTTTCAGTGAATAACTTTCTTTTGAAGTGAAATAACTGTTTAATTGTTTTTTTTTAAACAATTAGATATTACTTCCATAAGATGCTCTGCAGTTACATCAATTTCTTGAAGGTTTGAAAAAAATTTAAAGAAAAAGATTATGGTTTATTAAATTTTTATACCTCTCCCAGTCAATTATTCTTTTAATGAGAGAGTTTCCTGAAAATTGGTAGGAAAATAAATTACTATGGGAATGTGATGAGTTTTAAGCAGATATTGTTTGACATATTATTTTTATGTAAATATTTTTTGATAAACCAATATCTAAAATATCAGGAGTACATTCATTCACTTCCAAAAAATGTAGGTTCCGTAGGACTTGTATGTTGTGTCTGAAAGTGTTGTCTTGCAACTTACAGCCATTTAGAAACATCTTGAAGGAGACAGACAACAAACAAAAATATGTTTTTTCTGTTGTTCAGAAATGATTGTTTGATTGAAATGAATCTTTGATTGAAATGAAAGAAAAAAATAAATAGACCAGTACTACAATTCATACGAGAAAGTTCTTGTAATTCACATTCAAAAAGTATTCCATTCATCTAAAGCTTTAAAAAAAAAAAATAATAAAAAGAGGGAGAAACTGGTAATATTTTGGTTTACATGTGTTTTTAATATGATAATTCCTCTTTCAGTGTTCTCTAATACTTTATATAGACTTTCAGTTCAAAGTATTTGTATAAAAAAATATGTTTAAAAAATTTTGTTAATGTTTATTTTATATATATATATATATATATATATATATATATATATATATATATATATATATATATATCATATACCATATACACATAGTGTTGTATAAGTTGTATTACTGATAAAATTGTATTATTTGTAGCTATGTGTTGCTGAAACACGTGACTGGAGACAGTGTCAAAGTAAGGTAAAGGATTTCCAAGCTTGCATTGAGGAACATAAAAAACAAAAGGAAAAGGATTAATGGATGCAACTGTTATTCAAGGTCTTACTCTTGGGTTCCTATTAGGTTATGTAGGATTCTTTTTTTTACTCGGAACCCTTTAAAGACCTTTAAAAGTAATAAATATAAATTTGTGATGGTTGTAAGGACTGATGTTTTGAAAAGTAAAAATGAAACTGCTGTACATTGTTCTCGTGCAACATTAGAATGTTTTAAAAAAGCTAAATTAAAATATCCTGAAGTTGTTAATCTTTGGGAGAAGAATTCGCAACCTAAGGTTAGTAAATTTTAATTTCCTGGGTGATTCTATCTTATTATGGCTTTCTTGTGTGAACTAAATTTGAGCAATCATAACAGGCTCCCACCTGCTACCAAGTTACATCCTTATTTTGGTATTAAATGCCTTTTAAGAAGGACCGTTTGTCAGCAAAATTCTCACCACATTTACTTCTTGCTCGATTTATACATATAAAATAAATAATTTTCTGAAAGGTGTACGATTCTCATATTCTCTCTAATCAAGTATTTGTTTTCATTGAATTGAAAGTTATATCTAACTCTAAGGCCTTGTTTTTACTGCAAGCAATTTGCTGAAAGGATTGCGAGTTGTGGGTTACTTGAGGGTTGTGGTTAGCGCAAAGTTCCATCATGATTGGCTTGGGGGTGGAGGTGTGCGATTGATTCTGAGAACAATCTCACGAGTATTCTGATATCAATTATCATTATTGTTGTAATTAAAGATCATATAGTCAAAATAAAAACTGATCTCTCAACGAAAATAACAAATTTCTGAGAGCCTATCAGTGCTGAAGAGAGACTTGTTACATTAAGGTTAGTTCCCATTGAGTTAACTATATCAAAGATAACAATTTATTAATAAATCCAAGAACTACTTAATCCTACATTTATTTCCACAATAAAAAATATGTTTTAAAAATCTTTAACTGAACATTTTTGCTCCTTTCTTTGGTTTGATTTTTATTAGACCTACAAAAAAAAAAAAAAAAATAAAAAAAAAAATAAAAAAATAAATAAATAAAAAAAAAAATAAAAAAAAAAAAAAAAAAAAACCTGTACCTATTCTACCCATGAAGGGTCTTGGACTCAGTACATATTAAAGATTCGTTCTGTTTCTAGGCCGTGCAAAGAGCTGATTAGGCCGAGATCACACTCAGCCGTCAGGTTTTTTCTCCAATTTGGGTGCCCACTTTATAGAGGCTGGATCTGCCCAAGGAGGGTCTCTATACCCTAGGGTCGCAGAATAAATAATATTCTGCCACAGCTGGGATTCGAACCCAGAACCTGGAGCACTGAGCCCAACAACAAGGACTCACTCGTGCTCTATCCACTAGACCATGCCGCTCCTAAGTCCTATTAGTCCTATAATGACCCAAAATTTTACAACTTAATTTTGACAAAGCTAGAAATTATTTTTACTTATTTTAATGGTTCTTAATACTAGGAATCTGATTTAGTACCATCACAGGTGGTAAGCTAAACTTGTTGTAGTTGAAAAAACTTGAAATTTTCACACTTTTTTTGTCTGTCACTCGATAACTGTGCATACTAAAAAAAAAAAAAAGAAAAGAAAAGAATATATCATTCTTTCCTCAATGAAAGAATGTTAAATTTCATTTTTAAAAACAACCCTAGTCATTGTGTCTGGTGTTTCAGTGTTCAGTGGTTTGGCCGCAATTGTTAGTCCAAAATAAGCAAATTTGACCAAATTTGTTGAAAATTGCACTTTAGTCACTAACAGACTGTTGTAACTTCCAAGTAACTATCCAAATCAATAAAAGTCATAGAATGAAGGTTTTTGAGGATCTAAGTTAAAAGCCTCTGAATTCCTTCATTATTTTTAAAAAGTAACTCAATGTCTTCACTACATGTAACTCTTTTTATTATATAAAAACGTTTTAGTGATAAAAAAAAAGACTTAACATTCTAATCAAAATAAGTCAAGTCTTAGTAATGGTGGCATAAAAAAAGCCTCTAACCTAATAACCTAACATTTTCACAAAGGAGTAGTTACTGTTTCTATGATAAACAATCCCTTCAAATGGAATAGAAACAGCTGATGCAAAAAACTTATTGGAAAAAAGAATTTTCCATATTGTAAGGAAAATATATTGTAATAAAATGCCACACAGTTAGTGCATCAAAATATTTGAATCGCAAAAAGCATTTTTCTATCTCATGTAATAGTGGATACTGATGGCATTGGTAATTAATGTCAGTCGAGCGAGACAGCACACAGTGATGCATGTCTTTTTTAGATATCCAATATGTTTGGAATAAAAAAAGTTATTCCGCTTTCAGGAGTACGGCCTCAAATTTCAGGTTTAGTCCTTTATGTGATAATTAGTAGTGCTTCACTTGTTCCCTTCCTCATGAAATCTTCTTCTCTAAGGCAACTAAATAGAGATAATATGTAACCATAGATCATATGTGTACTGTATAAAAGCATGAAAACATTTATAACAACACTATACGTAACTGAATCTCAGTAATAATAATAATAATAATAATAGGCTTAGCGAACCCGAAGGTTCGATGCCGATACCACCAAATTCCGCCTACACAGACTCGTCCAATGTTAACCATTCAAGCCCAAGCTCCCGAGATCAGCCTTAACGCAATCCTCCCATCTCCGCTTCGGCCTACCTTTCGGACGCCTACCAGTCAGATCAGCAAATACCAACTTTCTCGGAATCCGCTCGTCATCCGGTTTCCGTGTCTTCACCTAGCAGTACCAGATCATCGGCATACCCCAAAACCGGAATCTTGTCACCCATATTTAAGCCTTTCTCGGTACACATCACCTTTTCTATGACATATTCTAAAGCTATATTAAATTACACAGGTGAAAGGGAGTCACCCTGTTTCAAACCCGATCGCACCTCAAATCTCTCGGAGTAATTATGACCGATTCTAACTTTATGGAATGTTTCCGACAAACACATCTTTACTAGGTTTACTAACTTTCTAGGTATTCCCTGTTCAATCATGATGTTATATAGCTTCTGACGGTCTATTGAATCATAAGCCTTTTTAAAATCGATATAAAGTTGATGGACTACACCGTTGTATTCCAATTTTTTCTCTAATATTTGACGTAAGGAAAATATTTGGTCAATAGTCGAGCGATTCCGCTAAAACCACATTGGTAATCTCCGATAATTTCCTCAGCGTATTCCGTGATTCGACTAGTTAGAATTGACGAGAATATTTTATAGCATACTGGGAGAAGAGAGATCCTATGATAGTTGTTACAATCCGACCTCGGTCCTTTTTTGTGAATCGGAATAAGTATTGAATGAATCTCAGTAGCTCAAATAAAATGCCTACATCTAAGAAAGAAAAAAAAAAACCTGTACCTCTACAACCCATGAAAGATCTTGGGATCATTACATATAGAGATTCCTACTGTTTCTATGCCAATGGCTGTGCAATGAGGGGATTAGGCTGAGATCAAACTCAGCTGCCAGGTTTTCCCCATTTTTGGGTACCTACTTAATAGAGGCTGGGTCTGCCCCAGGAGGGGGCACCATACTCTAGGGTCACCCCCCAGCTGAAAAAAAGAATAAATAATATTCTCCCCCAGCCGAGATTCGAACCCAAGGCCTATAGGCCAGTAGACTAGTGCTCTATCTACTAGACCAGGCCGCTCTCACATATAAGAAAAGATATGATTAATATTATATTTTTCTTTAATCTTGATGTTTTATGTATCAAAGAGTTTACTATGAAATGTAGGTTATATGCTAAACATTCTTTTCAACTTGGTAACAATAGTTCGAATTGACTATTGTTATAAGTATCAGTAATGGTATTATCTATAACTAGTATACCTTCGGACTATAAATTAAAATCTGTTTCAAATAGTATCTTAATTTTGTTAACTGATTTAGTATTTCACTTAAATAAAGGAATCTTTCTATCAGAGAACATAAAAGGCCTAGCCGGGTAAGCATGTGAAATCTGCCCCCGCGTGTATTAGAACCAAATTTATACCATTGAGTCATACCTATGAGAAACAACCTTATGCAAATTTTTAGCCCCTTAATCCTAATGGGAGGGAAGTTATGGAGGGGGAAAGAAAAAACAAAACAAAAAATTGTTTTCCCCTGAACAGCTCAACCGATTTTCACAAAAAAAAATATATGTTATGGATTTTACAAATAGGTTTCAAAATTGTGTTTGAATTTTTCAAAAAAATATTTTCTGGTTATGATGGTTTGGTACACCTCCAATTTTTCGCTACTTTATTTCATTGGAGGGTCCTCCGTAACATATATTTTTTTCAATTTTATTGCAATGTACCCCAGGGTGAAAAATAAAAAAAAAACGATTTTTTCTTCTGAACGGATCAGCCGACTTTCACGAAAAAAAAAATATATGTTAATGGTTTACTATAAGAGTTCAAAAAACATTTTGTTCATTTTTTTATTTCGAAAGCGTGAGTCAAAATTTTAATTTTTAATTTTTTTTTTTAAATTATGTTGGATTGGTACACCAACAATATTTTGTTAATTTAATTCATTTGAGGGTCCTGCACAATATATATTTTTTTCAAGTTGATCTAAAAAGTACCCAATAGTGAAAAAAATTAAAAACATTTTTTATATTTTTGTTTTCATATTTACTGTCATTAATTAATTACACTTTTTATTTTTCTAGATTGCTGTAAAGTTGGATAAAAATAAAAATGAAGAAATGCTCCGCCTTCACAGAAAAGCTGAAAGTTTAGGTCTAGTTTCTGTGCCCTTGAAAGAAGAAAGTTCAGACCTAAAAAATGATTTTATTGTTCTTGGAATTGGCCCAGGTTCAGAAGAATTAGTGGATGAAGTAACTGGCCACCTCAAACTATTATAATAGTTCACATTTTTAGTCATAATGAACTATTTTCCTTCTTCTTAATTTTTTTAAAAATTTTATGATGATCCAAAAATACAATTTTTTTTTTTCAAAATTTATATTTATTTCATTATTCTGTTCAGATTGATTATTATATTTGATGTTAGGTAATTATATGAAACAATCATTTATAAATTAACCAACTGATTTTAGTTATAATTTATTTAAAAGCTTGAATAAATTGAATATTAAAAAAAAAAATCCACATTAAAGCAATTATTTTATGCCAGCTTCTTTCCTCATAATGTATAGTATGACATTTTATGGTTATCTTTAAAATATTCTTTATATTGTACAATCATGAAGCCTTACCTCAACACTTAGTTTACCCAGAGCAGACAAGGGCCCAGGCAAGGTAAACAGAGGGAGGCACACCCCTTCTCTTCCCCCTGAAGATTGATGGGACAAATAAAAATTATAGAAATAATAAACTAAAATAAGCCCACTTGGCTCTCCAAAAGATTTTCAACCGACTTTCCTCTCACAACAAAACTATTTGTAACAATATCATTTCTATAAGTTCAAAAAATTGTATTAAAAAAATTGGTGCAATAAATAGTACCAAATTACTTATAGATTTAACACATTTTCAATGCATCAAATCACTTTATAATTATATGCTTCTATTGGGAACCTGCTATCCAAATTTTATTGTTATCAAATTAATGTGTTGGTATGAAAAACAAAAGTGAATTTAAACTGATTTATAGTTTTAAAAAAACAAGTGAAATCCAAACATATGATACTTACTAATGCCATATTCCAGCATCTTTTATAGGATTAACCTTAACATGAAGATCTGGTCAGCCCTTGATTTACCTCGCTTGAACTCGCACTGATAGTCCTTGATAATATTCTCAGTATAAGGAAGTTGAGCAAATATTATGTTGGACAATATCTAGTATGCCATATTCAGCAAAGAAATGCCTCTGTAATTTTCACAAACAAGTGGGTCACCTTTCTTGTGTATCAGGTAGATCACCCCATTATTCCATTCTTCAGGCATTTGTTCCTCTATCCAGATGTGTTACCTTAGATGGGTAAGCTCCTTAACGAAGTCCTGACCATCATTCTTAAAGCATTATACCTAACAGTTCACTAAAGTGCTCTGTCCATCTACTCACCACGCTGGCAGTGTCATTAAGGAGGCTTCCACTTTTATCTCTGCACGCAATAGATCGAGGCTGGAACTCTTTTCTTATGTTGTTTACTTTTTTATACATATCCTGGCTTAGTTTCTTAATTTTATATTCCTCTATGCTTCACAGATGCTCTATCATGTGCCTTCTCTTTTTCTCCCTATGCATCTTTTTTCCATCCTCCTTGCTCTTTATATTCTTCATGGGAGGCCCTTTTCCATTTCCTTTGTATCATCAATTCTTATCCGCAACTTCCCAGCACTCCTCATCAAACCACTCACTCCTTGGGTTGTCAAGCTTCAAACCAACAATCTCCTCAGCAGCGGCAGTCAAGACACTCATGAGGCCATTCCAGTGACTGGACCTCTTGTCCCATGCCATCAGTCCATCTCCAAGCCACAGTTTTCTGATTGCTACATTCCTCAAACTACTTCATTATGACCTCTGTATTGTACCTAGTAATCTCCGTGCCTATCTCATTTCTACTCTTAGATATCCTAGCCCTTAATTTAGCCACCAAGTAGAACTAGATTTCTAAAATAATAGCAAAATTTTAAAATTGATTTTAAATATGAAGGTAAGTGAAAGTTGTGTGGTAAAGACACTAGATTTTTTTCATACTACAAACAGAAACAATTTATCACAATAAAATAAGGAAGAACAAACATTTAAATAAACAACATATTAATAATAATCTAGAGAATTAAATCTTACATATTTATGCAGATATGACTCAAATGGTGATTTTTAAATTTCTCAGACAAGTCTTGAAGATGGATGTAAGGGTGGTGTCACAAAATTAAACATGGTTAATTGTTATAAAAAAAACGGACGATGCTACAGTGGGAGTCCTAAATTTTGCCTATCCAGGTTTTATTAGGATAGGGATCTTTAACGAGCACCTGACATCGCACAGGCTCGGGACTACCTTTTAACGTCCCCTCCGAAGGACGGCATAACTAAGGATTTTTTAGTCCCATTAAAAAATCCTAGGACCACCTGTGGGTTTGAACCTATGACCTTTGGCATAGGGGGCTGTTATACTAACCAACCAGCTACAAGTGATCCCTCTTGCCCTTATTTGTTCTATTGATCATTGACATTTATAGAACATAAGTTGGCTTTATGAGGATATGTGATTTAAGTTCTGTACTCTTTCTATGGACTGACCTGATAGATAAGACATGTACTACAGTTGTATAATTTTTCAAGTAAAAAAGGAAATCGTGCAAAAAAAAACTTAACTGAAATATAAAACAATATTATTTATAAATGAAATCATTCAAATTACTAAAATAACAAATATATTTTTAACAATGAACATAAAAGTAAATGAATATCACTGATTCACAATTCAATTATGACATAGATCATCATTACTTCTGCTCATATGGATAAGCAGCAGTAAAAAATGAATATAAGATAATGCAGTATTACATTACATAGGAGCATCTAGAACAAATATTCGTTTTTCAAGAGGTTTTACTGGGAACAAGAAGGTAATAGTTGAGGCATGAAGCTCTTCTAATGCCATCTGTGCATGGAGACGGGTTATATCATCCTTATCATACTTGTAGGTGTGCTTTAAACTTTTGTATAAATCAAGAAGTAAAGGCTCTAAAGTCTGAAAAGTTAAAGAAACACTATTAAATGCAGAAACTTGAATTATCAAATAAGCTATAAATAAGAATGGTTTTATATAGTTCAGTGCACTTTATATTTTTATATTCACTGAACTTATGAGTATTACTATAGTGGAAACTTTCAAATGTTGCTCATGTCATTCAGTGGTAAAAAAGGGCTCAGGAAATCCTGTTTAATTACAATCATCGGATCAAGAGGTAAGAGATCTCCCAGCTTGATAGTATGCCATGTGATTGAGGAGACCTTTGACACCCCGATATTTATGGTAGTAAGACCAGAAGGTACACGAACATGAAGAGGAGATGGATAAAGCTATTTAATTGAGTCTCCCAAAAGAGATACATCAGGCAGAAACCAAGGTAAGACATCTTAGACTAAAAGTCAAAAGCACTTTTATTCAACTGTGAGATGTAAAGCTTAAAATATGCTTAATCGATAGTCATTCTCAAGTACAGTAAGGAACCATAAGTCTTGCTGTCCAGACTGGATGAAATTCGCCTTCTGAGTGGTAAAATACAGCCCCAACTCTGCTAGTTTAGTCAAATAACTCCAAATCCATAGGTCAGAAGGAAATAATGATATCTTGGTAACTTGAAGGTGTCTAATATCACTCAAATGAACAATAGTTTCATACTCTACAAAATAGATGATTACACTCATCTTCGTAGGGAGAATAGTTTCTGTGATATTGGCCTAAACAAAGCTATAAGCCCGATCCATTGATTCGAAGTTACATGAGAAAAATCAGCACAAAGTATACATAGGGCAGTATTTTACTACTTGGAGAGAAAGTTTTAACCGAAATGAGCCAGTTCTCAACAGTAAGACTTCTAGTTCCTTAAGGTACTTGATAATGATTATCGACAACATATCAGTAGCTTTACATCGGTCCATTGAATAAAAGTGAACTTGGCCCCTAGACTATCTATGAGTTCCAATGGTAGTAAACTCCTGTTAGACTTCTAAAGGAGAGAAGAGTTTGCATGTATTTAAACTGATTTTAAATAAATGAAAATAAAATAGGACAGAAATATTAATTATATTAATATGAACTTGACTGATCCCCAACCTAGGATAATAGAAGTAACATTGCTTTAAGTTCAGCTCAATATTATTTTCTCACCAACTTAATCCAAGCATTTTTTTCTCCAATATTCAAAAACTCAAGATATATGGATAAGATATTCTCTAATAACATAATCAACACTTGTGATCAAAATGAAAGGTTAAAATTTGGACAATTTTTTCTTTTAGTGGTGTATAGTAATTGTTAAAAAACCAAACATCTGAAAATGCATATAAAAATATACTTACATTTAAAACTCCTTCACCAAGCCCTTTGAACAATAAAGTTAGAACCATCACTGCTGCCCTTCTAGGTTCAGGAAATTTATCAGTTTCATAAATAGCTCTTATACATTCAAGGATCTGCCAAAAAAAAGTTTTCAAATTAATTGTAGACTCTGGCTACTATTAAATTAAAGATTAGGAAAAAAAATCACTATGTCTTTGGTTTAACATTTTTTATGAAAGATTATTTAAATGTGATAATTAATATCAGTATTAATACTGAACCACCATGTATTCTCCTCTTTGTCACACAGAGAAGAGCAATGATATTCACTCTTAATCAAATGCTAGTGAGTTTCAAACCCCCAATCAATGAATTTAATCATCTATCTAGAGCAGCTCCTCCTATGGATTAAAACCATACTTCTGACATTACCTTAACTAACACCAGTGTTTCTAATGGTTATTACAAATTAAAGGTGAATAGTTAAATTGTAAAGTTTGTTGTATGTGAAAGGTCCTTTGAGCTCAATAGCTTACTTCAGATCAAATCTAGAGCTTTATATGCTGCCTACTACTACTACAGTAAAGCCAAACTAAAAATCTTGTCTGATAAACCTGTAAAATTTAACTGGTAAACTAAACCCTGTACCTCTACAACCCCTAAAGGATCTACATATAAAGATTTGTACTATTTCTAGGTCAACAGCCATGCAATGAGGTGATTCCGCCGAGATCACACTCAGCTGCCAATGTTTTGCCCATTTTTGGGTACCAACTTTATAAGAAGATAAGTGCCCCACAGGAGGGTCTCCATACCCTAAGGCTCAATATTTTGTCACAGTTGGGATTTGAATATGGAAAACAGTAGACTAGTGCTCTATCCACTAGGTAGTACCTTTATAAAATTTCTCCAAGTATTGACAATCATTGGCCACAACTTTCTTATGTCTTTCTGGGAAAATATGGGAAACATTTCAGAAAACCGACAAGTATTTTAAAGCTATCCAAGAATCTACCCATTTATTGGTACCTTCTTAAGAATAAAATTGATGCTCAGCCAGACTAGCAGGTGTAGAAGTATGAAACTGGAATTTTTTTGTAAAATTTTTCAAAATAGTCTCCATTGTAATTTATACATTTTTCCCACCTCTTCAGCAGGTTATGAATGACACGCCAAAAAACAATTCTTCCTTTGAAGAGAACCAGTTGTCAAGCCATTTTCATACAAAACAAAGTGTTATTTGTTGTGTGCATGTCTTAATGATGGGAATAGATGATAATCAGACGAAGCCAAGTTTGGAGAATAAGCTGCATGCACTAGTATTTCCCAATTGAACGCCTTGATCGTATCCGTGACCCGTTTTGCTGTGTGTGAGGTGGCATTATCATGAAGCAAAATGACTTTATGTTGGCTTTTTGCATATTCCGGTCGTTTTTCATATATTGCTCAGTTCAAATCGATCATTTGTGGTAGGTAGCAATCAGTGTCAGCGGTTTCACACGCACAGCATTGTTTTCATTCCAAAACGATTTGGTCTTGCTAAATTCACCCATAATTTACGATGCTCAGGATTCTGAAAATATATCCAATTTTCATCACCTGTCACTAGAAGAGCAGCATTTGACAATTGGTTATTCAATGTCCTTGTTGTTTTTTTATGGTTTCCCACGCTCCTCATTTCTCACTTCAAAATCACCACTTTTAAATTTTTTAAACCACTCAAAGCATTGAGTTTTGCCAAGAGCACGCTCATCGTATGGTTCGACAAAAGCTCAGTGATTCCGCAGCAGATTTCTTCAAATGATAGCAGAAAACCAATGCTGTCCGCAAATCATAATTCATAGGCACAAAGCTTAACATGTTTGAGGTTATAGAAAAATATACCGGGGTATGAAACTTGGATTATTGTGTGTTGACAAACTTCGTCAGCTGTTAAAGGGAGAAGATGGCACTACAGAAGCGGTCTTACGGTCTTTAATCTGATAGCGAGCACCATCTGGGAAATTCTGGTTACATACTTCTACACCTGGTATTTGCCATCAAACAAAATAAGTGATAATCGGAAGGTAATGTATCTGGTGAATATGGTGGATGAGGTAGGTCTTCCCATTAAAGCGTTAGCAGGTTCATTTTTACTAGTTCTGCAGCATCTAGTCGAGCATTGTCATGTCCCAGTTCATATAGCGTCCGTTTTTTCCTCATTAGCTCAGCTCAGTTGATAGTGATCTCTTATGATAGTTTTATTTAGTTTAATAGATGACATACAATAATAAATTACATTGAGCAAATCCCACAAAATGCAGAGGAAAACTTTGAACCATTGATATTTATATTATATTCATTCATATATTATGGCTTTGCAGAAGATTTTGACACGTGGGCAGGTTTACAAAGGGATTTTTCACATTAATGTTGTTTTACTATATCTATGTTGATGCATAAAAACTGTTTCTGCTTTAACTCCTTTGTTTCACCCAATGTCATCATAAGTCTTTGCATGTCATTTCCAACAGACCATGATCCCAATAGCAATTCAGTGAGCATCAGCAGCAGATTTAAAAAAAAAACAATTTCCTGAAAATACTCTTTACTTAGCACAAAATACAACATTTTTAGAACTAAAAAACAATGTTGCTTACACAGTTGCAAACTAACAAGCTCTAAAGTCCATGGGTTCTAACCGCTAACAGTTCTTCTTACAAAATATTTCTATCAGAAATAAAACGCACACAGTAGTGAAGCTACCTTATCTTAAGAAACAGCGAGAACTAATTCAAGATCCTAATATATTAAAATATTTATCATAATTTAAAAACTAACTTTTTACACCAAATTCTCAGTTAACATGTTTTTTAAATTAGATGGTAATAAAATGATATTACAAAAACAGCATAAATCTACCACATAAAATTTACAATAAGGAAATTATAGATTAAAATAAGTCATAAGTTCCAAAGAATTACAACTTTTTTTACCTCAACAAGATATGATGTAATTCTAAAAGACAATATTTTGCATAATTCTCCTAAGTTTGAAAGACTAGATGCTCTCATTAATTCATCTTCATCACGACATCCAATCAGGAAGCATGATATAAGTTCTTTCTTATACACAACGGCCATTTCATCTAAAAAAGGAATAAAGCATACATTTAATCAAATTTCAAGTTATACAATCTTAACTCATCTCATAGTTATGAATATTTAAAATTGTTCATTTAATTAACTCCATATTTTGTTACAGTGGGAGTCCTAAATTTTGCCTATCCGGGTTTGATTAGAATAGGGATCTTTAACAAGTACCTGACATCGCACAGACTTGGGACCAACATTTAACACCCCCTCCGGAGGAAGGCATAACCAATGATTTCTTACTCCCTTTAAGATACATATTTTGTAATATAAAGTTGGTGTACCTGTTCAAAGGCCTGGTTTGAAAATATAAACAGTTTTGCAGTTTGAACTAGTATGTTGTAGTTTTTGCAATGGGCATTAGATGCAAGAGGAATATGGACAGACATTGTTCATAAAGGATCCACTGCAGTGATCACTAGTTTTGATTTGTTTTTATTCTCGGTTGATTTAATTTAAGTTGTTCTTTTCTTTCTAATAGGTTGGAATAAGAGACAATGGTGCAGTGATTTTAGGCTGTTATGCTAGCCACTACACAACAGATGACCCCTCTCCCAAAAAAAAAAGTTTTACTATTTATAATACAGCAGATTCTTGATTATCTGAAATAATGTTAGACATTCACTAGATCACTGTAATCATTTTTAACATAAAGTCCCAGATGATAGGGAAGCTGAAGCAGACAATGACATGAAAAATAGTATTCCATTCTAACAACAAGGCAACATTTAAACACTACACAACTGGAGCAGGCAACAATAGTCTAAGATGCTGACACAATTTTATTTCTATGGAGAGGTATTCTTTTCTTTGATAAGAAAAGACAAAAAATTAACAAATTTAAAAACCAATATAGTTTAGTAATAGTGTCATTAATTTACTATATTTTATTGATATTAACAACAGTATAACTAATAATCAGCCAGTAGCATTTTATTTAGGGTATGAGACAACTGCTCTAAAAAGTTTTACAGCCTGACCTGGAAGGTGGACATTGATAATCTGCTCCACATAAAACGACAATCATTAAATTTTACAAAATGGAAGTAATGATAATGGTGATAGAATTGGTGGAGAGAAGTAGTTAGAGCCTACTGATCTATTTTGCTAACTCCAAATAGCCACCATGTAGAGGTTGTAATCCAGTCCTATCAGAGCAAAAGGGTCAAGATTTACGTCAGAAAATAAGTATTTACGAATCAATGTTAGAATTGAGACCATGCCAGTTTTCAGTCTCTCGTCCCAATGTGGTCACCATCATGACACTCTCTAAAGTAAATAATGAGAAAAAAAGAGACAATAAAGTATATCTTTCTAAACCAATTTATGGGAGGTTTTCAAACTTAAATTGCTCAACTGTAGCAAGTTTAAATAAAATGGATAATTACAATTTTAGAATATTTATAATCATTTAAAAAAATAGTGTTTAAATGAAATTTAGTTTAACATTCAAGGGAGTAAAAAAAAAAAAAAAAAAAAAAAAATGGTTGCTTACTGAGAATTCTTCCTAATTTCAGAAGGACTTCTCCAACTTTAAGTCGATCTTCAATGCAATGTTTGGATGACATATATTCTTCTATAAGTGAAGTCAGAACTTCATCAGGATAGGAAGATGCCAAGGATGTTAAACCTTCAACAGCACTTAAATATACGTAAGAATCTTCATCCTTAAGATTCTCCTACAAACCAAAAATGAATTTTACATGATGTAGAACTTATTACCTCCTTAATTACAGCCTACAAATAAAGGATTTTCACTATGTGATGATCCTAAGATCCTTCAAGAGATGTAGTAGTACAAGCTTTTTAATATTTTTTATCTTGAGTTTTCAAGAATATTTTTAAACATTTTTTTAATCAATTATAATTTTATATTTTGCCATAAGGCTAAGATTATGGTTGTGTTGTGCAAGTAACTATTGAATTTTAATGAATAGTTGTGAATATATGACTCAACAATTCCCATCAATGCTACTTTAATAATAATAATACAAATTACTTTAAACTAACCCAGTGGGTTATTTTTAAAATAGAGCAGAAATATCTCATGCTCATAAATGTTTTAGTTTAGTCAACAGTGTTAAATAACTTATAGGTTATAAAACAGTACAAATAATTCAAATAAAAGATTTGTGTTAAGAATATATGATCAACCAATGGTTGTATAAAATCCATAATTATTAATTTAAATAAAACTTCAGTTTTATTAGAATCAACTTAATTGTAAATAAATATTTACCTACTTTAAAGATTTAACTATTTTTAAAAAATTTACCTACTTTAAAGATGAAAAAAATTGTTTCCTTTTGTTTTAGAGCGTCTTTGTCTTTAGCCTTTATTAATCTTCCAAGTTCCTTCAAACCATGTGCTCGAACAGGAAGTAAAGGATCAACAGACTCATCTAAAGCCTTTGCTAGATTTGTCTGTACTTTCTCAACTTTCTCTGTATTTTTCTTAACAACTCCATGAGACAAAATTAATTCATATAATTCATTAGCCAAAACATTAATTTCACTATTCGAAGATTTTAAATTCTTCAAAGGCTCCACTAAACATTTGAAAATATTCCAATCCACAGGATTGTGTTTAACAGGCGAATCTACGATAATGCCTAAAATCATAAGTCCTAAGCAAACTATATCCTCACCAAATTGTTGGTGTTCTTCTATTAGACCTTTTATGAATGGTATTATACAGGAATGGTCTTTTCCAAAAGAATTTTGAACATCAGAATCATTACATATTTCTGCAAGCAGTTTAGCATAAATCAGCTGCTTTACTAATTCTTTATTTTCTATTATAGATTCAAGAAGCATTAAAAACAATTTGACTTTTACTGAGGTGTTGCCATACGACAGCACTAGATATAAAATAGAATCAGCTTCATTTTCAGGATCCCTATCATCAGGACTATGATCTGCATACACACCACCTTCTGACCCAAGTTGGTATTTAACATTTAAATTTCCAAACACTGCAGCATCAAATATTTCTTTAAGATTTGTATTCTCATCAGCCAAAATGCTGTAGGCAATGTCTGATATTTTTGGTTTCAAGTAAGAAACACTTTGTCTAGTCTTTGAGTAGAGTTTAAAAAAATGTAGGAAACCATATTTGAAAACATGTGGAGTAACGGTCCAGGGCGCGGAATTCCACAACAACAATGAATGGCTTCTAATGATACCCCCATATCATGCTCTGTTCCAGGTTTAATAATGGGCCGTAACAATGGTGTTACAAAGTATTTATTGCAATCTTCAGGACTTTTTTCTGATAATAATTTTAAGCTCAAGACAGCAACTTGCCTATATTCACTGTTTTTTCCTTTCAACAATTCCAGTAACTAAAATTAAAAAAAAAAAAATAATAATAAAATTATCACTACAATATAATAATACAAAAGGAGTTACAGTAATCATGAGTGATTTAAAGAAAACTGAAATACTATTAATAATCATTTTATCTAAATAACATAGCAATGAATATAAATTAAACTATTTATTTATCAGCCCCTTTGAAGAATATCAGTCTGTTTCATTAGAGACAGCAACTTAACACTATCCAACATCACTGTCCTCTAGAGCAGTGGTTCCCATCCCAACAAGTTGTCTGTGGAACCCTGGTAGTCATGCAGTCCAAGTCCAAGGGGTCCATGAGATGTCATTGGAAAATTTTTTTTCAAAAACCATTATGAAAAATATTTGCCAAGCCAAGGCTTGTAACAGGAATCGCATGGACACATTAAATTGCATGTGGTAACTGAAAGGAAACAGGCATCTATATTTTATTTCTAAATGTAAATAATTCACTAAGAACAACATTAATATTTCACGAATTGTAGTCAGTTTATTGATCCTAAGCAAATCATATATTATCTTAAATTATCTTTAACAATTTATTCCAATCACAGTCACTAAATCATTAGTCTATTATTTCGATAATGAAAGGCACTATTTCAATTTAAGGAAACACTCAGTAATTTTTATTGAACCAATTTACATAATTATTGAAATCTATATATATATTTTTTTTATGTCATGGAAGATGTTTTTGTAAGCTTTGGAATGAAATTAAATATGAACTTAGTATCGTTCGGATATAACTGTCACTTTCAAACGCACTCTTTAAGGGCTTTAGATAAAATAGGACAATTTTTTTTTTTTAATTTAGGGAGTCTTTGTTATTATTGACTGGATGGAAGGGTTCCACAAACAATTTTTGTTGTGAACCATTGTTCTAGAGCACACTGTTTAACAGATTCCATGTGTTGTTAGGCCGTACCCACAACAGAGTGCCTTTTTATTTATATATGTAACATTATCTACATTAATCCGTTGTCTTTTCAAGAAGTACAATTTCCATAGAATTCTTACCAAGTGGTGAAAATTGTTCTTTAGGTCTGAATTCCAATCATCTTTTCAGAAATATTTTAGAACTAAATTACACAATTATCTCTCATGAGTATTTTGTAATTAAATCATCATTTATTTTTCAAGTTCTAATCAATAAAGTTTATTGTTACAAACAGCTAATTATGGTCTAAATAATCAATTCTTAGTGAATCATCATAAAACATTCATATATTTTATTAAGACTTGTTGAATCTAAAGATTTTAACTGAGGGACATCTTGGAACAAGAAAATAAGGATGGGCAAAGATAAAGATAACAGGATAATAAAATACTGATACCTCCTTTTATCTAAAAATGGAAAGCAATGTCACAAAACAATGACATCTGCCATAGATTATTCCCAGAAGACCATGATTTGCTAATGGGCTGTTGTGTTTAAGAAGTAAGTAGAAATAATCTCAATTACTAAGAAATATATCAAAATGTGGTTATTGACAAATAAACCATAAAATTAGTTACATAAATATTACATACCTGAGGATATAAAGAGGAATGCTTAGGAGCTGTTAAAACTTTAGCTAATACAGAAACATGTTCCCAGTATCGTGGGCTATCTTTAGAATCCCCAGCTAAATCCAAAATTGCACGTAACATAGCAAGAAGGCCACCTTCAGAAGTAAGTCTGTCACTTAATATATCACTTATCCAACGGTACAGCTTCCTTGGAATATCCTATTGTTTTAGTATATAAACAACTATATTATTACTTTATTTCTTATTTCGATATACAAATCCAAGAAAAAGTGGTAGTTTAACAAAAATAGATTATTTTTATATAGGGTTACTATGCAAAGAAAAGAAGTAAAATGTAATACAAATATTATTATTAAGAATATTAACAAGGACTTTCATAGAATCTAACATTAAGATACATGTTTAAAAATAAAACTTAAACCGACCTTATTTCCAAGAATTATCATAAGCTCTTGTATCACCAGTGGTTGGTACGTATCTTCAATTAACATTTTTAAAAATGTGGAACATAATTTTGAATCAACAGCTTGCTTTTCTAAGATAAGTTGAAAATTTGCTGCAATTAGGTCTCCTAAGTGTTTAGATGTAATTAGTGTTCGATATAATTCTGATTCATAAAGACTCATAAGCCCAAGAACAGAAAAATTCAAAACATAATGTGCCTAAAAAGAAAATGAAAGTAATTTTATTGGTACATTAAATAAAAGTTAACTTACTTAATAAAAATGAAATTAAGCCTGAAAAATACAGTAATTATGTTATATTCAACTATTTTTACATTCACTTACCTATATCTGAAATATATAGTAAGGAAAAGTATTGCAATCGTGAAAATTTTCGAATTTGAGTTTTCAACGGAAATACACGTTTTAGGGTTTGCCCAAATGACCAAGTCCCAAAAAAAGGTCTGTGTGTGTGTCGTATGAAAATGAAATTTCATATTTAAGAAAACTATCATTTTTTCTATAAAATCCATAATTTTTTCAATAAATTTCATAATTTCTTGAACCTATTTTATACAGTTAGTTTAATGAGGTTTTCTTATCAAAACCTAAATCTTTTTATCAAATCATGTTGTTATTTATTTATTTAACATTACTTTATGCTACTCTGTCTAATCTGACGGTGCTACAGCGGGAGTCCTATCTTTTGCTCGTCCAGGTTTAATACGGATAAAGATCTTTAGCATGTTCCTCACATCACAGACTTCTAGATTCATTTTATGTCTCTCCTGAAGGATGGCATAACCGAAGATTTTTTTATGCCCTCAAAATAATCCTAGGGCGATCTACCAGATATGAACCCACAACCTCTGGCATAGTAAATCCTTAAACCCTTATTATATTAATCTATCAAGAGTCACCTGTAGTGCAGGGGCTAGCATAACAGCCTTATATGACAAAGGTCGTGTGTCAAACCCGGCAGATGACTCCATTATTTTATTTTCAGCCATATTCATAATTTTTTTAAATCCTTTTTGATGGAGGAAATAACTAAGGTTGTTTTACTTCAAACAATCCTGAGATCAACTGCCAGGTTTAATACCGTGTCCTTGGGCTTATATCCATAATCTATTAGTAAATCAATTATGGGTCATCTGTGATGCAGTGGTAGCACAACAGCCTTCAACACCCAAGTTTGCGAGTTCAAACCCGGTAAATTGCCTTTGGACATTTTTCAATCTTTACAAGTTTAATTACAAGGTCTAACTTAATCCTCCCACTTACCTCTCGATCCTTATAAGGGTTCATTCCAGATCAGAACCATAATTTTAAAAAAAGATAAACATTATTATTAAAAATATGGGGCAAGTAAATAAAAAAAATGTGATAACTTTTCACAAAACATGCATCAAAAATTTAGAAAAAGTTCCATTTGCTTAGTTCCACACCATACTACAACTCTGTAATTGTTGTAGACCATCCACATCAATGTATTTACAAAAATAGATGTCGATCATCAGAAAACTTAAACTATTTTTCACAAAATCTTGAATTGTAGTTACCTGAATGTATTGATCATGATATGCTTTTATATATTTTTAAAAAATCCATTTTTTTTTTACTTTCACTCACCTATATATGAAATATATAGTAAGGGAAAGTATTACAACCCTGAAAACTTTTGAATTCCAGTATTCATTGGAAATACACATTATAGAGTCCCTTGAATCCAAATGACCAAGTCCCGCAAAAAGGTGTGTGTGTGTGTGTTTAAATGAATTACATAGTCATACAAAGATAAAAAAGATGGGATATCCTATAGGTTACAAACCAACCAGCCTGGCAGAGGAGGTAAGTTGAATCTGGCTACAATAAATGACAAAGTAAATGTACTTATTCCAGAATCAAATCTTAACTTCAAATATTCAGTACTATATCTTATGCTGCCCTGTGCTAAGGCAATAGGGCACCACCAATGATTAAAATTATTTCACATTTTTTTCATATGAAATACACAAATTAAATCTTAATCATAATAATTACCTCTTCCATCTGTTGAATTTTTGAACATAAAAGTAATTTGTTGGATATTTTCTTTTCTAATGGAACTCCAATACCATTTTTTAAATGAGGTAAAATACCTATACATGAAATCATTTCAACTGATGTTTTTAATAGTTTTAGTTGCTGCAAACTTATTAACAGCTCATCATCTTTACTGTATAAAATCTTAATATCGTGTAATCTATAAAGAAGGATTTGTATAAACTTGACCCTTAAAAGAACAATCATTATTAAAATAAAATCATCTGATATTGGAAAATTAAAATTAAGTATTGAGGAGATAAAATAAATTACCAAGGAGAACTGTTGGGTACATTGAACTTCTCTTTCAACAGACCAGCATATTCAAAGAATTCTGAGCAATTAATATCTTCTTTCGCAGTTTTAATTATCAAAGCCTGCTCTAAAGAAGTTGCTTGCTCTTTAAAAAGAATGAAAGAAACAATACTTCACAAAAATTGAAAGAAAAATATTTCAATACTAGGTAATGAAAACCTAATACCTGACAAAGGTTTAATAAGCTCTTCTATAGCTTTAAATTGAGCATGCAGTTCCATACTTGTAACATAGTTACATAATATTATTAATTTAAATTATGTTCCAAGTAAACTTGAAAATCATGAATATATGAATCAAGTCAACAGGTATAAAATGAAAAAATAGTAGGTATAAGTATCATTTTATATTAATTCCATAAATGATTTTGGGAAATTAATGCATTCAAATTAGTAATCATAGCTTTAAGTGTCGGACTCAATAAAGCCGAACAATCAGATAATAAATAACAACAATATCCCAAAATTGTCAGGACAAAGAAAAGTAACTAGATATCAGAGTTACCCAGAAAGAAGGTTATAAATTTGGCTCATGAATTGAATTACTAATCTACTCCTAGATTATATTTTATCATTTTTAATAATTAAATTTGTTTTTTGATAAATTTAGAAATAAAATTTTTTTATTTATTTTTTTTTTTTTTATTATAATTTTTATTATTTTTTTTTGGAAATAAATTTTGTGAATTTCTGCACTCGAATTTTAAATAATAATTGAACAGAGGGAGCTAGTGTCGCTTGCTGGCTGGGTTCATGGGATGTGTTGACTTCGTTCTATTTGTTCTGAATGATTCTGTTCAACATCTTCACTATTTTTTGTTCTTTTTTTTTTTTAAATAACATCAAATGTCATTATTAATGAATATCGCTCACAGTTGTAAGTAATTTATGTTTAAATATTTTCAAATTTATTATTGGATGAATGTTCAATTTTTGATGTTACAGCCAAAACAATGCTTTTTCTTAATTATTCATAGTATATTGTACACTTTTAGTATTTTACTGCTAACATATTGGCTAATTTCAACAGTTTTGATCATATTCTTTAAATTTACATCATGGCTATTGTTTCCTTCAAATTTTTTGTTGGTCATGTTATAGAGGTCCCTAAAACTTTTGGAGGTAATGGCTACAATTTTGCAAGGAAACGGAATGAAACCTCTTCAGAATGGAAGTTACAGTGCTTTGGAAATGAACAAACTTTCTGGTGGTGTTGCTCGTGAAATGCCTGCTAGTAATGAAACTCTTTGTCCTATGAAATCAGAACAAGTTTGTTCTGATGACTTTCAAGAAGAGTACCAGAACAATGCTGTTTTACCAGTGGTAATGAGTGATGAACCTGAAGTTGACATTGTTATAAATAATGTGGTGTGTAGTTTTAGTGTTAGGTGTCACCTTAACCTTCGCCAGATAGCTTTAACTGGATGTCATGTTGAATATCGAAGAGAAAATGGGGTAAGCATTATAGTATTATGTTGAATAGTTTTCTAATTTAATTTTATGAATTTTTTTAGTTTTACTGATAGTTTTGTTTTTTAATTTGATGCAATTAATTATTAATCTTTCAATGAATAGATACACTCTACAACTGATTAGGTTTTCACACTAATTATAAGACTATAGTCATCAAACTCTTCTCCTATTCCATTGACTAACAAGACAGTATTTATGAGGTTTTGAGGACACATGAAACAGGTTAAGGTGATGGCCATACTTGATATTACATGATATAATTTTTCTCTTTCACTTCATTTTTTGGGCGTGATGTAATTGGTATAGTATATGTAATTTACAGTAGTTTTATTACTGTAATCTATTCATGAATAGAGTTCTGGCACTAGTTCTATTTTAATTATTGAGGTTTTCATGTTCTTTACAATGTCCAAAATCTTTATTTTGAAGAAAATTTATTACTGTAGTATTTATTATTTTTAATACACTAACATGTGATTCCTAATAATATTCTTTATGTTTTGTTGTGCATGAATTAATGTTGTTTTGTAGTATCAAAAGGCTAGATCGTATTTATGCTATTTTATAAGTTATATATCTGTTTGTAATAATAAGTTTGTCCTATGGCATGTTTTGTTACTTTGGATTTATTTAACAAAGGTCTGCATATTGTTTTATGTATATAACTTTCATAAATTGGGTGCTTAACAGAATAGTTAAATGACATCTTTAGATTATTATTCACTAAAATTAAATATTTTGTTAGTATTTTATGTTTTTTTAAGGGCATTGTTTTCTCCTTATGATTAATCTCATTGAACTAAACAAAATGCTCAATAACAGAAACACCTACTATCTATGCCTCTGCAATGTTTGTGATTTTTATGATTTCTTGTCTCTTTAATTTAGTGAGTCATATTTTTTGAGCTCTTTCTATTTTTTGATATCAATTTAAAGGTTTTCTTTAAGAAAATGTGAATTTTGTGCAATAGTCTGTTTTGCTTATATTACTTCTAAGTAACCACTTCTGTGCTCATTTTGTTCATGATTTTGACGATTTTTAAGCCTTTTTTGCTACAAGTACTTGTTTTTTGATGATAGACCATCTCAATTTTCTGACACCTTGATACTGCTAAGTTCATAAATTTAAAATAATTAAAAAATCTTGATCAGGCTTTCAGTGAGAGTATTTTTAATTTGGAGTCTGTCCAAATCATCAATTAAAAATGTGTGAATAAACATTGTCATTCAACATGGACATGGTTTTGGTACATATAAATTATGAAGTTATTAACCATTAAGTAATAATATACTGTGTTGTTCTTCTGGATCTCTAAATCGAATAACTATATCCTGATTTTTTTTTTTTTTTTTTCACACAGTGTATTATTCCTTTCAACGCTTTTTTAAAAATCCTGTTTATCATCGTCTACCAAGCACAATCACTGTATCTCCATTGACTGAGTGAGATCTTAGAAATTACATTTCCTGCTGTTATATGTTATACTCTTCTTTCATATTCTATTAGTCTTTTGGACTATTTTCGTTTAAAATTAATGTTGTAAGTTTGTGGACCAGAAACACAGACTAAATTATGATTATACATAAACAAATTTTTTGTTTACTATTGAATATTTACAACTCAAAATTTTTTGTTTCTTAAATGTTCTTATATGTTAAAAAGATATTATTATGTTAGATGGTCTAACAAAAATTATCACCATTATGTTTTTATCAGTTAAACTAATGTGGTATGATAGCTCGCCCACAAGAATAGATAGTGGGAAAGGAGAATCGTCCATTAGAGGGAAGAATATTCTAGTTCATAATTTCTTTGATTATATTCTTTGCATAATATTTTATTTTACATTTGGAAGGATACAATATATGGATAAATATTGGTTTCTTTCCTTCTATTAACTGAAGAAGAAAAATAAATGCTAATTATCCTAATCTTACCATAGTTTAAGAAGAAATGAAATTTTATACCCTGAATAGTTTTGAAGCTACAACTCTCCAAATGTCAGATCAATTTCATAATTTGATAGAAAAACATTATAAAAAGATAGAAAAAAAAGGGTAAATTTTTGTCCAATATTCCCCTAAGGGTCAAAGTTACAATACAACCAAGAATATAAAAAAATGAAGAATTGGGCGAGGAGTGGAATCTGGTGGCTGATTGTGATCTTGACCTAATCACTTCCACCTAGCCTAATGTGACCATTAGATATACAAGCAGTACAAATCCCTAGATATACTGAAACCCATGATGCTTCATGGCTTTTTAGAGGTACTGATTTTTTTCACCAAAAATAGTGATGGTTAAGTGCACCCCTTAGTTAATGACATAGGTCCAAATACCCTATAATGGTTATATAAATGAGTTTTTGCAGTAAATAGGGATGGTTATATATTGCATTTCATTTATATAACCATTATAAGGCCTATTTGGACCTGTGGCATTCAACTATGGGGTGCATTTAATCATCAAATTTCTCTCACATCCAATTCTTACAATCCAAAATCCTAAATACTCCTTACTTTGTTACTAATAAAGCCATTCATTAAAGACCTAAAGGCAGCGCTGCATGGTGAGAAATAGGGTATGTTTAGATGATTTGAAAGCAGGTCTTGTGGAGAAGAGGAAGGCTTATTTTAAAAAAAATTAATTTAGATAATGACATCAAATATTACTTTAAGAAAAATCCTATATCATTATTATTATTATATTTTTTTTTTTTAAGATAACTTAATGATAAAGTTGTATCAAAACAAGCAAGTATATATACATATACATATACACATCATGAAAACTTTTTTTTTCCATGTAGAAACTCGATTTTAAGAAATTAAACATTGTTTATAATATGAGGTAAATAAAAATAAATGATAAAGTAATATAGAAAATTCGGTAATTGAATATTTATCATAATATGTTGAAAGTATGTGAGAGTGTATGATAATCCACTCTCACCAAATATCACGAATTTCACCTCACCTACACCTACCTGAATTCTCACTGTGTAGCGCAGTCTTAAATATCCTACTAGTTGAAGACTTAGCCCTATATAGATATACCTCTTTTCATTCCAGACTCTCTGCTCACTATGACCTTTCCTCCAAATCTATTCCTGACAATCCATCTAAGCGTCTTAAAAGGAGATGTCCATGGGACCTTGTTCCACAAATTAGACAAAAGTAGTGCTACCAATGGGTAGTTTCTTCACAAGACTATCATGTTTTTAAACCATATATTAATTGCATTTACTTGTATTAAATCAATACAGTAAAAAATTTCTTTAAATAAATAAAATTTAAAAAACTAGCAAATTTAGTGTACTTCTTGAAAAGAAAAGTACAAAATCTTCTTTTAATTTTTTTTTCGCCAAATAATGATAAACAATATAAATCTTTAGATCTTTTTAGATGGCAGCTATCACAGCAAAAAAATGGTAGCCTTAAGATAAGAAATCTTTTAAAAATTTTTGTTATGACATATTATTTATGATTCTTTAATATTTTTTTTATTTATATTAATAATAAACACATTCATTTATATTTAATTTTTTCCCTCCTAGATGTTAACTATGAAGTTAAGAAAACCATATACAACTGCATCTATGTGGTCATCAGGTAAAGTAACATGTACTGGAGCTACCTCTGAAGAAATGTCTCATGTTGCTGCCCGAAGATTTGCTAGGCGACTTCAACACCTTGGTTTCAAGACACGCTTTACAAACTACAGAGTTGTTAATGTTCTTGGGACTTGTTCCATGCCTTTTGCTATTAAAATAACACTGTTTTCTGAGAAACACCGAGAAGCAGAGTAAGTTAATATTTTTTTGTTTTGAAATATGTAAATGAGTTGTTATTTTAAGTCAGTATTTCATAAATCAATCAAATTTTTTTTGTAGAATTGATGTTTTGTAAATTCTTTATTATAAAGAACTCTTCAGTTTAATTTTATCAAATGAACATTACTTTAATCAATGTTATTTTAAAGTTGATGTTTAATGATTGTTTATTCATATTCCGACTCAATAACCTCTTCAAAGTAGTTAAAGTTTTTGTTCTAGCACTTCACATAGGTCTATTCTTTTTTTCTTCTCTCTTCTTATCATGATATCATCCAATATAGATACCTCTATAGTTATGAATGCTGATGAAAAAGCAGCTTTTTCATGGCAAGAAGAAATAAGATCTGGCAAAAGTACTCTTCATAGCCAACTTATTGATTTAGAACAATACCTTACCAAATAGAAGTTCATTCTCCACATTCAGGCATTAAACTAAAACTCTTACCCTCAGGTGCCGATCAGGTCTACCTGAACTGATCCTTAATGGTTTTAAGTTAGTAAGAATTACCTCACTGATTGATGACACTCACCTTGGCGTTGATGACCTTAGGGTTTTACGCCTTAAAACCAAAACAAACAACCTCACTGGTGGCTTGGGTACAGGCATCTGAAGAAAAGACGAACCAAACCATGGAGTTTTCAGTCCATTAGGCTAACACTCAACAGTATTTCAGGCTGAGATACTTGCTATACTTCTTGTGTCTCTTATCTGCTAGCTCATAACTTAAGCAGTAGAAGCATTACCATATACAATGATAGCCAAGCAGCTCTTGGAGCAGTGAGAAATCATGCAGGTTCAAAAGTTGTTGGAGAATGTTATTTGTAAAACTCTTAACAGCCTTGCTCATAGTGATAAAGTAAGCATTCAGTGGGTACCAAAAGCTGACTCATTAGTCAGGAAAGACTCAGAAATCATCCCAACTACGACAATGTAGTGTGCAGGAGGTCATGGACAGCTACTGTCGTGCCACTATTGGCAACACGAAGGCCGGCTAATATCCAAAAAAAGATTTCTTTCTCCATATGGTGGAATTATCACGGTGTCCTATGTACCCAGTTGCTTCCACTAGGAAAAACAATTCCAAGATCTATTGCATGGAGCTAAGGAAGTTAGACCAGGCATTATGACAGAAATACTGAGTCAATTGTAAAGGTGTTGTATTCCACCATGATAACACCAGACCACACTCCGCAATAATCAGACAGCAAAAGTTGTACAACTTGATGGGAATATCTTATTACACTCACTGTATTCTCTGGACCTTACTCTATCCAACTAACGCTTTTTCTGGTCCCTCTAAAACTCTCTTAACAGGAAATCGTTTACTGACGACATAGATGTCTAAACATATCTTGAGCACTTCTCGTTTCCTTAGATTGAGAAATTTTTATATGATTTAAAAAAAAGCTACACAAAATGAAGAGCGATGATAATATTGATATTCGTATTATCTTATAAATTGTTAAACTTTACTCAAAGGATTTATAAAATAGGACATTGACAAGATTTTCAATTTAAAATAAAATTCATTAAATGTCCATCTCTTCGATGAATACTATCTTTAGAAAACATTTTAAACTTACTCTTACCACTAAAGTGATTATAAAAAATCAGTTTTCTCTATTTCTCCCTCTCCCATCATACACATACTATCATACTTGCCCTCCTCTTTTATAGATATATATCATAATATCAAATTGGAGGCTGATAATTACACTTCACCACTATTTTATTTTATTATAATGCACTACGTTTCAGCTATAATGCCATGAGGCTTCTGGATCCAAGTACCCACCCTATCACCTTAAGATGAAAATTATTCTTGCACCAGAAGATGGCATTACAGCCGAAATGTAGTGCATTATGATTAAATAAAATAGTGGTGAAGTTAATTATCAGCCTCCAATTTTATATTAAACTTAGACCTTCACCTTAAATAATCTACACTCAATCATTAATGTTAGACAGATGCCCTAACTGAATCAAGTAAAACTCCTTACAGTCATTATAGTTGCAGATAATTAATCAGCTTTTAATTTTAGATATGAACCAGAATTACATCCTGGTGTAACATACAAGCTGAAAAATCCAAAAGCTACTCTAAAAATATTTTCTACTGGAAGTATCACGGTTACAGGTAAGCTTAGCTTATTTATTTTAAAATGGCTTTTTTGCAGTTTAAATATAAAAGTTGAAATTGAATATGTATTGAAATGCTGCTATGAGTGTTTAGAAGTGTATATAAAATAATATAGAGGTAACGATTACAAATGCTATGAAAATTATTAGGCTGAAGTGGTATGGCCTTATTTACTGAATAGATTGGTATCTTTCTTCACCTGTCTATCTTTATCCATTTGGTAAAATAGCTATACTATTTCTACCTAATTATTATTGCATTTGATACTTTGACTTCTATTTCATCAGCATAATTTTTCATTAGTGATTCTAGATACAAGAAATTGGATGCTTAGTAAAGCTTTCTCTTCCTAATTGTGACACATGTCATTTTGTTCTTTTCCTGACCATAATTTTAGTTTTCTTGACTTTTTTTCGAGATCGACTGTTGTTGCCTGCCTCTTCCGTCCAAAATTATATATTTTGTTTATGGCAATAATTTTAGTGATTTTTTTTATTTATCTCTGTTTTGGCCATGTTAACTACCTTATCAAAAAGCACCAGGTTGGACTGCAGAGGGGACAAAGCGTCGCCATGTCTCTCTCCATTCCTTATTACTATGGATTGAGATATCACTCCAATGACTCTTATCTAACAATGGTCTGCATCATTTTGATTTTGCTTAACATTATTCTAGGAGGGATGCTTATATATACCATAGACCTTACAAAAAAATAGTGAACAAAATATTTAATATCCAACATTTTGAGTCTTCATCTGGCCCTCTATCAACAAAGTACAGAAGTTGAATCTAATACTTAGTGAACAGAAGACCTGCAACATGGGTCGAAACGTTGGATATTAAATAGTTTTTCACTCTCTTCCTATCTTTTTTTTACTGCCACCTAAATGATCTCTTCCTTCATATTCACTTAACGGTAAACTATTGCTTATTTCATATAGATCTTATATCTTGTCAGAAGCCACTCTGAAGTATAAAAATAACAGCTTCCGTTTAGCTGTATTCTTTGTTAATATGCCAAAGCACAAAGCTTTCATCAATGATTGATCTGTTTCTTTCAAAAACACAATGATAATCATCTTCTCTGTTCTCACAATGGAGGTTTTGATCTAAGTTTTCAATATTGCTAATCTTTAACCAGCTTACAAGGTTGTTTGACTTTCGAGCTTGAACAGTTGAAAATACAACACTTGAGTATTCTTAAGAAGTGGGAATATATTGATTATGAAACAGTTAACTCACTCCATGCCATTTATGATCATAGAGTAGTTAATGTGATAAAATGAAACGCATAAATAATACTTATTTTATTAATATTTCAGCTCCCAGTGTGTTGGATGTTCAACGAGCGATAGAAACTATTTATCCTTTAGTATACGAATTCCGAAAAGAAAAAACTAAGGGCGATGAAGCTTCTCTCCTTAAAGAAATATCTCGTAAACGTAAGCATTCTCCCTGCGATGATGAACAGTCTGATGATGAAAGCTCAGGTTATTAGGAAAAATAGAGGACGCTTTATTCACTTTCTACTGATGGATGTTATCTGTTTTATGAATAGTGTATGAGGTGTCCATTAATTATTAAAAGGATATCAGTATGATAAATCCTCTATTTTTAGCTTTGAAACAAGACTGGGAAACGATTCCTCCCCCACTCGTATCTAATAAAGATTTATATTTATTTATTATATTACATTTTCTATATTTTGTTAACTGTCGTTTGGACTTAAACAGAAAGTAACATTTACTGTTTGTTTAATTGTTTGTATTATAGTCATTAAGCTCACCGATCAAATGCTAGTATTTATATCAGTTTCATGTTTCAGTGTAGTCATTTTTTCTAATATTCTATTATTTAGAATAAATGTGTTAGTCATTTTTATTATGGAGTATCCTTCGATATTGGAAGTTGTTATTGTTTTGTTATACTATTGTAATGAGATTTCGTAAATAAATATATTATTTTGTTCTATTTTTTGTTCACTTTGAAACAAGAAAAAATAGGATTTTTTTTTTTTTTTTCATTTGTTGCTTATTATCGATATGACTGTATAATAACTATCAGGTATTAAATAATTTTTTTACCTGTAATTTCTTTCTAAGGTCAACCAAAGTTTGAGTAGGGTTTGTGTGAGGTTATGCTAATACTCAATATCCAGTAAAATTAATTTCAACTTCTGACTGATATAGTAAAGTTGTAATAAAATAGTTCATCTTGTTTTGTTCTTTTGTATCTTACGTATGTTTAAGTTTAGTTTAAAGTAATTGGATTTGATTGATATAAGAATGCTACTATCTTTCATAACTGTAGTAAAGTGACATAATTCATTCTATTGTAATTTTATGTTATAATTTACTATATTGTCAATGTATACTAAAGAATATCAGAAATTTTTATTTTGTCAATGTTATTTGGTGTACGAATATTTTTTTAATTCACATGACAGTTCACGGATTTTGGACTTGAATATGGAAAGTATATTAGCTGTAGTATTTCAGTAATCATCTTTCAATATGGTTCACATAATGTTGGAATAAATAAACTCTTCCCTTTATTGCACTGTCTTTTCTATTATCTTTTAATTATTAATTATGCTATTGTATAAAAAAAATTATGTTAAATTTGTTCACCATATAATTAGAAAAGGTGTATACTGGTTTGTAAGAATATGAACTGAATTGAAAAGTAATAATTATATTAAGTAATGTTCTCAAATGATTTGGGAAAATATAAGTCAAATTGTGTGATATTTCATTCTGTAATTTTAGCAATAAAATTATTTGTTTAACTCGCATATACAATCATTGCTATAACAGTCTTCTAGCAAAATTATTTTAAGCCAAATTTGTCTGTTTAGACTGAATCTTATGTTATTAGAAATATAATGTAATGATGTGTTCTTTGTATTTTTAATTTCTATTAAAAATATCCCTTGACTATTTTATGATTAAGTAAACATTTTAACCATCTCTGAAAACATTGAATTTCCCAATAATGTTTTGTGGGCGCATCTCTTTCCTCCTGTATTAGCCCATATCTTTGAATTTCTAGTTTTCGTGCTTCACTGAATATATTCTCAGCTCAACTGCATTCTTTCCAAAATCCAAAACGAGAAGTAAATGTATTCCGTCATGAAAATCTTAATGTAGCAATAACTTCATCACAACTTATTTTTTTCCAAAAAAAATAAATAATAAAATGGCTAGGCACTACTCTTCCAGTCATTACAGTTGTTAGTTTAGTACTCAATATAAGTTCTTATGTGTAAGGATGATAAAATAATAATAGGGTAATTAACAAACATTGTTGTTTACATTATGATAGAAAAATGAACAGTATGTAAAATCTTGCAGATTCTAGCAGTGACCTCTCATGTAATTTTAATAAGGATTATTCAGATAATTAAAATTTATTTCAAAGGTTTCTCTTGATTCCTTCATTTAGATACCCAAATTTATGAATAAATCAATTATTTTATTAAGACAAATGAAACTGTAATTGGTTAAGTAGATTTAATATGTTCTGTGTTATTTACAACCAGATGTAAATCACATTTTAGCCTTTTTTCAGTCAAATTCATAATTTTTTTCAATCAAATTCATAATTTTTTCAGTCAAATTCATAATTTTTTCAGTCTAATTCATAATTTTTTCAGTCAAATTCATAATTTTTTCAATCAAATACATAATTTTTTCAGTCAATTTCATAATTTCTTGTACCCATTTTATAAAGTTAATTTAATGAGGTTTTGCTACCAAGAACTTAACATTTTTATTAAATCTCGTTGTTATTTATCCATTTACCGTCACTTTATGTTACTGTGCTTAATCCGACGGTGCAGCGGGAGTCCTAAGTTTTGCCTACCCAGGTTTACTCTTAAGTAACCTTTTTGAATGCATAAAGGGTCACCTGTGGAGTAGTGGCTAGCATAACAACTCTATGCTTAAGGTCGAAAGTTCAAAACCAGCATATGGCTATATATTTGATTTTAGGGAGTAAAAATCCATGATTATTTCGTCCTTTAAAAGAGACTGTTTTGCTAGCCACTACTCCACAGGTGACCTTTTATGCATTCAGCAAGGAGTTAAAGATTAATATGTCCAAAGTCACGTGTTTAAATCCGGCAGATTCAAACACCTTGTTGAATGCATTTAGGGTCACCTGTGGAGTAGTGGCTAGCATAACAGCCTACTAAGCGTAAGGTCGCAAGTCTAAAACCAGCAGATCCTCCTATATTTGTGCACCACAGATGACTCTAAATTAAAAGGATCCCTAAGTTTTGCCTACCCAGGTTTACTTAAGAGTCAACCTGGGTAGGCAAAATTAGGTTTCCCGCTGCACTGTCGGATTAAGCACAATAAGATAAAGTGACGATAAATGGATAAACAACAACGAGATTTAATAAAAAATGTTAACGTTCTTGGTAGCAAAACCTCATTAAATTAACTTTATAAAATGGGTACAAGAAATTATGAAATTGACTGAAAAAATTATGAATTTGATTGAAAAAATTATGAATTTGACTGAAAAAATTATGAATTTGACTGAAAAAAGCTATACTTTTGGTTTATTATTTTCAATAATGAACATTTGTAATCAACCAAACAAATAAAAAAAATATCTGAAATTAGAACATAGAAACCTTCAGAGAAAATTCCAAGTCTTCCCTTATACTTCTACTACAATTAAGAGCAAGTAAAACTATTGTGAGCTAGGAGAGAGCAGCTGAAGACATTCATGTTAATTGTAACATATATGGTGCTAAATAAACTACTGCCGGAAAACGTTCATAAATAGAAAATTGGGAAATTCTCCAGAGCGATTCCGAGGAACTTATATAGTGACCATTTAGATATTTTTCTACTTCATCGTTATTATTTTGCAACAAAAATGTGGCTTGATCAAAAGCTTAATGAATATACGTACAGAAGTACTTAATAGCTTTGAGCGATTGACAAAACTCTACATTAATGTGTGTATTTAAACTTCGTGATAGCACTGGATTATAGGGAACAACCCACCTATTATCCACGCTCATTTCAGTACCTTTGACACAAATTATTGCTGTGTTTCCACCATTATCTGGAGACCTGCGCCCGTAGGTTGGGTGACTGTTCATCTCTGGTTTGTTTCAGAAATAAAATGCCGAGGGTACTTTTTAGAACTAATGTTTTCTTTCATACGTGGTGACACAGGATTGTGAAATTTGCTGACCCTGTATCATATTTTTTTAGACAATATGAAAAATTGGATCTTGTTGTTTGTTAGGTATTTCAGCCGATATTATTGCTTCTATAGAATCTGCCAGTAATAGCCAGCCACAATAAAATGTGGGTGTGTGGTAAACCTCTTTTTCGCCATTCTAGGATGTAAAGGAAGGATTTGATGATCCAAAGATAGTTTTTCTACATTAATAGGTCTGTCATTTTATTGAATTTTGAGTGAAATACTCTAGAAACCAACTCATGTCTGTTTTTTAATCATGTTCTTAACCAAATTTTGAAGGAGTGATAACTCAATTTTTATTTCTGGCCATTCTGAGTTACATTTGAATGTAATAAAGAGATCTGGTCTTCCAAACTTCCTGATGTATGTCATGGCATCTTGACTTTTCTCATTTATGTATCTGGAGGATCCTGAAAATGACAATATTAGAAGTGTCTATATTGCCATTATTAACCACAGCATCTCTTAAATGAATGAATTTTTCTGCTCTCATTTTTTTTAAAAATTTCTTTTGATCAAGTCAAGCCTTTCAGAAATAATTTTTGCCGCCATATCTACACAATATTGGCTGAATAATCCTTTGAAGTAATGTATGACGTTAAAGCCATTGATTCTCACTGTCTAAATGCATAAAACTGCATACATGCTACAGTTTTAGATCTAGCAGTAGTATTCTGCTATGGAATATTTATCCAGTATCCATCATTTTCAAAGGGAAACAGTAAAGGACAATGAAGTGGGTCATAAGATCTATGAATTTCAGAAACACGTTAAAGTCGAACATCTCTCGCATTCAACACAATATCTCGGAGACCTTTGTCTTCATCTATCAAAAGAACAGCTACTTCATCTACTATTGGCGCATTATACCGACTCGGTGCTCGTTAGGAGGTTTCACATCACATGAATAATAAGTTTACAATGATTCGTTGGTCTATTTTCGAGATTGTATTTAAAACTTTTAATATACATATTATGATCGTAAAAATATGATATGTTTGGAGAGCGTCGAAAAAGATCGATTTGCCAGGTTGCGTTTAAATTTGAGCGCAAGAATGTCTCATCTGCATGAGAAACAAAATATATTTGCGAAAATTAGGGTTGTGCACCTTCAGCTGGTCTCATCTTACAAGATTCCGCCAAAATTTATTTCATACTCCCAGTATCCAGTACCTTTCCTCTCTTCACACGATCTTATTCAGGTCTCCTATAATGTACCTACTTCAACCATCGCCGCCAAGAAGATTTCAAGGCGAAATCTGAATACATTAATGAATGAAAATATTAATCCTTTCCTAGAGTCACTTCAACATTCCTTAGAGCCCATCTTACACCTCCTATTCTTTGGCTAATATGGTTGAATGTCTATCGTCGAATCTACTGGCCTTTCAAAACAACCATGCGCCTCCCAAAACTGTTACATTTCGACGTCTCCCAGCTCCCTTGATTACCCGGAGATACATGATGAAAAGAAGAGACGAAGCCAGGAGGAGACTTCCCCATGATTACAATAATTTCTACGAAACCTCACCCATTCATCTATACGCAGCGCCTAGGCCCAGTCCTTCCATATCTCTCTAACCCAAGCTCCTGATCCTAGATCCAAGTGGAAGATCCTCAGAAAATTCTCAGTTTTAAACCCCAAATCCTCTAATTACTATATATTTTTCGCCGATAAAACTAAATTCCTACTTCTAGTAGCAACTAAAAATGTTACCAGTATTTTCTCCCATACTCCTGTAAATAATAATCTCCCGGCCTCGACTTTTAGAATAGAATTCAAACCTAAAAATTTTTATTTTTTGCATATCACTCCTGATGATCTACTCACTTCTGTCTTTAAACCTAGGACCAATGAACATGGCTCAGATCTCATACGGGTAAAACTTATTGAACTTTGCCTCCCAGATATTCTTTCAATCCTTTTACGCATTTACGATTTCCCTCCCCTCTTATCTTTCCCTAAACTTGGAAAAAAAGTAGTGGCACGTCCTCTCAAAAAAATTTCTTATCCATCCAACTTTTCTGACTTGAGAGCAATTTCCATTCTTTCAAACCTATCCAAACCGTTAGAAAGAATAGTCCAACACCAGCTTTCTAAATACCTAAAACAAAACTCTCTCTTAGACCCTTTTCAATCAGGTTTTCGTTTTGGCTATTCCACCCAATCCGCCCTACTTAGAATCACCCAGGATGTAGAGTCTTCCACCAATCAACAAAAAATTCGATTGCGTCGGTCATGATATTCTAATATCCAAACTCTGTAACTCGTCCTTATCCAATAGTACCATAGAATGATTTCATTCCTTCTTATACCATCGTTCGCAGACTGTAGACATCCTAGACCAATGCCCTTCCTCTCCTGTTTTCCTCTTATGTTGCGTTCCTTAAGATTCTTCCCATCATCGACTCTTTTTTCCATTTATATTAATGATTTACAGGATTCCATCCACCATTCCCGATGCCATCTTCACGCAGATGATCTGTAGATTTACTTTTCTTTCCACCCTTCTAATCTCATAGAGGCATCCCAGATAAAAACAAGTCGCAGCTCAATGCTGGTAAAACTAATGTAATCCTCATTGGTTCCAAACCGACCTTGGATTCACTTCCTTATATCCGTTGCACTTTCTATAAAGTTCCTATCTAATTCCAAAAAACTGTTAAAAACCTCGGAGTCACCTTTAACCAAACCCTATTCTGGAATAACTATGTTCTGAAATATCCCGATAATCCATTTCCATACTTAAACATCTCTATAGATTCCGTGAATCCTTACCTTTAAAAACCTGACAGCTACTTGTTTCCTCGGTTATCTTTCTCAACTTTGACTATGTTTACCTGGTGTATGGAGGACTCACCAATGAACTGGAAATAAAATTAAATACTCAAATGAATTGAGACTAAGATTTATTTTTGGTGCCCGTAGACGTGACCATATTTCAGGATATTATACCAAGTTAAATTGGTAATATTTCCATGGTTCTTACCTATTCCAAACCTTATACAATAGAAAACCTTCCTTTGTAACTGAAATCCTCACCTTTCGCTCCGACATCCATTCGTTGAACACTAGAACCCAATCAATCAATATTTATACCCCATCACATAGAACTGCATCTTTTCACAAATCCTTTCTCGTTCGCTCTTCATTATTTTGGATTCCCTGCCTATCCGTACAACCGGATCTCTCTCTTCCTTCTGACATCAACTCTTCCTTTACCTACTTGAATCTCAATCTTCCGTTCCTTTGTAAATATTGGTATTTATAGTGCAATACAGTATACGCTTGTATAAATATGCTAAGATTCATAGATGAATTGAATTATTGATACATTTTATTTACAATGTAACTGGACCATAGGAAATTGGACTTAGACCCAGTATAAAGCTTTTTTTTTTCATTTCATTTTATATCTTCTTCATCCGGTTGTTCAATGTACAATTAATCGCTTACGATGCTTTTATCATATTTGTAAGTTCTTAGTGAGAAGTCAAAAGTAATGGAGTCATCTCTCTATGATCTCTAGGTGGTCATTTATTAGGCTCTAATATTCACTGTTACAAGCTTGACTATGAGGTTTAGGAGTTCTGCCCTCTTCTTCAGTTTCTTGCCTTCTTACTTCTCTTTTTTTCAAAGTTCTTTAGAAGGGAACATTTGCTATTCCTCTCACCAAAACGTTTGGGAGCTTAGGTTTTCCAAGTATGAAGCAATCACGGGGTGATAACATCTGAACAAAAATAGTTAATACAAATCCTTATTGAAGGTTTGTGGGTCAGAGAGATTTATTTAATAAATTTACATGTTTGTTCATGAAATAGTATTTGAGGGAGAATTTTATTTCGCAAAGCAACATCATAGGGTGTATACTGATTTCATTGGAAGGAAACAACAGGTTAACCACTTGTTACCTTCCTGTTATGTAGTGTTCGATGTCAACGATTGGGCAGGATTTTATATGGCTTCTGTTTTGTTTTTAGATAGCTCAACAATATGGATAAGCACAGGTTTTAAATAAATCCTTGTTATGTTATTCTTAGCCTCATTAAATTTGCTTCAAGCTTAAGGTAATTTAAATGACTTACAGGTTTTCTTTGTTACTTCTTGAACCTGGAGAAGTATATTTTGAAGACTTCAGTGTCCATCTTCAAGTAAAATCAGATGGTCAACACTTATCTGAAGTAGGTCGTTTGAAAATTTGTTCCAAATCACTTGTATTTGATCCCCAAGATCATTCAAATCCAATCATAAAAATTTTGTTGAAAGAATGCAAAGAAATTAAACATCATGAAAGTAACAAAACCACTAGGTAAGTTATTAGTCTCTCCCCCTTTTTTTTCTTTGTTATAATTGGCGTTTTAAAATTATTTTTTTGTTGAAGCAGTGGTCCTCATAGGCCAGGGTATCTAACAATTGTGCAAGGCTATGTTCCTGATTTCCAAATAGGGTAAGTATGGATTGATGTTATTTCAGCTGATATTGAATTTTATTTATCTTTTAGCAGCTAGGATAATCTCATTCCATTTATTTGATCATTTGCTTCTGTTTATTTATTTACTTACTTCTTGAAATAAACTTACACCAAGTAGTTGGGTTTTATAATTTATCTATCATAGTCTATGATATTGTGAAGTGACAGAATGAATAAAATGTTCTTTATGTTGTTTAATCAGTAATATCATTTGTTTTTTAATCAAGTATCTTATTCGTTTTCTACTATGGAATTACTCATTTTATGCATGAAAGACCTAGGCAGAAGAACGGTATTTCTAAATACTTGGTCAAAGTTATAGTAAAAAACTGCTGTTTAAACAACGAAGGGTGATCAATTGGGGCCATCACCATTTTTACTATTCCAAGTCTCTCTGTCTTAGAAGACATGGTAATTTTTTAGTATGTTATCTTTTCAAAAATTGTGTGGACATGTATTTAATTGTTTTATTTGTAGTCAGTTGTGAAATAAAACCAATATGATCATGAAATTTCTCCATTTTAAGTCTTTGTCCATGTTGTATGAAGAAAGATATTCTAAAAGAATTAGGGCAGTTGTTAAGATAGTATGGTCTATCCGTAAATTGTCATGTGGACTAAGTAAAATGCTTTCATCAGACTTGTAGATTTTTCCCTGAACTAGAGTATTGTTGAGGCTTTTAAAGTATGATATGTGATGTTTTCGACTAATCAGTTGTATTATTACTGATACATTAATTTGTGTAATATTGAGACTCAATATTTATGCATCTAACTCATTTTTTTCTGTTTTGCCAGCTATCACTCAACTGTAGTTAATATGTTTATGTTGTCTGACATTCTGTCATACTCCAAGTATGGTCAATAGAATGGGTTAATCTACTGGTAATCAATCAAGTTATGGTAACCAGAATGGAGAGGTCAAGGTTCATATGTGGCACAATGACAAAATAAATTCCCAGCATTGCAGGATAGTTTTTAACAGCAATGTTTGGCTCATAGATGCTATGAGGACAACACCTTAGCAATATTGGTGACCACAGCCTCTAGTGGTGTATTGAATGTTAATGTATCTAAGGGTGTCCTCAAATATAAAAGACACTGTGTTATTTCTCCTTAAATTGTATTTTTTCAAAAAAAGTTCACATAATAGGTTTTTGTGTTAAACAACACTTGAGTAATTGGTCTCCACGGCTTTGTTGACACCTATGTATTTAAAATTAAAAAAAAATTATCTATCACCATTTTGCGTAAATGTGGCTGAATTTTTTTTTTCAATGCACACTGCATAAATTTTTTACTTCAAATTACCCCATAAAAATATATTCAATGGTGCTTTATCGCACAATCTAGGGGGCCAATTCTCGTCACCAAAATGAGAGATTACACAGCCAGTAAATGCCTCATTGAGCAATTTGAATTGTTTCATGGGTGGGTGGTTCCGTCTTGCTGAAACCACATATGGTCTATGTCAATATCTTCCAATTTAGCCAGAATGAACAGTTATCATGTCACAATATGGAGTACCAGTGACATTCACTGTTTGAACAGATTCATATTTGTAAAATATGGTCCTATGATGCCTCCAGCCCCAAATCCACACCAAACAATGACATGTTGAAGATGCATTTGTTTTTCGACTATCACATGTGAGAATTATCAACCTCAAAAATGGCAATTTTTCCATTAAAAAGCCATTGAGGTAGTAATAGGCTTCATTGCTAAAAATGATTTTGTTCAAAAATAGGTGCCACTTGTTGATGATTCACCAAGCCATCTATGCTGGGCATGGTCATCGGCCTTCAGTTCTTGTTTCAGTTGAACTTGGTAAGGTTGGAGGCACAGATCTTTTGTTAGTATACACCGTAGAGAGCTTCTAGAAATTTACAATCTTGTCTGTGACCTGGACTTTCACTAAAACTTTCACGCAGTGCTTCATTATTGACACTTGAACTGCTTGTTTTTGGATGAGTGTGTTTAACATAACAATCTTTTTGAATATCTCAATCACTCTTGTCATGGATGAGGAAGTTAAATCACTATTCTGACCATATTTTGTAAAAAAAATTTTGAACTGTGTCCACTGAAAAAGACTTTATCATTTTTTAAATATTGTTCAACAATGAAAACAGGATGTTCTCTTGTGTAATGTTCCATTTTTTCATCATCATCAGCATCTGGCGCAACAACTCGTCACCGAGTCTGGCCCGTCTGCAGTACCCTTAGCCAGTTGGCTCTATCTTGGGCAGTATATAACTAACGATTACGGACCTGAAACATTCCAGTAAAACTAATAAAATCCTGTCTTCCAGTCCTTATACCAGTTTTATATCATATTTACAATTTTTCCTTGCAAAACTCCATATTCCCTTCTTATTGGAAAACCGCCTTAGTACGACCACTAAATAAGATCCCAAATCCTACCTCACTGTCTGACTTCCGTCCTATTTCTCTTCTCTCTAATCACTCCAAACCACTAGAACTCTTGTACAAACAATATCAATTTAGATAACGTTTTCATCTTCGGTCGATATCCAGCAACAGCCTCTAGTAACCCTCTACTACGCTGGAGTTATTAACAGGGACCCTTGTAACCCGATCACAATTAAAGTGGTTCCCTCAGTTCTAAGTACTTTCCTGGCATCCTTTCTCTTCCAAGTTTTCCGATCTCATTGTCCATCGTACATCTCTGATATACTTTCATTTAAATCCTCCATCTACTAGGTATTTTCCTTTCGAGTGCCTACAAGGTGTTGTCAAATATTGTTTCCGAGAGACTCACCCCTCATGCTGAAAGAGAGATAGGCAACTACCAGACTGGATTCAAAAGGAGTAGATCAACCACAGACCAGATCTCCCTGAGAATGATTCTGAAAAAAGTAAATAAATACAGGATGGTTATTCACCACCTTTTTCTGAAATTTCAAGTCTGTGTATGATAGCGTAACCCAGAATGAACATACCCAGGAAGTTGATTCATCTGGTGAGGATGACCATGTTAGGCTCGAACAGTGTAGTTTGTATTGGATCTGACTTCTCCAATCCTATCAATACGAATTGCGGTCTGAGACAGGGTGATGCCCTTGCATGTCTTCTCTTTAATTTGGTGTTCGAGAGAGCAGTCCATTGATCAGGAATCCAAACATGGGCCAGCTTATTCACCAGAATGGTCCAGTTATTGGTATATGCAGACAATTTCGACATAACTGCCCGATCTGAGCGTGCCCTTAAAGAAGCGTTCCTTGCTCTGAAACAAGAAGCAAAAAGTTTTGGCTTGGTTATCAATGAAACCAAGACAAAGTACTTAAGAATAGAACCAACAGAGGTTGGGACATGATTTTTCAAAGTTGGTCCATACAGAATTGAGAGAGTATAGTTTCATTTACCTGGGAAAAGAAATAATTGCTCAAAAAGACCTGTCCCAGGAGATCAACCGAAGAATTGCTACTGCTAATCGGAGTTATTTTGTGCTGGCAAAATATTTCAAAAGGCACCTCTCAAACAAGACCAAGGTCGGCTTATATAAGACTCTGGTTCGTCCGGTTCTAACATATGTATCAGAGACCAGGACCTTCACCAAAGTCAGTGAGAACATGCTACAGGTGTTTGAGAGGAACATATTAAGAGAAATTTTGGCCCTGTTCGAGAGGGAGATAAATGGAAAAGGAGAAAGAACCAAAAACGCTCAAGGCTGTATAATGATCCTGATATCAAATGGATTAATATTAGGAAACCCCGATGGGCGGGTCACGTGGCGAGGATGAAAAAAGAAGATGAGATTCCCAAGAAGACATTGTTCGAGGAGCTTCATGGCAAGTGAAGAGTGGGCAGGCCAAATGTTAGGTGGGCTTATTCCGTAGTAGCTGATGCATGTGTTCTCCTAGACGTTAGGTGGTGGAGAGCTTCAGCAACAGACAAGGCCAACTGGCGGAGACTTTTAGAGGAGGTCTTGACCCGTTTACGGGTTATTGTGCCAACTATATTGTAATATGCTTATTTTTAAATAATAATCTTTTAAGAAAAATTCAATTCACACCAATATTTACTTAATTAAAACTCATTTTACTCTCTTGGTCTGTAGGCTCTTTATTATTGTTTTCTTCATCTTCAGTGAAGGTTCTTTTCTGGGAATCAATTTTCATTTCTGTTGTAATACTTGTGACGGTTTCTAATACTTCTGTTCCAAATTTATCCATCTTTTGTTCCAATTTTTCCATCATCATCATGAGTTGTTTGAACATCTGAATCTTTTCTGTCCTATCTGAATAACTATTTTTTCCTTGGTCCTCCATATTGTTTGCTCACAAATAACACTTAAACAAATTATTAAACTATAAATTATGCACTGATTGCCGTGGTCTTAATATTTAACAAATTAAGCCCCACGTTGGGCGCCAAATTATATAATATACTTATTTTTTTTAAATATTCTTTTAAGAAAAAAATTGCTTTAAACATTATTTACTTCATTATTATTCATTTTACTCTCAGGGTATGGTATGAGTTCTTGACTATCAGGCACAAATGTATTTTACAACTTTTTAATCATAACAACGTACAAAAATGACACAAACAATATGCAGGCTAACCAAGATCCCTCTTCATATTCAGCAGTAGCTCCTGCCTCCTTCAGGTCACACCTCCTTCCACTCAACCCTTTTTGCTTGTACTCTTACCTGGTAGGTACCTGCCAGTGACCTTTTTTCTTAGCATCCAAAATGGATGCTATGTTTGTAAACAAACAACCAAATAGGAGCTATTATTTAAATTTCAATTTTACTTTTATCCTATAGTTAGCCTGCCTAACACAATTATCAAATAATAAATAAATAAATACTATAATTATAAAAAATGGGTATATTACAATATATGTATTTTTATCTTGCGTACATTTTGGGACATTATGATGGTACAGAAAAGCTTTGTACAGCTTCGTACAGAATGTTAATGATGGCAGTAAATCTGAGTGAAATAAGCAACTAAAATTAAAAAGTACTAACATATTGTAAGATATACTTAAATTTTTATTTTACTGTTGTTCCTGTAAAGACCAGGTGTTCTATTCCAAAATATGACATTCTTAGTCTATGTTATCTGTCCCAACTGTTTGATTTATGGCTAAGATTAAGGCTAACCTTTGGCTAAGGATGAGTTCCCGATTTCGAATGTTAAGCGCTCATCAAATTATGGTTTCTTTCTCAACAAATGCATCACAGATGGCATTGTGTTCTAAGGGGGGAGTAATGATGTCCATTCAGCATCAGAAGTCAGTGCTTTTATGCCAGGATGTCTTGTTACTTTTTAGTTCAGACATTTATTATTTTTTTATTAGTACTTGTGATATATAGATTTGTTTAGATTATTTAAGGTTTTTGGATAATATTCATTATTAAAATTTTTTTAAATATTAGATTTTGGTTTATTGCACTCTTTAATTATTTATACGAACTATATTAAGACTTGATATTAAAGCAGTGCTTTAATAATCAAGACATTTATCAAATGTTAGATAATGAAGAAACTCAGTTCTGTTTTGTTTTTAATACTCTAGTCACATTTTTTTGACCTGCATGTTAAAAACTGCCTAATCAACTTATTATGTTTTATTTAAGAATGGTTGGCGATATTTAATTATTGAGGAGAAGTTAATTGGGTGTGTAGTTATCCAAAAACTTTAATTAATTAAAACTTGATTTATCATACCAACGTTTTGGCCTAAATTTTAGGGCATCTTCAGGACGATTGTTTGGCGGAAGATCACAACAATTAATTTCTCCTCAATTCTATGTTTTATATATTCATTAGTTTAAATCTTTGCTTTATTTTGTTAATTTATAGTCCATCTGGTTTGATGGATTGTCTAGTATCATAAAAAATAACATATTATTAACTGTTCAGAGATGAAACCAATACCAATGTACTGGAAGTAACTTGTAACCAGTATGTAGAAATCTTTGAAGGAAATATTTTAGCTCCATATAAGTTCAAGAATGTAAGTTTTAAATATTATTGTAACCATTGAAGTAATTATGTAATGATTTAAGAGGAAAATAATGTTCTTTTTTTTTAGAATGAAAGAAAATTTCTATTTTCATTGAATTATGCTAACATTAAAGACTGTTTACCTTTGGTATGTCAACTTCATAGGGCGTCTACTTTACCTGCTGCTGAACAAAACCAAATGGTGAGAAAAAAATGTTTTTGTAACTTTAAAAAAAAGTAGTATATATACAAATTGCTATACTTTTTATTAAATAGGTTGCTGCTATAGAACTTTCTCGTCAGTCGCTTGTGAAGTTTGATCCTTTATGGCTTCATGATGTGGATGAGCGAATTGTTTTAGAAATGACAGGGCATAAAATTACTCCTTTGGTTATGAACCATGGACGAATCATCCTTTCAACCTCTACTTTATACTACCAACCATTCAACAAGATTGAACCAGTAATTAATTCTTGAGTAAACATTTGATTCATTACTTATTCATGTTGAAATTGCCTTCTTAGGTTTATAAGCCATGAAATTTAAACCAAAATAATAACATATTGCAAATTTTTCAGTACCATATTTTAAAAATTAATCTGAAAGACATTAAGAATATTATCAAACGGAGATTTCTTTTGCAGCATGTGGTAAGAATAGAATTGATAATTTTTAAATTTAAGATTTTAAGAAAATTTTTGTTTTCTTTAAGTTAACTTAATTTCTCATTTGCGAGGGTCTAGAGCTACAATGTGGAGAAAATCACCTATACCTTTCATTGAAGAATAGATCCAAACGTGATGAGTTGTATGAAGCCCTTCTTGCTCAGCCTTCATTACATTTAGATGATTCTCAGCAGGAAATAATGGCACTTCATTGGGTTAATGGTTCTATTTCAAATTATGATTATCTACTGTACCTCAACAGGTATGTTATAGATAATGTTTAATTATGGCACCACATAATAAAACATAGTTATACCGATATGATTTTAGCCAGGCGGACAGAACTTTTAATGATTTAACACAATATCCTGTTTTTCCATGGGTTGTTTCCGATTATACTTCTCCTGAATTAGATCTCGATAATCCAAGATCATTTCGTGATTTGACGAAACCCATTGGAGCTCTTAACCTTGAAAGGTTTCATAAATTAAAGGTATGTTTTTTTTATCATAATAGTGTGTTATATTTGAGTTCTTTTGATTTTAGAACCTGATATGTTAGCCTCTTTTTCATTTCTTATTTGCTTTATTAAATTATGGTTGTTTCGCTTTAATGAATTTATAAATGGTTACTTCAGAAACGATTTTGTTATTAGAATAAAAAAAAAATAAAAAAAATCACTGTTTTATCTTCCTCTTATAAAAGTCTCATGCTGCCCAATGACTTTCGTTGATACTTTGAATTACAAATGGAATTATACTAATAGGACATTCAGCAACTCTTTTAAATAGACATTTAGAAAAATCCTTTTTTTGCAGGAAAGATATGAAGAAATGCCTGAACCTAAATTTCTTTATGGTTCTCATTATTCGGCTCCTGGTTTTGTTCTATTTTACCTTGTTAGGAAATACCCACATTACATGTTATGTCTACAGAATGGACGATTTGATCATCCTGATCGAATGTTTAACAGGTAAATTTAAGACTGTTTTTATTATTTAAATAATTTAAATTAACATGTATCCTAGCCATAATTATACACCATGAAATTAAAAATTTTGTTTATGCCAGTTTGTTAAAATTAAATAATATGTGGGAGAAGTTGGTTCAGGGTGCAGTCAATAGAACACACAATTACGTATAAACTTAATTTACTGGTGCCGACGTATTGGCATAAATTATAGGCCTTCTTCAGGATGATTGAGTAAGCTGAGCTCACACAATCACCCTGAAGAAGGTCTATAATTTAGGCCGAAACGTCGGCACCAGTAAATTAAGTTTATACTAAATTGTGTTTTCTATTGACTGCATCCTGAACCAACTTCTCCATATATACACATACACTCAACCATTCTCACTTCATGATTAAATAATATGGTTTGATTAGATTATAAAATGACATATTATACAGCTTTAAGGTTCGATAACATATCTTACATCTGTATGCAAAGAGATTTCAACCGGTGGTACTGTTTACCACTGCCAGATAAAACAAAACTAGGAATCATAATTGAATATTATGAGGGTTAGGCTAATTAATCATGGGTAATAGATCTTTCAAGTGAACACATTTGTCCTTTTGTAAAAGTTTAGGCATGTTCAATTTCTATCTATTCTACAAATGTTGTTTTTCAAGAAAACCTGTTGTTTCTTTGACATTTTAAATTCTGATTTTTTTTTCAGTGTAAGTGATGTTTGGAGAAATGTTCAGACAAATATGTCAGATTTCAAGGAACTAGTCCCTGAATTTTATGACACTACTTCTGGAGGAGATTTCCTGGACAATCTTAAAGGAATTCAATTTGGTTATAGGTGTGATGGTACAAAAGTAAATAATGTTCAACTTCCACCGTGGGCTTCTGGTTAGTTTAAAATTTAATTATTTTTTCATAATTAACTTTTAAGGCTTCTAAATAAAGTAATTTACCTAGAGATATCTCAAATTTAAAAGATAAATTTTGTTCCCAATCAAGTCTTGTAAATTAAAAAAAAGTTGGACATATTTATTATTTATTCATTCATTCATTCAGTGGCGCGACAGGCCGTGCAGGCCCTGGGCCTCGCGGTGTGATCTGGGAGATAACACTCCGTTTCTTGATGCTATTTTTAGTGTAGGGTCATCACTCCCTACGACTAATTTTGTGAGTGGCCACCCTTTGGCTGATGGGTCTCACATACCCGGGGGAGAGGTTGTTAGTGAATCCCTATTTTTTTACATCCTTATAAAAGCCCCGCCGGTACTGGGATTCGAAATCAGAACCTGCAGCATAAGAGACTTGCGCGTTAGCCACTCAGCTACGGGCTCCCCATTTATAAATTTATTATTTATAAATATGAATATGATTCATAATCACTAAGGTTTCTATTAATATGAATGTTTTTGTATTACATTATATCTACTTCTTAAATGGTATCTTAAAGTCAAACTTGATTGACTCTAATTTATTGATAATAGTCTAGTACATGTTTAATGTTAGTATATGTTAGGTTTAAGAGTTTTTTTGTGTTGTAAATTTTCTTTTAGGTGTAGGTAAATAGTATTGAACTAGACTAAAAATACTATAAATTGTTGACACATGAATTAGTGAAGTATGTTTCTAAAATAATTACTTTTTACCAATGATTATCAAGATTTAATTTAACTTTTATGTTGATACAGACAGAGAAGATTTTGTTTTGAAACTGAGAGAAGCTCTGGAGTCTGATTACGTTTCATCTAATTTACATCATTGGATTGATCTTATCTTTGGATTTAAACAACGAGGAGAAGAAGCAGTGAAAGCAAATAATGGTACAAATTATTTTATGATTAATTAATTTAAATGTTCACCCTTTCATTTTACATTATGTTATACATTGTTTTTTCTTTAAATTACCAAAAGGAAATTCACTTAATATTGTGCCAAATTACTTAAAAAGTAAATACTTATTCATATTATTCTATTCATTATCATCCTAAAAGGCAGTTTTAAAAATAATACTTTATAAATAATTTTATTTTAAAAAAGTTTTTTTTTCTGTTGTAGTATTTTACTACCTTTGTTACGAAGGATCTGTAGATCTTGAAAATATTAAAGACTGGAATGAGAGACATTCAAAAGAAGTTCAGATTATGGAATTCGGTCAAGTTCCAAGACAAATATTTACTCATCCACATCCACAAAAAGTCATTAATAGCGTACCACAGTCATTAACTGTGCCTCATGGTTAGTATTGAAGTTAGTGCATATATAATTTCATAGTATCCTTAAGTTTTTCAATAAGTTATGGTAGTAATATAAATAACAAAAAAAAAATAAATATATTATATATATATATATATATACAAATTACTTCCCAACAGTTATTTTCAGAAATAATAATATTTTATAATTTTTATATTATATCTTAACCATATCTTCGTTCATGGTAGTATGATACACATTTTTTTAATAGGTGTTGGACAACTGTCTTTTAATTGAGTTTCTTTAATATTCAAGTAGTATATATTTTTTTGAGGTAGGTAGGTAAGGTGTTTAAGGGCGATAAATTTCTAGATTATTACGCCCGTCTTTGAGTTATCCAACAATATTATAATAAAACAATATTATTATGATAAAACAATATTATTTCTCACAGTTGTTTTGTATTTACATTTGTTTTGTTGTGTTTTATTCTTACATTCCAATTTAGAATGAAACAAAATTTAAAACAATATTGTTATATAAAAATTTAAATAATTTGTGTGCAGTATTACCAATACTTATTAATCTGCTGAAAAAGAGAATTTATAAAACATCAATGATAATTGAAGAAAAACATAAATGTTATTTGAGAAGTTGGGTGGGTCTGCCATCAAATTAACATACAATTAAGTTTCTACTCAATTGTGTGTTAATTTGACTGCACCCTCAACTAATTTCCCCTCTATATACACACAGTCAACCATTCTAACTTCAAAGTGAAATGTTATGGTGTACGCTAACCCACTCAGCCATGTCATCCCGACACACTAGTCTACTACCGTTCCAAAGGTTGTGAGTAAGATCCCAGTCATGGGAGGACTTTTTTAAGTATGTAATTATATGGGGATTTGCTCACAGTCTTTCCCCTGGGTATGTGAGACCTGCCAGCCAAACGTTAGCTTCTCACAAGAATAAGTGTAGGGTATTCACCTAGGAAACGCGGCCAAGCCTGCACGGCCTGTTGTTTCATAGAAAAAAACAAAAAAAAATTATGTCAACTTAAATAAGTATATAATGATGTAAGGGCAAACTGGCACCAATGGGCTTTGTTTGTTTAGGACTCTGAACTACACAAATATTACAGACCTAGGTGTGATCCAAGAGATCCATTGAACATCAAGATGCATAATAGAAAAGTTAAGGCATACACCTATTATTATTCCATATTAACCATGTTCATTGTCCGTTCTCGGATAGAGGCTTCCTTAGATGAAGACAAATTCTTCTTTCTTGACCTAATTAAGGCATGATAAAAAATTTGTTGATGATCTTAATGCCAGCACTTGAAAAAGGGTTCACCAATCAACTTTCATCATGATTTATTAGTGGCAATGGGCAAAATTGATGGTTTTGAACATTTTGAGACATAGTAATTAGGAGAACTACAGGTTCAGGAGATCAGTCAGGAGATAAAGGAATCTAGACTGTGTTATTTATTTGTGGATTGTGATAGCTGGAAGAATCTGGAAAACTAAGCTTTAAATGATTCTCATTTGAATAAATGAACAAGTTTAAATGTCTTGATATCCAGTTGAATGCAGTCAATGAAATCATTGCTGATGTAAAGAAGTGAATTACAAGTGATAATGGATTTTTTTTTTGCTGAGATGTAGCCTCATCTCAAGAGCCTCGATGATGATTAGCTACATCCCTATATATTTGGTTCTATAAAGTGATGGTGGGATGATGACCAATGAGGGTATAAATTTCTTACGGATATTTAAAAGTCTCATTCATTGTTTCAATAAGGTCCCAGGTTGGGAATGAATCGCTTATGGGTACCAAGTGCTCCATTGAAGTATAAACAACCTTATGAGTAAGCCATTTGTGGTAAGAAGGCTGCAATGGGTTGGCCATGTGAGTGGAATGATATAATTTGGAATGGGTTTATCAAAGGAACCATGACTTGCTAGTGGCTTTTCTTGATCAGAAAAAATAATTTTTAAGAAATTTTAGTGTATATTAAAATTTTAAATTCTCTAAAAACAAATTATTAACTTTAGTCACAAATGAAATCTGAAATTTATGTGTGAAAATAATAGCTATAATTAACAAATAATTCTAATGATATAAAGAGAATACATTTTAAATTATGTTATTATAATTATATTTTACTAATGAAAATTTGTTGATTAACACTTCAAGTTTAAAATAAAAAAACTCATTTCCATTTTTATATAAAAGACTAAACTAGATATTGGCAGGGCCGTAGAACAACTTACTGACTCAATTAGAGTAGTATACGCGGTAACACAACAAACACCAATACCACTAACACTCTAAAAACTAACCTGCCACAGCACATTCGAATCTTATTAAGAGAAAAACACAGAGCAAGATCGAAGTGGCATAGGAATAGGTACCCATCAGACAAAACTAACTAACATTTACAAAGTAGAATCAGGAAGTTCAAAATTCAAAACTTACTGAATATGACAGAAAATCTCACTACTACTGATAAATCACTTTGGACTACTACTAAGAAACTGCTTCAGTTTAAAGATTTTAATCATCCACTCCTCAATGAATCTCAATCCTGGACCAGATCTGATGAAGAGAAATCCAAACATTTGCTCAGCACCTCTTTAAAACCTACAATCCGCATCCTGATATCCTTAATCAGCTTTGATTAACCTTGAATGCGTTGAAGCAGAACTGGATTGTGTACCATATCCTTACTCCAGCTGCCTCTTCCTCCTAAAGCATTTCATCCTTCAAAGATCTCAACCATAATCCACAGTTACCTTCCCGCATAGCTCAGGACACAATTTAATCACTTCCCATATCCTAAAACAACTTCCAAAAAATCCATCCTATTCCTTACCTATATTTACAATGCCATACTCCAGACCACATATTTTCCAGAACCCTGGAAGTTATTTATTTATAAATAAAATGATCCCTAAACATAAAAAGCCACTGGAGCTGCCTTCCTCTTACCATCCTATGTCTCTTTTACCCATTATGGGTAAAATCCTAGAAAGACTAATCCTTAAATGACTATATCCTATCCTAGAGACTTAACACATAATCCCAGACCACCAGTTTGGATTTCGCTCATCCCACTCCACCATCCAACAATGTCATCGTGTGGTGGATGTTGTCTCATCTGCACGGGAGCCTTTCTCGATGTAGAACAGGTCTTTGACCAAGTTTGGCACCCAGGACTGCTTTACAAACTCCATAAATTCCTCCCAACTACATACTACCTCATTATCCAGTCCTACGTCTCTGGAAGATCCTTCAAAATAAACCACAATAGTTCCTATTCATCCCTATTTACTCAGTATGCTGGCATTCCTCAAGGCAGTATCCTAAGACCCATTCTTTACACAGTCTATACAACTGATATCCCAACCCATCCTAACACCTCCCTTTCTACCTATGCTGATGACACTTGTGTGTTATCAGTCAATAATGATCCTACTATTGCCTCTCAAACTCTTCAATCCCACATCAGAGACCTTGAAGTATGGTGTCAGAATTGGAGAATCAAAATTAATTTCAACAAATCCCACCAAATTACCTTTACCCTTCATCGTAAACCTATGACATCTTACCCTACAGTGTCCTTTAATAATATTCTGCTAGTCCCGGTTGAACAGATTCTCTGTCTAGGACTCCTACTTGACAAACGACAAACTTAAAATCTGCACACAAGACTAAAACGACAAGAAACTGCCCGCCGCTTTCACTTACTTCAACACTTACTGGACAGACACTCTAACCTTCCATTTAACTACAAAAGGCTCATTTATATTACCATCATAAGCCTATCTGGACATACGGATTTGAGTTTTGTGGCTCTACTAAACCATCAAATTCTTTCCTATTCAATCCTTACAATCCAGAATCCTTCGAAAAATCCTTAATGCTCCTTACTTTGTCACCAACAAACTCATCCATAAAGACCTTAATGTCCCATATGTTGCTGATTTGGCCCGTACTAGGTATTATTCCTTCCATGACAAACTCCACTCCCACATTAACCCACTAGTTTCAATCCTTGCTTCCTCTTCCATTCCTGATAATCCTCCAAGGCATCTGAAAAGAAGATGGCCTTTAGACCTTCTAGTGTAAATTACCTAGTGGAGTGTTGCCAATGGATATTCTCTTCATGTCTTTTCATGTATATTATCTATATTATTGGCCATTTTACTTGATGTATTTACTATGATATGATATACCAATTTACTGTAATACAGTTGTAAATTTCAATAAATTAAATTTTTTTTTAAATTATATAATATATATATATATATATATATATATATATATATATATATATATATATATATATATATATATATATAATATTCATTTAATAAAGATGTGTATGATATAAGAGTTGGACTTATTTTCAGTTAAATGGAAAAATATTGATAGTATTGAGGTTCGTGAGGAGTTACTCTGTCATAAAGAAGGTGTAACAAGCGTATGCCTATCTAATGATGCAAGGCTAGTTGCTTCAGTTGGCAGAGATGGAATTCTTAAGATTCATAACTGCCTTGCTGGAACCCGTGAAAGGAGTGTTTCTCTAGGAAATCTTCCTTTGTCTTCAGTCTGTCTTCTTCCAGAATCATCTACTGCAATTGCTGCTAGTTTTGACTCTACTCTGTAATTATATATTTTTTCTCATATATAATATTGACAACTCGAGCTTTTACTCATTATGTATTACTATTATACGAATTTACTATTGTATGAATTTTAAAATTTGGTGAATATCCAAAAGTCAAAAGTATATAAAAGGTTTCCAATCAAAAGAATATGAAAATTCAGTTTACAGTGAGTCTACCATCAATTCGTCCCCTTCCCTCTGTACTCTGTCAAATACTTTTGGAAATAATAAAATATCCTTATATAATCATTTCATGGAAATCAGTAATGTTTTGACCATATTGATACTTTTGTGTTTTAGGATTTAGGAAATAATTAATATTGATTGGGAGTAACTGAATGTTTGTTTTTCAGAATAGTTTATGATATAGAATGTGGTAGAGTTGTCGATCAAGTGAGAGGCCACGAGGATGCTGTCTCTTGTCTTTGTTGGGCCCCTAGCCTCAAACTTCTGTTGTCTGGTTCTTGGGATTGTTGTGTACGAGCATGGAAAGTAAAGCTTCCTTATGTTCCTCTTAAACCAGCTTCTTCCTTAATAGCACAACTTGATCATGATGATAAAATTACTGCATTGGCTGTTAACAGGTAATTGAAGTTATGTATGTTCTTAATGATTTATACTAATTTGTTTTTTTTACTTTCACTTACCTATTTATGAAATATATAGTAAGGGTATTGCGATCGTGAAAATTTTCTAATTACAGTTTTCAACGGAAATACAAGTTTTTGGCTCCCCTGAGTCCAAATAACCAAACCCCGTAAAAAGGTCTGTGTGTGTGTGTGTGTGTGTGGTAAGTCTAGCATGAAAACGAAAAGTCATACAAAACTGAAATTTCATATTTAAGACAACAATACACCCGAGATGTTACACCAACTTTGCCACTATAATCGGCTGAATGGAAGTGCTACTTTATACGATGCAATTTGTACCTTTTCATGATATTCTCAAAAACGTCTCAAACGATTTTGATTAAACTCGTATATCGATGTAAAATTAGATGGGCTTTAATATCATGTAGGTTTTATTCTGATTGAAATAGTTTGACAGGACTTAAATGCCAAAATTTTAAATTTTCTTCCTCTATAAAGTCCCTTTAATTTTGTATATTTTATAAAATTAATCATATCATCTGATTAGCATTGATAAAAAACAGCTTAATATAGAAGTTGAACTGATTGTTGTTGATAATAATATAATAGACTATTCAATAAAACTAATGTTTCTTTTAAAACTCAATTTAATTAATTATTTAACAATTTATTTTCGTCTCTAAAAGTATTTAAAAATTCTTAAATTGATTTTAGCTATGGGGGTAAATGAAAGTCATGTGTTGCACGCAACAGATTTAAAAAAAATTATCTCAGAAAGATAATTTTAAGATCTCTCCTTCATTCTTTTATAACATCCCACCATTGTCAAACATAGCTGTATCTCTTGCATTTTCCTTTTATATTTATGAAATAGGCTTTTTGCCAAGTAAAAAATAAAATAGAAATATACTTCACATCCATTTTGTTATTACCCCTATTAGTCATCATCATATAATATCATTATTATCTAGTAATAATCATTTTATTATCAAATCTATCTATCTATTTTCTTCTTACGTTTTTATTAATAACAATGAAATTTATTTAGCAATTAGTTTCCTTCATACTCTTCACAGTTTATAAATTACAACTTATATCCTAACTATGTATGCTGAAGATACAAATGTGTTATCAGTCAATAATGATTTATTAATATTCCACTTGTCCCTGTTGAACAGATCCATTACCAAGGACTCGATCTTGATAAACTTCTACATTAGAATCCTTGACTTGAATGACAAGAAACTGCTTACTGTTTTCAGTTAATTGAACACTAACTGGAAAGACCCTCTAACCTTCCACTTAACTTCAAAAGGGTCTTTAATATGACCATCTAAAGACTCTAGCTTTGGGCTCCACCTAATCTTTGAATTCTTCTTGTATATAATAATCCTTAATGCTACTTACTGTGTTGTGGATAAAATCATCCATAATCATCTTAATGCATCTTATTTTCCAATTTGACTATGTCCTTTCTTGACAAACTCCATTCCCACTCTAACCCACTAGTTTCAATTCTTGCTTCCTCTTTGATTCCTGATAATCATCAGAGTTCTTCTGATTTATTATTCTAATTTCAGTGCTACCATTGCTGGTTTCTTTACATGTTTGTTCAATTAATTTTAACTTATATGTATGTATACATATATGTATTTATATGTATGTATACATATATGTATACAATATGTATTTATGTATGTATTTATACATACATATAATATGCATACAATATGTATTTATACATATATGTATTTATGTGTATGTATACATATATTTATTATATGTATGTATACATAATATATTATTATTACATGCAGTTGTAAATTTCAGCAAAAAATAAATATAAACTTTATTCAGTTTTAGTTTCAATATTAAGTATATCAATATCTAATAAATGTTTGGTTTGATAGAAGTTTTTCAGTATTAAGAAAAAATATTATTGTAGCCATATCTGGATCTAAGTCATACTGTAAAATTATTATTTCATTTATCTTTCACCAGATCAGATACATTATTGGCGACTGGAACATCGGAAGGAGAGGTATTTCTGTGGTCTCTTAACTCATTTTCCATTGTAAAAAACTTACCAGGTAAGTGATAGCTTTAATTTTTCATTTCTGAAGCTTCAGTTTTTTATTTCTAGCTAACACAACTTAAAATTTGTTTAAAGGCCATAAAGAAAGTGTCAGTTGTTTGGAATTTAGTCCAGATAGTACCAAGCTTGTTTCCTGTAGTGATGACCAGAGCCTCAAAGTGTTCGATCTTTGCACGGGCACAACTGTTTTTAGTAAATGCCACATTGAAAAACTCAAGTAAGCAACTATGAACCATACAGTGCAGATATTAATTTAATACTGAACCATCTGTTCAAGCCCAACTATTATTTATTATAATATTAATTAGTAATTAATTTCAATTATCATTTTTAATTTTAATTTAATCAATTTGTTTCTTTTAAACTGAAATAGTAAAATACTTAATTTTTAACATTAAATATAGTTATAGAGCTGCAATACTTCACTTTTAAAAAAACTGTAATACTTCAGTTTTAAAAAAAACTATAATACTTCAGTTTAAAAAAAACATGGTTGATAGCGTCGCATCCACCCTCGACTCTCTCCTTGCTCAGTCTTTGCCCCAGCCAGACCTCTTCTACATTCTTAAATTAGTACACTCTGCAGTCTTTGCACAGTGTGTTTACTTTTAATATTGAGATAGTAAAGCCAACCCAGGTGGGCCCGGCCTACAATACATATTGCCACAGCAACCTTTTGGAAGTGCTGCGAGCGAGCCACCAACCAAGAGTATCTATCAACCACCATGGTAGATCAGTATAGTCATTTTGTTTATTTAATTTTTTCTTTCTCATTTTAATTTAATTTTTAGTTTCTCATTTTGTTTTAATTATTAATTGTTTTCTTTAATTCAACACCAGTTAGTTAAAGTTTCTTTCATTTTTGTTTATATGTTTATTGGTATGAATTTATGTTATGTTTATATTACTAAAAGCATATAACAATAATTTCCACTTTCTTTCATTATTTTAATTATTCATTAATTTTTTATATTTTTTTTTTTTTTTGTCCACCCCTACCTCACCTTTGAAGGCTATACGGGGGTTCTCTCAGGCCAGGGGGTGAGGGCGGGGGATATATGCCGAGATAAAATCCCCCAGCACGAGAGTCGAACTCATAATTATTTGGTTTTAACTTTTTCGGTTATCTGTTGCTAGGCAACGCGTGCTCATAGCAACGCGCACTAACACGGTCGGCCACCCCGCCCCCAATTATTCATTAATTAATAATTATAATTATTAATCTATTTCAATCAGCATCTCTTCTAGGGAAGAAGGATAGTGGTTGATATTTTGACACCGCCCCTTCCCCTACACCATCTTTAAACTTTAGATCAAATAAGTCAAAGCTTTGTTGAATGATTAAAGACCGTAGGTGTTAGATGAAATGATGGCTGCAGTCAAAGTTCAATCGCATCTATTTCAGTTGGTTTTGTTTTGTGTGATGGAAAATGTTTTCCCTGATATTATGCTGCAGCAAAACATCACCACAGATGAATATCTGATTTTCCCAATTTAGTGTGTACATTAGAGTTATTCCATATATAAAACTGAATCTCCAGAACTACATATTTCTTTTGTTTACATTTAAACTAACCAATTTCTTCATCTGAGACATTTTTATGGCTATGTTGAATAATAATAAAATAAACTTTTTTTTCATGTATATTATTTTTAAATAAATATACTATGTAAGTTATATATATTTTCAACTGAAGTAATTGCTCTCATTTTGTTTTAATTATTAATTGTTTTCTTTAATTCAACACCAGTTAGTTAAAGTTTCTTTCATTTTTGTTTATATGTTTATTGGTATGAATTTATGTTATGTTTATATTACTAAAAGCATATAACAATAATTTCCACTTTCTTTCATTATTTTAATTATTCATTAATTTTCTATTTTTTTTTTTTTTTTTTTTGTCCACCCCTACCTCACCTTTGAAGGCTATACGGGGGTTCTCTCGGACCAGGGGGTGAGGGCGGGGGATATATGCCGAGATAAAATCCCCCAGCACGAGAGTCGAACTCGTAATTATTTGGTTTTAACTTTTTCGGTTATCTGTTGCTAGGCAACGCGTGCTCATAGCAACGCGCACTAACACGGTCGGCCACCCCGCCCCCAATTATTCATTAATTAATAATTATAATTATTAATCTATTTCAATCAGCATCTCTTCTAGGGAAGAAGGATAGTGGTTGATATTTTGACACCGCCCCTTCCCCTACACCATCTTTAAACTTTAGATCAATTAAGTCAAAGCTTTGTTGAATGATTAAAGACCGTAGGTGTTAGATGAAATGATGGCTGCAGTCAAAGTTCAATCGCATCTATTTCAGTTGGTTTTGTTTTGTGTGATGGAAAATGTTTTCCCTGATATTATGCTGCAGCAAAACATCACCACAGATGAATATCTGATTTTCCCAATTTAGTGTGTACATTAGAGTTATTCCATATATAAAACTGAATCTCCAGAACTACATATTTCTTTTGTTTACATTTAAACTAACCAATTTCTTCATCTGAGACATTTTAAAATACATTTTTATGGCTATGTTGAATAATAATAAAATAAACTTTTTTTTTCATGTATATTATTTTTAAATAAATATACTATGTAAGTTATATATATTTTCAACTGAAGTAATTGCTCATGTGTATTTTTTTGTTTTGAATATGCACTAAGTGCTAGACATTAAGTTTGATATTTTTTTTATTCTAAAAGCAATACTGTCTTAGTGCCAACTCATTTTATTTTTATTGAAATTCTGGAAAATTGTTAAGAAATACATGTGCAAAAAGTAGCATTCATATTGATATGTTACAGATCCTTGGCCTGGGATGGAAATACACTTTTAGTTGGTGGTTCCCAAGGTAGTTTATACCTTTGGGATTTAATTAATGTCATGCTTGTTAAGCAGTTTGAAGCACACCAAGGTAACATATTCTGTTCAGAGTTATTGTTGAATTATAAAGTTAACTTGATTGCTTTTATGAATATATTTATTGTCTAAATGGTATGCTATTATCTACTGTGCCTACTGCAATAATTTAAAGTTTGCAGGAAGAATAGTAAGAATATTATATTTATTATGCTATAAGTAGATTGTGTAATATAAACCCCTTTTTGTATTTATTTAAAATTTATTTCCATGTATTGCACAATATTAAAGTAGAAATTCTTTAATGCAACTGATTGAAGTTAACAGAGTATTATGATGTATATTGTTGAGTATAGGATTGGAGCATAATATTGTTATGTTTTTGTTCGGTCTGAATACTTAATCTTCTAAAATAAAATTTTAGATTGTCCATTTACATTTTTGTTATCTGTTGTTTGAATCACGGAATGTAAAATAAAAGTCTTGTGTGGGCTTCACAGGACTTTCACTTACCTACGTTGGTGAAATAAATTTAAGAATTTTCAAATACAGTTAAAGATGAAAATAAGTGAAACTAATGAATAATTAATTAAATTGAATTTCTATAGAAACATGTGTTTTATTAAATTATCTATTATATTTTAATATAAAACAATCAGTTAGTTTTATAGGCTTTTCATCACTCTCCATCAACTTTTACAAGCTTGTGTTAATATTTTTTCTAAAATATTTAGCTCTCCAATGGTATATTATACATATTACCTACATCATATTACAGCCCATCAAATTTTACATCGATATAGTGAGTTTAATCAATATCATGGTTGTTGTAGTTTAATCATGGTAAAATATAATTCTTCTGTTTATCCAATTTTGATGAAAAAGTTGTTACATCTAGAGTATATGATTATCTTATATAAGAAATTTCAGTTTCATGTGACTTTGCATTTTTTGCTAGACTTACCACACTCACACAGACAGACCTTTTTTGTGGAATTTGGTTATTAGGGGTCAGTGGACCCTAATATGTGTATTTCCTAAAAAATTTCATGATCCTAATACTTTCCCTTACTATATATTTCATATATAGTAAGTGAAAGTAAACAAAGATTCTAGTTTGTAATTAATTTAAAAACAATTGTACTATCTAAAACTATTCACCATATAGTAAAAACTTTTTTCAAGTTGTACTACCCCCCTTTCTTAACTTGTCAATTATGTCGTCTTTAAATGTGATCTTTCCAATGGAAAAATTATGTTCAATGGTATTTAAGTCAATTTTGTTTGTGATTTATATTAAGAACTGAGATGTAATTTGTTGAACTCACTCGTAATTCTTAATTCTATGATCTCATTCATTCAATTTGAATTTAGGATGACCTTATAATCAGTTCAAAACCGGTTTGGATTTGATGACCGAACATATTAATATGTACGATTGATATAGATAAAATATTTTGAAATTTCTCGCTATATTAATTATAATGATTTTCAATTTCCTTTACATTATTTTATTGCTGATTACCATTTGTGATTTTTGTTTTTAGGTGCCGTCCTATCAATTACTGCTGCTGATGATGGAAGTGTCATAGTTACTGGTGGTGAAGATAGAAAAGTTAAAATTTGGAGATAACAGACATTAAAATTGGTGTTTTATATTATTGATGGCTGTTTTAAAAGATAGAATGATAGTTATTCATATTTAATGTTAACTAATTTTTATATGACAAATATAATTTATGTATGTTTATCATTAGCTAATGTATTGTTTTATTCCCGATCAAAATATTCTCACAAATCCTGAAATAGGTGTGATTAAATAATCAAGCTATACTTATTGTGTTTCGAATTATGATGGATATTTTGAATTAATAAATAGCTTGACGCCTAGTTTATTCAGCAGGCAGCTAAATCATCTATTTATGGACAAATTAATTCAGAACTTAAAATGTTTGTAAAATAAGAAAAAATCCTATTAGTAGATTTCTAACAAATTTCGATTATGGTTTTAGTTATAGACAAAATTAAAAATTAAATACTGATACTACAAAAAAAAAAAAAAAATAAATTAAATATTTGTAACAAATGAATTTTTTGAGGCCTGAAATTAAGTAATCAGACAGTTTTATCAACACAACTTTTGAGTTATTATTGTTGGACTTATACATAAAACTTAAGACATGCGCAAATCGTAAAATCAATTGAACAGACCAAGATTAAACAAAGTTTTGAGCAAGCGCAAAAGTCTATAAGGATCAGTCTGATAGAGAAAGTGAAAATGAACTTCCAGATATACTTAATGTTTTTGTTTATGGGTTATATTTTGCACCAAAATTAATGAAACAAAAATTAATTGTTTAAGTCAAAATTAAGAAGTACCAAGTAACTTGTTTTTTTCATTGTTTTGACCTTATTTCTATTTACAAAAATGTTTTAATTTTTTGAACAGAAACGTTTTTCTATTATTTTCCATAATCCTAAATTAATTCTTAGATTACATCTGCTGCTAGCAGACAAGTATTTCAAAAAAAGTTATTAACTAATAATTTGAACAATAAAATATATTAATATACATAGAAGTATAGAACAACTAAATTGTCCTAATATAATAAATAAATAATATTAATCATTCCATTCCTTTAAGAAAATAAGTAACAACTTCATTAATGAAATGTATTTTATACCTTGAAAGCAATTATTTCTTCATATTTGTAGGCTTGCCTTATCCTTTAGATTTATTTAAGCTAAAATGATTCATTTTAGAAAAGAAATTAAGGTACCTCATATAAAAAAAAATTAAGTAACTAACTGTTAACAATTTTGATATAAATTATTCAAATCTAATCTCTTTAGATACTTTATTTAAATAAAAATTGTACACATATATAAGGTATATGAAGAAACACTAACTTCAGTAGCAATGGTTTCAGCTTGGAAATAACTTCAAAAGTTTATTTGCTTGTTTGTGAGAGAGCTGTTTCTCTCCAGGTACCAGTAACCCCTTTTTTTCTTGTATTTGTTTGAGAGCCAATTGCTCTTTATGTTGGTATAACAATTCTGAAAGGTAGATATTTCTTTGGCACAAGCACTTTCTTTAAAGTCGTTTTTTTTAAGACAGGCAAATAGAACTGACATCTCTTGAACACAAGCAGCTGTGCTAGATTTACCTCCCTTTCCAGAAACCATGTTTCTCAGTTTTAAGGGTAAGATTTCTTGGAAAGGAACCGCTTTAGGAAATTTGCATATGTTCCTTTTGGGATGTATCCAGAAGTTAGTTTTCCAATTTTACGCATACTTTCTATTAGACTTACAAGATAAATATAACTTCAAGTAACAGAAACTTATAATTCAGAAAAAAACAACCTTTTCAATTGAAACCTTCGACAGTTCCAAGGAAGTTATAATAGGATGATTTTATCGCCTTCTTGGTGCTCAATAATGATAAAAGGTAAATTGAGACGTTGATTTCCAAAAGGTATTATATCCTTTCTAGAAAATTTTACAGGAAGCGCGAAATCTCTCATTACTATATTAGGGGTACTCACTACGTTTGCTATAGCACGCTATTTGTGTTATTTTGCTAAACCCGTCGAGTTTCTACAGTTCTTTCCTGATAAAATTGATGGGTTTAGCACAATAGCACAAATAGCATGCTATAGCAAACGTAGTGAGTACCCCTATTATTAAACTAGCTAATTTGGGTCTTTTTGCCTTAAAATTTAGAATTATTTTTTTACTATAATAATGACATCATATTAAAGTTATGAAATGAATTTATTTAGAATGATTTGGAACGAAAATAAATGCGTAATTAGTACTTTTAGAAAATGACTGCATTTCTAAATCGCGTTTTTTAAGTAACTTGAGAATTCAATAGAAAACATCAAATGGAATATTTAGATAAAACTAAATGATGAGAATACAATATGTAAAAAAATCGATTTCGTAAAAAATGTCCTTTAGTACCTTTTGGAAATCAACGTCTCAATTGTAAATTAGATATTATCTTTTATGTAGTTCAGATTTAAGTGTAAATAATAGTTCAGATTTAAGTGTAAATAATAGTTCAGATTTAAGTGCAAATAATAGTTCAGATTTAAGTGTAAATAATAGTTCAGATTTAAGTGTAAATAATAGTTCAGATTTAAGTGTAAATAAAGTTCAGATAGAAAATGTAAAAAAACAAGCATAGAAGAAGAAAAAAAAACATGACATAGAATTCATATTTTTTTAACTTGAATGTAGCAAATCTGGGATTTTAATTAATTTAGACAGCTCTCTAACACCCTCCAATATCACAGATCTATCTTCTTTCAATGGAGAAATACATGAAATGAAAACCGGTTTACGAATATAAATAATATACGCGTTTACATAACTAGAGAGGGGTCACCTGTAGTGCAGTGGCTAACATAACAGCCTATTATCTTAGCCCAATGTCTTATTTAAAATAAAATGAAACAACGACCATATTAAATTTTCTCTTAATTTATTTCATAAGATGCTTCTCACCAACAAAAAAATAATAAACGAAATCTGACGGCTTGACCAGCCGTTCACGCGTGATGCGATGACCAAGGGAAAAGGGGATTCATTTATATATATATATATATATATATATATATATATATATATATATATATATATATATATATATATATATTAAAAAGTTTTACGAATAATTTTCTCTCTATACTCTCTATATGTATTAAAATATGCTACCTCTTTGGATTTTGAAGGCATCAACTTTTGTTTACTAAAGATCAAGTTACAAGTTAGACATAATAATTACTGAAAGACCGAAGTAAGGTTATGTTATGGTTGTATTTGTAGGTGGCTATTAACAAAAAGACGTTTACAGTGAAAATTCTCTTATTCAACTTAATATGACATTAGATTCTAGCTCAGAGCAATTGGCTTTGCTCAAAGTAACTGGTGATTATAATAGGTGTGTAAAAAAGATATATCTTAAGTTTTGTGAGTTGATTTTGCGATGTTTATTTTAAAAATGGTGTTAGGTTTAAGGATCTGTTAAGGACACGTTTATATGAATGTGGTTGGGTGGATCAAATTCATATGATGTGCAGAGATACAAAAAGGAATTCCGCCGACATCTCTCATGATGAATTATTTAACGAAGTAGCCAAGAAAGGAAGAGGTAAGTTTTATGTATAATTTTTCATTGTCATTAATAGTAATTTTTATTTCTAAATCTATGAATATTTTACTAGGAGGAGCTTCTACTTAGTTACAAGGTCTGATATTTTAGTTGAGGTTGTAGCTTTGAGTCAATTTGTGAATAACAGTCACATTAAATCTTATTGCAATCATTAAATAAATGAAACTAGTATGATATCTTTTTTATCCTTATATGCCTGCCAAGGTATTAAAAATATTGTCATCAATTGAGACAATTTTCAGTAGCTACCAAAGAAAATTTTTTCGAAATTGATGCTTTGAGATAGTTGTGTTTTAATTGCCTAATCAAAATCTGCCATCTAATTTTATATTAAGAACATTTATCCATTCTAAAAACCTGATGCAGAAATGCAGTTATTTTAAAAATTCACTAAGTACACTTATAATTTCTATCGAAATAATTTTAAAACATTTGCTTCCTAAACATATAAATAATGTTATTGAGATAGTTAAATGTTGAGTGAGAAAGTTAGATGCTGTTCTTTTAAGTATTTGCAATTGGTGACAAGCAATATAGAGCCTGACTGAGGAAATCAAGGACTATTTTAGGTTTAGATTAGATTAGATTTTTATTGTCTTAGGGTCTAAGGCCAGAATAATAATTTTTACACTCATAAATGTACCAATTACGACTATTATACGATACATTTATTTATTTTTTTTATTTTTTTTTTTTTTATAAGAAAACTTAAAACTAAACTATTATAAAGTTAAAAAAAAGGTATATATTTTTAAAAAAATAAACACTGATGGAAGATGTAAAGGGAAAAATAAATAAAACAAAAGGGACAAAGATATATCGGGAAGGTAAAGGAAATATCTACAGGTTTTCCCAGAGTTCAAGGCACACTTGGTTGGTCTGTATCCAAGAATAGTTGAAGGCAAGCCTTAGGTAAAGAGGAAGAAAACCTGACATTCAGGCATAGTTTCTTATCAGTGAGAGTGCAATCCTGAGTTCATATAATTAATGAATGGGGTGGGATAGTTCCTGATAATTATCATCTTCAGTCTGGTGCTAGAACTCGTTGACGAGTCCTGGCCTCCTCTACTAGCTTTCTTCAATCATTTCTATTTTGTGCAGCTGTCATCCAGTGTCTCAATCCCAGGATATTCCTTGCATCTGCTGTCACACCATCCGACCATCTTAGTTTCAGTCTCCCTCTTCTCTGATGCCATGGAGAGGTTCAGTCAAGATGGCCAAGGGATCCCCTCATCCTCCATTCTAGCCACTTGACCAGCCCACCGCAGTATGCCAAGCTTCAAGGTCATAATGATATCATTATCCTTAAAACATGTATAAAGTTCATTATTGGTCTGCCTTCTCTAGTGTCCATTGAGATGAACTACTCTAAACATTTGTCGAAGTATTTTTTTTCTCAAAGACTTGTAGGTCCTGTTCAGTTCTTTTACTAATAGTCCATGTATCCGATCCATACAACAGGACTGGGCGAACCAACGTCTTATATAGATTGAGCTTAGTCGGCCTGGCTAGGAGCCAGGAGGTGAACTCTCTCCATAGGCCAAAGTTGCAACTGTTTGCAATCAAAATTCTTCTTTTCACCTCAACCTCTTGTGCGTTATCTTGTGTTACAAGAGACCCCAAATAAGTGAACTGGACCACTTTTCAAAGTTAAAGGGGCCAACATTGATGGTCTCACCAGATCGGGGTTCTTCTGTGGCCATGTACTTAGTTTTTCACGCATTTACCTCCAGTCAAAGCATTCTGGCAACCTCCATTAAGACAAAAATCCTTCTTTGACAGACTGCAACGACCGTCTTATGATGTCAACATTGTCCGTGTAGCCTAATAGCTGGGTCATATAATTGTAAATGCTCCTGTTCGTTCGGAGACCAGCATCCCTTACAGCCTTCTCAAGTGCCAAGTTGAATAATATGCATGCTAACGCATTGCCTTGGCAGAGCCCTTTTATTAAGGAGAACTTCTGTTCGATGCCCACCTACCTGCACTGTACACCTCATATCCCTCATGGTCAGCTT